>JAVIAB010000026.1:12053641-12636141 GCA_032433765.1 Megaustenia siamemsis | reverse complement strand
AATTCCGGAACCAGTTATTCTTTGGTGCATGGGGTGGCTAAGGCGACTTCTATATTTCTCCTCTTGTTGCATTACTTTAGTGACCCGTCTGTATCTAAGGAGCCTTCTATATTTCTCCTCTTGTTGCATTACTTTAGTGACCCGTCTGTCATCTAAGGAGCCTTCTATATTTCTCCGCTTGTTGCATTACTTTAGTGACCCGTCTGTTATCTAAGGAGCCTTCTATATTTCTCCGCTTGTTGCATTACTTTAGTGACCCGTCTGTCATCTAAGGAGCCTTCTATATTTCTCCGCTTGTTGCATTACTTTAGTGACCGTCTGTTATCTAAGGAGCCTTCTATATTTCTCCACTTGTTGCATTACTTTAGTGACCCGTCTGTTATCTAAGGAGCCTTCTATATTTCTCCACTTGTTGCATTACTTTAGTGACCCGTCTGTTATCTAAGGAGCCTTCTATATTTCTCCGCTTGTTGCATTACTTTAGTGACCCGTCTGTCATCTAAGGAGCCTTCTATATTTCTCCGCTTGTTACAATACTTTAGTGACCGTCTGTTATCTAAGGAGCCTTCTATATTTCTCCTCTTGTTGCATTACTTTAGTGACCCGTCTGTTATCTAAGGAGCCTTCTATATTTCTCCTCTTGTTGCATTACTTTAGTGACCCGTCTGTTATCTAAGGAGCCTTCTATATTTCTCCGCTTGTTACAATACTTTAGTGACCCGTCTGTTATCTAAGGAGCCTTCTATATTTCTCCTCTTGTTGCATTACTTTAGTGACCCGTCTGTTATCTAAGGAGCCTTCTATATTTTCCTCTTGTTGCATTACTTTAGTGACCCGTCTGTTATCTAAGGAGCCTTCTATATTTCTCCTCTTGTTGCATTACTTTAGTGACCCGTCTGTTATCTAAGGAGCCTTCTATATTTCTCCGCTTGTTACAATACTTTAGTGACCCGTATGTTATCTAAGGAGCCTTCTATATTTCTCCGCTTGTTGCATTACTTTAGTGACCCGTATGTTATCTAAGGAGCCTTCTATATTTCTCCGCTTGTTGCAATACTTTAGTGACCGTATGTTATCTAAGGAGTCTTCTATATTTCTCCACTTGTTGCAATACTTTAGTGACCCGTATGTTATCTAAGGAGTCTTCTATATTTCTCCGCTTGTTGCAATACTTTAGTGACCCGTATGTTATCTAAGGAGTCTTCTATATTTCTCCACTTGTTGCAATACTTTAGTGACCCGTATGTTATCTAAGGAGCCTTCTATATTTCTCCGCTTGTTGCAATACTTTAGTGACCCGTCTGTCATCTAAGGAGCCTTCTATATTTCTCCTCTTGTTGCATTACTTTAGTGACCCGTCTGTCATCTAAGGAACCTTCTATATTTCTCCTCTTGTTGCAATACTTTAGTGACCTGTCTGTCATCTAAGGAGCCTTCTATATTTCTCCGCTTGTTGCAATACTTTAGTGACCCGTATGTCATCTAAGGAGCCTTCTATATTTCTCCGCTTGTTGCAATACTTTAGTGACCCGTCTGTCATCTAAGGAGCCTTCTATATTTCTCCTCTTGTTGCATTACTTTAGTGACCCGTCTGTCATCTAAGGAACCTTCTATATTTCTCCTCTTGTTGCAATACTTTAGTGACCTGTCTGTCATCTAAGGAGCCTTCTATATTTCTCCGCTTGTTGCAATACTTTAGTGACCCGTCTGTCATCTAAGGAGCCTTCTATATTTCTCCTCTTGTTGCAATACTTTAGTGACCCGTATGTTATCTAAGGAGTCTTCTATATTTCTCCGCTTGTTGCAATACTTAGTGACCCGTATGTTATCTAAGGAGCCTTCTATATTTCTCCTCTTGTTGCATTACTTTAGTGACCCGTCTGTCATCTAAGGAGCCTTCTATATTTCTCCGCTTGTTACAATACTTTAGTGACCCGTATGTTATCTAAGGAGTCTTCTATATTTCTCCACTTGTTGCAATACTTTAGTGACCCGTCTGTCATCTAAGGAGCCTTCTATATTTCTCCTCTTGTTGCATTACTTTAGTGACCCGTCTGTCATCTAAGGAGTCTTCTATATTTCTCCGCTTGTTACAATACTTTAGTGACCCGTATGTTATCTAAGGAGCCTTCTATATTTCTCCTCTTGTTGCATTACTTTAGTGACCCGTCTGTCATCTAAGGAGCCTTCTATATTTCTCCGCTTGTTACAATACTTAGTGACCCGTATGTTATCTAAGGAGTCTTCTATATTTCTCCGCTTGTTGCAATACTTTAGTGACCCGTATGTTATCTAAGGAGCCTTCTATATTTCTCCTCTTGTTGCATTACTTTAGTGACCCGTCTGTCATCTAAGGAGCCTTCTATATTTCTCCGCTTGTTACAATACTTTAGTGACCCGTATGTTATCTAAGGAGTCTTCTATATTTCTCCACTTGTTGCAATACTTTAGTGACCCGTCTGTCATCTAAGGAGCCTTCTATATTTCTCCTCTTGTTGCATTACTTTAGTGACCGGTCTGTCATCTAAGGAGCCTTCTATATTTCTCCGCTTGTTGCAATACTTTAGTGACCCGTCTGTTATCTAAGGAGCCTTCTATATTTCTCCTCTTGTTGCAATACTTTAGTGACCCGTCTGTCATCTAAGGAGCCTTCTATATTTCTCCGCTTGTTACAATACTTTAGTGACCCGTATGTTATCTAAGGAGTCTTCTATATTTCTCCACTTGTTGCAATACTTTAGTGACCCGTCTGTCATCTAAGGAGCCTTCTATATTTCTCCTCTTGTTGCATTACTTTAGTGACCCGTCTGTCATCTAAGGAGTCTTCTATATTTCTCCGCTTGTTACAATACTTTAGTGACCCGTATGTTATCTAAGGAGCCTTCTATATTTCTCCTCTTGTTGCATTACTTTAGTGACCCGTCTGTCATCTAAGGAGCCTTCTATATTTCTCCGCTTGTTACAATACTTTAGTGACCCGTATGTTATCTAAGGAGTCTTCTATATTTCTCCGCTTGTTGCAATACTTTAGTGACCCGTATGTTATCTAAGGAGCCTTCTATATTTCTCCTCTTGTTGCATTACTTTAGTGACCCGTCTGTCATCTAAGGAGCTTCTATATTTCTCCGCTTGTTACAATACTTTAGTGACCCGTATGTTATCTAAGGAGTCTTCTATATTTCTCCACTTGTTGCAATACTTTAGTGACCCGTCTGTCATCTAAGGAGCCTTCTATATTTCTCCTCTTGTTGCATTACTTTAGTGACCGGTCTGTCATCTAAGGAGCCTTCTATATTTCTCCGCTTGTTGCAATACTTAGTGACCCGTCTGTTATCTAAGGAGCCTTCTATATTTCTCCTCTTGTTGCAATACTTTAGTGACCCGTCTGTTATCTAAGGAGCCTTCTATATTTCTCCTCTTGTTGCAATACTTTAGTGACCCGTCTGTTATCTAAGGAGCCTTCTATATTTCTCCTCTTGTTGCAATACTTTAGTGACCCGTCTGTTATCTAAGGAGCCTTCTATATTTCTCCTCTTGTTGCAATACTTTAGTGACCCGTCTGTTATCTAAGGAGCCTTCTATATTTCTCCGCTTGTTGCAATACTTTAGTGACCCGTCTGTCATCTAAGGAGCCTTCTATATTTCTCCTCTTGTTGCAATACTTTAGTGTCCCGTCTGTCATCTAAGGAGCCTTCTATATTTCTCCGCTTGTTGCAATACTTTAGTGACCCGTCTGTCATCTAATGAACCTTCTATATTTCTCCTCTTGTTGCATTACTTTAGTGACCCGTCTGTCATCTAAGGAGCCTTCTATATTTCTCCGCTTGTTGCATTACTTTAGTGACCGGTCTGTCATCTAAGGAGCCTTCTATATTTCTCCTCTTGTTGCAATACTTTAGTGACCCGTCTGTCATCTAAGGAGCCTTCTATATTTCTCCGCTTGTTGCAATACTTTAGTGACCCGTATGTTATCTAAGGAGTCTTCTATATTTCTCCACTTGTTGCAATACTTTAGTGACCCGTATGTTATCTAAGGAGCCTTCTATATTTCTCCTCTTGTTGCAATACTTTAGTGACCCGTATGTTATCTAAGGAGTCTTCTATATTTCTCCGCTTGTTGCAATACTTTAGTGACCCGTATGTTATCTAAGGAGCCTTCTATATTTCTCCGCTTGTTGCAATACTTTAGTGACCCGTATGTTATCTAAGGAGTCTTCTATATTTCTCCGCTTGTTGCAATACTTTAGTGACCCGTATGTTATCTAAGGAGCCTTCTATATTTCTCCGCTTGTTGCAATACTTTAGTGACCCGTATGTTATCTAAGGAGCCTTCTATATTTCTCCGCTTGTTGCAATACTTTAGTGACCCGTATGTTATCTAAGGAGCCTTCTATATTTCTCCGCTTGTTGCAATACTTTAGTGACCCGTATGTTATCTAAGGAGTCTTCTATATTTCTCCACTTGTTGCAATACTTTAGTGACCCGTCTGTCATCTAAGGAGCCTTCTATATTTCTCCGCTTGTTGCAATACTTTAGTGACCCGTATGTCATCTAAGGAGCCTTCTATATTTCTCCGCTTGTTGCAATACTTTAGTGACCCGTATGTTATCTAAGGAGTCTTCTATATTTCTCCGCTTGTTGCAATACTTTAGTGACCCGTATGTCATCTAAGGAGCCTTCTATATTTCTCCGCTTGTTGCAATACTTTAGTGACCGTATGTCATCTAAGGAGCCTTCTATATTTCTCCACTTGTTGCAATACTTTAGTGACCCGTATGTTATCTAAGGAGCCTTCTATATTTCTCCACTTGTTGCAATACTTTAGTGACCCGTATGTTATCTAAGGAGCCTTCTATATTTCTCCGCTTGTTGCAATACTTTAGTGACCCGTATGTTATCTAAGGAGCCTTCTATATTTCTCCGCTTGTTGCAATACTTTAGTGACCCGTATGTTATCTAAGGAGCCTTCTATATTTCTCCGCTTGTTGCAATACTTTAGTGACCCGTATGTTATCTAAGGAGCCTTCTATATTTCTCCGCTTGTTGCAATACTTTAGTGACCCGTATGTTATCTAAGGAGCCTTCTATATTTCTCCACTTGTTGCAATACTTTAGTGACCCGTATGTTATCTAAGGAGCCTTCTATATTTCTCCACTTGTTGCAATACTTTAGTGACCCGTATGTCATCTAAGGAGCCTTCTATATTTCTCCGCTTGTTGCAATACTTTAGTGACCCGTATGTTATCTAAGGAGCCTTCTATATTTCTCCACTTGTTGCAATACTTTAGTGACCCGTATGTTATCTAAGGAGCCTTCTATATTTCTCCGCTTGTTGCAATACTTTAGTGACCCGTATGTTATCTAAGGAGCCTTCTATATTTCTCCACTTGTTGCAATACTTTAGTGACCCGTATGTTATCTAAGGAGCCTTCTATATTTCTCCACTTGTTGCAATACTTTAGTGACCCGTATGTCATCTAAGGAACCTTCTATATTTCTCCACTTGTTACAATACTTTAGTGACCGGTCTGTCATCTAAGGAGCCTTCTATATTTCTCCACTTGTTGCAATACTTTAGTGACCCGTCCACCATCTAAGGAGCCTTCTATATTTCTCCACTTGTTACAATACTTTAGTGACCCGTCTGTCATCTAAGGAGCCTTCTATATTTCTCCACTTGTTGCAATACTTTAGTGACCCGTCTGTCATCTAAGGAACCTTCTATATTTCTCCGCTTGTTGCAATACTTTAGTGACCCGTATGTTATCTAAGGAGCCTTCTATATTTCTCCACTTGTTGCAATACTTTAGTGACCCGTATGTCATCTAAGGAGCCTTCTATATTTCTCCACTTGTTGCAATACTTTAGTGACCTGTCTGTTATCTAAGGAGCCTTCTATATTTCTCCACTTGTTGCAATACTTTAGTGACCTGTCTGTTATCTAAGGAGCCTTCTATATTTCTCCACTTGTTGCATTACTTTAGTGACCCGTATGTCATCTAAGGAGCCTTCTATATTTCTCCACTTGTTGCAATACTTTAGTGACCCGTCTGTTATCTAAGGAACCTTCTATATTTCTCTGCTTGTTGCAATACTTTAGTGACCCGTCTGTCATCTAAGGAGCCTTCTATATTTCTCCGCTTGTTGCAATACTTTAGTGACCCGTCTGTTATCTAAGGAGCCTTCTATATTTCTCCGCTTGTTGCAATACTTTAGTGACCCGTCTGTTATCTAAGGAGCCTTCTATATTTCTCCGCTTGTTGCAATACTTTAGTGACCCGTCTGTCATCTAAGGAGCCTTCTATATTTCTCCGCTTGTTGCAATACTTTAGTGACCCGTCTGTCATCTAAGGAACCTTCTATATTTCTCCGCTTGTTGCAATACTTTAGTGACCCGTCTGTCATCTAAGGAGCCTTCTATATTTCTCCGCTTGTTGCAATACTTTAGTGACCCGTCTGTCATCTAAGGAACCTTCTATATTTCTCTGCTTGTTGCAATACTTTAGTGACCCGTATGTTATCTAAGGAACCTTCTATATTTCTCTGCTTGTTGCAATACTTTAGTGACCCGTATGTTATCTAAGGAGTCTTCTATATTTCTCTGCTTGTTGCAATACTTTAGTGACCCGTCTGTTATCTAAGGAGCCTTCTATATTTCTCCACTTGTTGCAATACTTTAGTGACCCGTATGTTATCTAAGGAGTCTTCTATATTTCTCCGCTTGTTGCAATACTTTAGTGACCCGTATGTTATCTAAGGAGCCTTCTATATTTCTCCACTTGTTGCAATACTTTAGTGACCCGTATGTTATCTAAGGAGCCTTCTATATTTCTCCACTTGTTGCAATACTTTAGTGACCCGTATGTTATCTAAGGAGCCTTCTATATTCTCCACTTGTTGCAATACTTTAGTGACCCGTCTGTTATCTAAGGAGCCTTCTATATTTCTCCGCTTGTTGCAATACTTTAGTGTCCCGTCTGTCATCTAAGGAGCCTTCTATATTTCTCTACTTGTTGCAATACTTTAGTGACCCGTCTGTTATCTAAGGAGCCTTCTATATTTCTCCTCTTGTTGCATTACTTTAGTGACCCGTCTGTCATCTAAGGAACCTTCTATATTTCTCCACTTGTTGCAATACTTTAGTGACCTGTCTGTTATCTAAGGAGCCTTCTATATTTCTCCACTTGTTGCAATACTTTAGTGACCCATCTGTCATCTAAGGAGCCTTCTATATTTCTCCACTTGTTGCAATACTTTAGTGACCCGTATGTTATCTAAGGAGCCTTCTATATTTCTCCACTTGTTGCAATACTTTAGTGACCCGTCTGTCATCTAAGGAGCCTTCTATATTTCTCTGCTTGTTGCATTACTTTAGTGACCCGTCTGTTATCTAAGGAGCCTTCTATATTTCTCTGCTTGTTGCAATACTTTAGTGACCCGTATGTTATCTAAGGAGCCTTCTATATTTCTCCTCTTGTTGCAATACTTTAGTGACCCGTCTGTCATCTAAGGAGCCTTCTATATTTCTCTGCTTGTTGCATTACTTTAGTGACCCGTCTGTTATCTAAGGAGCCTTCTATATTTCTCTGCTTGTTGCAATACTTTAGTGACCCGTATGTTATCTAAGGAGTCTTCTATATTTCTCCGCTTGTTGCAATACTTTAGTGACCCGTCTGTCATCTAAGGAGCCTTCTATATTTCTCTGCTTGTTGCAATACTTTAGTGACCCGTCTGTTATCTAAGGAGCCTTCTATATTTCTCCACTTGTTGCAATACTTTAGTGACCGGTCTGTCATCTAAGGAGCCTTCTATATTTCTCCACTTGTTGCATTACTTTAGTGACCGGTCTGTCATCTAAGGAGCCTTCTATATTTCTCCACTTGTTGCAATACTTTAGTGATCGGTCTGTCATCTAAGGAGCCTTCTATATTTCTCCTCTTGTTGCATTACTTTAGTGACCCGTCTGTTATCTAAGGAGCCTTCTATATTTCTCCACTTGTTGCAATACTTTAGTGACTCGTCTGTTATCTAAGGAGCCTTCTATATTTCTCCTCTTGTTACAATACTTTAGTGACCCGTCTGTCATCTAAGGAACCTTCTATATTTCTCCGCTTGTTGCATTACTTTAGTGACTCGTCTGTCATCTAAGGAGCCTTCTATATTTCTCCTCTTGTTGCATTACTTTAGTGACCAGTCTGTCATCTAAGGAGCCTTCTATATTTCTCCTCTTGTTGCAATACTTTAGTGACCGGTCTGTCATCTAAGGAGCCTTCTATATTTCTCCACTTGTTGCATTACTTTAGTGACCCGTCTGTCATCTAAGGAGCCTTCTATATTTCTCCGCTTGTTACAATACTTTAGTGACCGGTCTGTCATCTAAGGAGCCTTCTATATTTCTCCACTTGTTACAATACTTTAGTGACCGGTCTGTCATCTAAGGAGCCTTCTATATTTCTCCACTTGTTGCATTACTTTAGTGACCCGTCTGTCATCTAATGAGCCTTCTATATTTCTCCACTTGTTGCATTACTTTAGTGACCCGTCTGTCATCTAAGGAGCCTTCTATATTTCTCCACTTGTTGCATTACTTTAGTGACCCGTCTGTCATCTAAGGAGCCTTCTATATTTCTCCACTTGTTGCATTACTTTAGTGACCCGTCTGTCATCTAATGAGCCTTCTATATTTCTCCACTTGTTGCATTACTTTAGTGACCCGTCTGTCATCTAAGGGGACTTCTATATTTCTCCACTTGTTGCATTACTTTAGTGACCCGTCTGTTATCTAAGGAGCCTTCTATATTTCTCCTCTTGTTGCATTACTTTAGTGACCGGTCTGTCATCTAAGGAGCCTTCTATATTTCTCCACTTGTTGCAATACTTTAGTGACCCGTATGTTATCTAAGGAGCCTTCTATATTTCTCCTCTTGTTGCAATACTTTAGTGACCCGTATGTTATCTAAGGAGCCTTCTATATTTCTCCTCTTGTTGCAATACTTTAGTGACCCGTCTGTCATCTAAGGAGCCTTCTATATTTCTCCACTTGTTGCAATACTTTAGTGACCCGTCTGTTATCTAAGGAGCCTTCTATATTTCTCCTCTTGTTGCATTACTTTAGTGACCCGTCTGTCATCTAAGGGTTGTAAACCTGTTACTGTTTCTAGAATCTTGATAAGTGTAGATTTCATAGCACCAGAGATGATACGGGCAGCTTGGTTGGTTTTGTGTGCTGTTAATTTTGCTAAGGTGTGATATGGAAGCCATAGCCCAGGCTGTAACTCCATATTCTAGAACTGGTCTGACTCTTCCTACGTATAGTCTTTTCAAAATATTGCTGTCTGCCCCCCCCCCCCCCCTTTTCCGTCCGCTCCTGCCAATTTCTTCATAATATTTGTTCGTTTTCTGGCTGATTTTTCCAAGTAATTCTGCGATTCATGGTGACGCCAAGATATGTTGGGTTTTGGTCAATAGAGAGTGTATGGTCTTTTAAATATAAAGTTGTTGTTTGTCATGATTATTCCAGGCAATATAAGAAGGTAGTTTGCCATTCCTTTCCTTCTTGGTAGTGACTGTACTAGTCGGAGATCGCAGCCATTGTCTCTAAACATGAGACCCTCTGCTGCCATCGCGGTGTGGGGACCATAACCGGCACTACTTGTCGACTGCTCCCACAACACCATCCACCACCTGCTCCAATGGCTTCACATAACCCTGATAGGGTTGTGGACAATGTGGACAAAGGGAAGTCACTAGTTGATTCAAAGTGTAGAAAAGCTAACTCGTACATCAATGTGGACAAAGGGAAGTCACTAGTTGATTCAAAGTGTAGAAAAGCTAACTCGTACATCAATGTGGACAAAGGGAGGTCATTAGAGACAAATAATAATAAATAAATATTATTATAGATGGAAAACTTCCGAGGCGATAATCAGCGAATCAATTCAGAGGAAGAGGTATGTTTACAGCACTCGGAAAAAATTGACAAATAATCAACAACAGAAAAAAAAAAACAAAGAACTATATATGGTCCTAAGCAGGATCGAACCCGTACTCCTTGGCACAGCGCCTTGCCATGAAAAGCCAAACGCTAGGGAACACTGCCAACTCGGCTAACTAAAAAATTAGCCATCAATGGCGATGTCTTTTATGCAGGTGCTCTCATGACTATAGCATAGGGCTGCGATCACAGCTCGGAAATACAATGTGTATCATACTGACCCTGGCGGACTATGTGTGGGGAGATCACTAGATGATTCAAGGTGTAGAAAGGATAACTCGTACAGTAATGTGGACAAAGGGAGGTCACTAGTTGATTCAAAGTGTAGAAAGGATAACTCGTACAGTAATGTGGACAAAGGGAGGTCACTAGTTGATTCAAAGTGTAGAAAGGATAACTCGTACAGTAATGTGGACAAAAGGAGGTCACTAGTTGATTCAAAGTGTAGAAAGGATAACTCGTGCAGTAATGTGGACAAAGGGAGGTCACTTGTTGATTCAAAGTGTAGAAAGGCTAACTCGTACAGTAATGTGGACAAAGGGAGGTCACTAGTTGATTCAAAGTGTAGAAAGGCTAACTCGTACAGTAATGTGGACAAATGGAGGTCACTAGTTGATTCAAAGTGTAGAAAGGCTAACTCGTACAGTAATGTGGACAAAGGGAGGTCACTAGTTGATTCAAAGTGTAGAAAGGCTAACTCGTACAGTAATGTGGACAAAGGGAGGTCACTAGTTGATTCAAAGTGTAGAAAGGCTAACTCATACAGTAATGTGGACAAAGGGAGGTCACTAGTTGATTCAAAGTGTAGAAAGGCTAACTCGTACAGTAATGTGGACAAAGGGAGGTCACTAGTTGATTCAAAGTGTAGAAAGGCTAACTCGTACAGTAATGTGGACAAAGGGAAGTCACTAGTTGATTCAAAGTGTAGAAAGGCTAACTCGTACAGTAATGTGGATTTAGCTTCATCGTAGCTGACTAGATGGTTCTCTTGTGGTAATCTCACTCTCTCCTTCGCTAGTTTGTCTGTGCATTTGTTTCCTTGTGATGGTACCCATTGGATGACCACTCTCTGGAAGTTGTTGCACAGTTGGTCTATGATTGTTCTCAAGTCATCCAGCTCACTGTTTCTGGGGGTTTGTACCGCTGTTTAGGACTGACAGTGCATCAGTCAGTATCACCAATTTCTTGTGCATGTTTTTTTTTGTTGGATAGCCAGTTTTGTCGGTTACTCTTTTCTTGTTCTCTTTTCTTGTTAGTATAATATCTATATGGCTTCTGCATGTTGTGTCATTCCCTTTGTACCAGGTGTATACTTGCGAATCTCTGTTTAAAGAATGTGTTGGTGATAAATAAATTGTTTTGATTACATAATTGCAGCAGTTTGCTTCCATTTTCGTTTATTTCAGCAGGCTTATCGCCAAAGGGTCCCAAGATATCTCTGTTCTTACTGTTGCGTGTCCCGGCCTTCCATTAAAATTTCCCATCACTAACATGTCATCACTTTCATCAGTCTTGTTGACAATTTCATTCACGTGCGATCTTTTACGGTCTAGCTATACATTTTTTTCAATGAAATTCTAACTACATGGCTATAATATGCTAGACTCTAAACAACAAAAAAAGGGAAAATTAGTCACTTCCATGTGGTTCGGAGCTTGGTCTTGCATCGACTGGACTGAAATATGGCCGGCTGATAGGGCGGACACAGGTGTGAAATACAGTAAAATGGAAGGGTTCTAAAATATATGTGGAGGTGGGTTAAAGATCCCTAACTCAACTATTACTGGAACATTTTATGAGTTGAGACTTTTTACAGCTGCAAAAAAAAAAAAAAAAAATAAAAAAAATAATTAAAACGGAAAGAAAGAGAGATCGCGGACGACAAACATAGAATATACTGGATAGCTTGGTGTCGTGTCATAGAAAACAGTGAACATCAGAATTGTTACAATGTAATGTGGTTAGCAGATTGTGGAAGGACACGATTGCCTACGCTGACTGGTATGGTATGGCACATGAATGAATTTTCTTCCAATAGCGTCGGACTAAAAAAAGTTTAACATCTCAGTTTCGCTACAAACCGCTAAACAAATGAAAAAGCTTCTTTTAGAGGACGTAGAAAACAACTTCGTAGAGTTGGCATCCCAGCATTTGGGGCATACCCATAGGTAACCGGCGTTGTGCACAGAGAAAGGCCCACCAACGCTGAGGATTTTCGTTGTTCAAATAGACAGAGACGTTTGTGTGTAAATATCACTTCCGGTGACGTTGCCATTTGTACACTTCCAAGATGACGGCCCTCTTTGGGAACAGCACCTCTTCTCGCAGCCAGAGCAAAAATCTTGTAGAGTTTCGTGCTGGCAAGATGAATTTAAAAGGGAAGATGGTCCATCCAGACAAGAGAAAGGGGCTCGTATACGTGTATCAGTCAGATGACTCTCTTATGCACTTCTGCTGGAAAGACCGTACCTCCAGTGTAGTTGAAGACGTACGTTCGTTGTTTTTACAATTCTTCTATTTACACACCCAAAAGAAAATAATTTGAAAATGATAAATTGAGAGATTGTGTTAACTAATTGGAATTTGTGTTGACCTTAATTAACTAAACTGAACTTTATAACAATTTGATATAAATATCATATAGAAGTGACAAGAACAGAATTAGTGAGGTCTATTATATTATATAATTATAATTAAACCTGGCGCTATCATCCGCCCCTAGAAGTTAGAAGTTAGAAGACATGGTTTTTGCTTCTTTTAAGAAATTTAACACAGCACAGTTGAGTATAATGAATATAATAATAATAATAATATTTAACTCGTTGAGGACCAGAACAGGAAACAGGAATTTTCAGATTTGGACCAGAAAACTCGACTTTTTTTCCTGTTTCCAGAAATTTTACCATATACCTTTTTCATTTGACTACTTCACACAATAATTAAGATAAATGTGGCATGTGTTATATATCACTGGAAAGGGAAATGGATACAGAAAATGAAAATAGCAATATATTTCTGATATGTCATTATTTAAAGGAATAGTTATATTAAAAAAAAAAAATATTCAAGGTAGATAATTTTAAATTTAAAATATTGTATTTCACTTATCCATTTCCATCCAGATATGTGTTGCTATTTGTCTTGAAATATTACGCAACATAATCCAAATTCCTCGAAAATACAGTTTATGTGATGAATTTATGTCCACAAATAACAAAATTATGCACATTTTTATAAATGATCCCAGAATTAAAAATTTTCAAATTTTTGTACATCACAACAATATTATTTACAAGTCAAGTTTGTTATTTTTATTGTGTGTGATATTCCCTAAAGCATGTTTTAGCGCACAGATGTGGCTTATCCGGACAACCTGTACAATAATAGCTGCTTCGTTTTCTTACTTTCCGCTGCTCCGAACAATGAACACACTGCAGGTCTTTCCCATCAAAATCAATGAGATGGATGGCACCCTGATATCTCTGCGGCTTCGTGTTCCATTTTTTCCCCGGCTTGGATAAATCAACTTGAAGAAGGTTGTTAAGAATAGGTGTCTCTGCTCCTACTATGCTACACAAATCATAAATAAGCAGCTCCTTGAAATCTGCAAAAGGCATAGGCTTTTCGGTGTTAGGGCGGCTCAAGTTATATAAAATATGAGCATTGAGTTGTGTGATCTCAATTATCCACATAAATATTTTCTTCCACCACTTGACTGTCTTCCTTGTGTGGTTCCCATAATATGAGATCATCTGGTCTACTCTGTCACATCCATTCATTGAGTGGTTGTAGCTATGGATGGGTGATGGCTTCCTGACTTGACTCCTACCTTCATTTCTGACCTCATATGTGACACTTCCATGTGTTGTCACCAATTGGCAGGGCTTTTTTTATTTTTTATCCCTCCAGCTGACACACATAACTTGCTCCTCATAATTGATGAACCACTTTGCCTCATTCACTGATATTTTTTTATTTTTGACTTCTGCTGGAAATCCGCGTCTGTTGGAATTTAGCGTTCCAGCTTAGTTGTGATTTTTCTGCCGCAGAAATTGAACAAGTGGCAAGGAAGTATAATACCGGTCAGCAAACAAATGATGATGATCTGTGATGCCTTCCAGTAACTTGCCGAAAACTTTGACAGCATGTGATGAATGTGGGTCTGTTTCAGGCCTGTAAGCTGTGTCCGTACCAAAATATACCAGGAGGTTGAAAACGTATCCGGTGATTGAGTCGCAAAGTCCGTATGATTTGATATGATATTTTTTGGCTTACTGGCATTGTACTGCTTGTACTTAAATCTTCCCTTGTAGCCTATAACCATCTCGTCGATGCAGATATTTCCAAACGGATAAAACGCTTCTTGAAATTTTTCGAAATTTTACATTTTCCAGCCGCATGAAGCATAGATTGATAAATGAGTAAAAATCTTGTCCGACTAAACATGCACCGAAACCAAGGACTACTTTTAAATGATTGAATGGACCAGTAATCCTTTATAGAATTTTTTGGATTCATTCCCATGGCAATCAGGACTGCCAGAAACTGAAAAAAAGTATTACGGTCCAGCTGTGTCCATTTAGCAAAACTGGAATACCTGCGTACAGGAGTACTCAATTCCATTTTTTGCTGAGCATAATTGTTGATATTTTGAATCAGATTGTCAACAATTGTGTCAGTCAACAGGCTCAGAAAATACTTGGAAGGTGAAGCATTTTCTGGAAGATCTAACTAACATCCAGAATTTATATTTTGGAATCTAGATTTTCCTATGGTATCGCCATCTCTGGCTTCATGCCACCCATCAGCAGGTTTCCTAGCCACATCTGTCCTGTCAGCTTTGGCTGACAGAATAGTATCAGTTTCATCGTCAGAATCACTGCCACTAAATTCCTCTGAGTCACTGATAGTGCTGGACTGGAGGCATCGACCAGCTAAACCTAAACAAGAGTTAGCGAGTCTTGGTTTCTTGCCACTCGACTTACCACTACGATTATCATGACTATCACCACAAAAACTAAAACTCTCGTCTGAATCTGAATAGTCCATTTCTGATTCACTAAATAACAATGTTTCGAACATAGATCTCGCTTGTTCTGCACTATATCGTTTTGGGCGAGATGTACTGCAAGAACTACCAGCAGTGGGCGTGGCCATTTTGTGATAGAAATTTCAGAAAAATAAACAATGAATATAAATTAATAATTTTTAAAGAATCAATCGTCGAAACACGATGGTCCGCACCAGAAGATCAAGGAAAATAACTCTCACGACCGGAAATCAAGTATTGGTTGAAACAAAAATGAAATTCGGTGAAAACGAAACAAATATTCAGCTACATCCAAAATGTCCGACATATCGGTGTTGTCCAAACGGATCATGCCAAGGACTCGGCGCCGGACCTGAAAGAGTTAATTAATTCACTTAAAAATTGAACTTTTTTTTACTAATGTAATTATTGCCGTAAGCATGATTCAGGTGAGCTGTGTGTCTCATCCGTTTTGATCATGTTTCGATATTCCAATTGCTTTCGATGAAAGATGATATCGTATGACAGGGAAAGTTGGCTGTGTTCGCTTTCTGCGCGGTGCGCGGTTTCGCCTTATGTCTTTTGGCGTTTGCTGAGACTGCTATGATGGGACTACAGTTACCTTTCTTTGTTTGGGAGATGAGATTCGGATGATTACGCTGGCACGGGCGGTTGAGCAATTATGGATTTTAATTCGTTTGCAGTGATACCGGGGCCTTCCATAACCAAATGATCCAGGTATCATTGTTTTACTTGCTTCTAGAACTATTTAGCTATTTTTTTTTTTATTGTTAGAAATTATTAAATTTATTAGGAGAAAAAATACCAAAGTAACCCACAGGCAATTTGATGAAAATTTTAAAAAATTATTAAAATTAATCTGATAATCTAGATTGCTAACTATTGTCACTATTGAGGAGAGGAAAATAAATGATACCTCATTCATGTCATGTCCGTCAAGTATTTTAAAAATGATGCACTTTTAAGTGTCAAATTACGCAATTTGTTGGTTTATTTAGTCACACACCTTTGGACATTTCTTCAGCCTAAACAAACATATCAGGTGTCAAAACTATACGCAAGCCAAATCTCGATCACTGTCACCAAGACCAATGCACCCTGGAGGATACGACCTATTACAGCAATAACTCAATAGAAAACAATGTGGCATTATTTATGCATTGGGTCAATAGGAGGTCAGCATCCCGCAAATAAAATAATATAATAATATAAATTAATATAACAAACCTACTAGCCTTAAGATATTTTCATATAGCACCAGAGTGTGGATAAATGATATGATCTTATATCCAAATTAAAGACATCTTTAGAATTAAAACCACTGTTCCGCTGGCTGAAAAGCTGACGCACGGTGTTCGAAGCCAGCGGTAGACAGAACGGATTTTTTTCTATCGGGGGTGAAATAAAAATTCTGAGTCGCACACATCGTGGCGACTGCTTGACCAAGCGGCCTTTATCCCTCTGGTTCTATTGTTGCCCCCCGACATACACCAGTTATGGTACTATATGTCGTAAAGATATATATTTTTTTTTTAGAATTATGCCAGGGTGTTGGTAAAGTCTCATTACACTTTGTATATAGAAGACATATGAGAAAAATAAGCAAATGATGTCATCAAAAATGTGCTTCAAAAGTAATTAAATTAGTTACAAATAGTTACTATTATGGTCTAATGAAGTTTTGAGCTATCTGGAAAGTTTCAATAGAATATTCATTGCAAAAGGTGTTGGAAATGTCCACCACAAGCTTCAAGACATGACTGTACACGTCTCTTCATATTGTCAGACACCTGTAACATGTCTGTTGTTATTTCTTGAATGGTAATTCTGATTGATTCTCTCAGGTCTTCAATTGTGCGTACATTATTTTAGAAAACATTTCCTGTCAAGAAACCCCACAGATAATAATCTAATGGAGTTAGATCTGGAGAACTAGCAGGGCAAATTCCACATGAAATTTTGAGATTTGCGGAAATTTCTTCCCAAAAATGCAGTGATGATCTAGTTGTGTGTGTAGTTGCACCATCTTGCTGGAACCACGCTTCCACAATTTCATGTTCTTTTAGCTGTTCTAAAAAAAGTTTCCAGTATGTCAGTACGACCGATCCGCATTAAAAGTGTTGTTGAAGAAAATTGGTCCAATTAAACGTTTTCTACTGACGGCACACCATACCCCAATTTTCGCATCATGTAGAGGCACTTCATAAAATGCATTGGAATTAAAACTGCTCCAAATACGATTATTTTGGCTATCTAACGCTTGCAAATAGATAAAACCATGCTTCATCAGAGAAGAATGTTACATCAAGAATCGATTCATCTTCTTCAGCTAAAAATGCTTGAAATCATGTGCAGTAGATCACCCTGGATTGATAGTCACACTCGTTTAGCTCAGACACAACAGAAATCCTGTATGGATACAAATTTAACCGGTGTTTAAGAATTTTGTCCACTGATACGTTCACTTGTTGTGACAATTTCCTTAAGGACTTGCTTAGATCTTTTAAGATTATGTCTTGGATATCTAAACATTTTTCTTCAGGTACAGCAGTCGCACCAGATTGCAGAGCATCTTCAATATTTTCCGTAGCACGAAACTTATTTAACAAATTTCTAACCGTAATGCGATGAGTAGGTTGTTTATCAGGAAATCTTGCTATAAATCTTTGAACAACCATCCACGTGTATCAATCGCCATTTTGAAACACTTGTTCAACCAAAAAATTCTTTCTTCCATAGATAACATCATTCTGTTTTGAGTGCAAAGAATTACGCCAGCAGATGGCAGCCATTCACTGCATTTTACTTCATGATGGACTGTGCTGCACATTTTTGTATGACATCATGATGATGTCATTTACTTATTTAAATCAAATGTGTTCTATATACAAAGTGTAGTGAGACTTAACAAACATCCTGTAGTTTATTTTTAAAAGCAATTTCTCAATGACAAAATTATGTAAGGCCGTAAAAATGCTATTAAAACCTGTTTAAATTGTCGCTCTGAGGATAAATAAAAAAAAATATTACCAGAGTAGACTTCAACTTGAAACTTTACATATTTATGTAGAATTTGACGCTGAACCTAATATACACACCAATTAGCTTTAATTAATCAAACTATGTATTCTATCTATCTATCTATCAATCTATTGTCCTTTCGAGCCGAAGACGGCACATAGGGCAGAACCACAATCTCAAAAACAGAAACCCTGAGTGCCAAAATGGCACGTATTGCAGAAATCACTGTTTCTAAAATCTGTGGCTCTGTTTCCATAACAATACTTTTTACAATGACAGCTTGTCAAGCCATCGATCAACCTCCTTAGTCGCCTCTTACGGCATATCTGGAAGGTCACAGTGTCACTATTCTTTACTTCCCTCATAATGAGGCCCCGGTAACACACGGGAAAAACTATGTATTATAGTAAGATATTTTTTTTCAATGGTGTTAAAGAAATTCATATATTTTTCATGAATTTGTTTGTTATAGAGTAATGTTGTCACTTTTAGGACCTGATTATCTTCCCTGACGACATCGAGTTCAAGCATGTTAGCCAGTGCACAACGGGCAGGGTGTATGTTCTCAAATTTAAGTCGTCATCTAGAAAATTCTTCTTCTGGCTGCAGGTGAGTCTGATTAAAACATTGTCACATTACATCTAGAGGGATTGAGTCAGATTTTAATGAGAAGTGAGTCCAATTTAAACATTATCACATTACATCTGGGAGATTGAGTTAGATTTTAATGAGAAGTGAGTCCAATTTAAACATTATTACATTAGTTCTAGGAGAATTGAGTCAGATTCAAACATTATCACATTAGTTCAGGTAGAATTGCTTCAGATTTAAACATCACATTAGTTCTGGGAGAATTGAGTCAGATTTAAACATCACATTAGTTCTGGGAGAATTGAGTCAGATTTAAACATTATTACATTAGTTCTGGGAGAATTGAGTCAGATTTAAACATTATTACATTAGTTCTGGGAGAATTGAGTCAGATTTAAACATTATCACATTAGTTCTGGGAGAATTGAGTCAGATTTAAACATCACATTAGTTCAGGTAGAATTGCTTCAGATTTAAACATCACATTAGTTCTGGGAGAATTGAGTCAGATTTAAACATCACATTAGTTCTGGGAGAATTGAGTCAGATTTAAACATTATTACATTAGTTCTGGGAGAATTGAGTCAGATTTAAACATTATTACATTAGTTCTGGGAGAATTGAGTCAGATTTAAACATTATCACATTAGTTCTGGGAGAATTGCGTCAGATTTAAAGATTATCAGATTAGTTCTGGGAGAATTGCTTCAGATTTAAAGATTATCAGATTAGTTCTGGGAGAATTGCATCAGATTTAAAGATTATCACATTAGTTCTGGGAGAATTGTGTCAGATTTAAAGATTATCAGATTAGTTCTGGGAGAATTGCGTCAGATTTAAACATTATCACATTAGTTCTGGGAGAATTGTGTCAGATTTAAAGATTATCAGATTAGTTCTGGGAGAATTGCGTCAGATTTAAACATTATCACATTAGTTCTGGGAGAATTGCGTCAGATTTAAACATTATCACATTAGTTCTGGGAGAATTGCATCAGATTTAAAGATTATCAGATTAGTTCTGGGAGAATTGCGTCAGATTTAAACATCACATTAGTTCTGGGAGAATTGCATCAGATTTAAACATTATCACATTAGTTCTGGGAGAATTGCGTCAGATTTAAACATTATCATATTAGTTCTGGGAGAATTGCGTCAGATTTAAACATTATTACATTAGTTCTGGGAGAATTGCATCAGATTTAAACATCACATTAGTTCAGGTAGAATTGCTTCAGATTTAAACATCACATTAGTTCTGGGAGAATTGAGTCAGATTTAAACATCACATTAGTTCTGGGAGAATTGAGTCAGATTTAAACATTATTACATTAGTTCTGGGAGAATTGAGTCAGATTTAAACATTATTACATTAGTTCTGGGAGAATTGAGTCAGATTTAAACATTATTACATTAGTTCTGGGAGAATTGAGTCAGATTTAAACATTATCACATTAGTTCTGGGAGAATTGCTTCAGATTTAAAGATTATCAGATTAGTTCTGGGAGAATTGCATCAGATTTAAACATTATCACATTAGTTCTGGGAGAATTGTGTCAGATTTAAAGATTATCAGATTAGTTCTGGGAGAATTGCGTCAGATTTAAACATTATCACATTAGTTCTGGGAGAATTGCGTCAGATTTAAACATTATCACATTAGTTCTGGGAGAATTGCGTCAGATTTAAACATTATCACATTAGTTCTGGGAGAATTGCGTCAGATTTAAACATTATCACATTAGTTCTGGGAGAATTGTGTCAGATTTAAAGATTATCAGATTAGTTCTGGGAGAATTGCATCAGATTTAAAGATTATCAGATTAGTTCTGGGAGAATTGCGTCAGATTTAAACATCACATTAGTTTTGGGAGAATTGCATCAGATTTAAACATTATCACATTAGTTCTGGGAGAATTGCGTCAGATTTAAACATCACATTAGTTCTGGGAGAATTGCGTCAGATTTAAACATTATTACATTAGTTCTGGGAGAATTGTGTCAGATTTAAACATTATTACATTAGTTCTGGGAGAATTGTGTCAGATTTAAACATCATATAACTTCTGGGAAAGGAAATTAGTTTAGCTTTGTTCAGAGTAAATTAATGGCATTTTGTTATTTCAAAACCAACAGCTTCCATTTACCAGCTGGCCAAGGTGAATTAAAGAAAAAAAATAAATGACCATTGGACAATGAATGAAAGGTATCTGAGGAGAGAGGAGACCGACCACCCCACACACAAATTGCCAATGAGAAAATTGAACCCCACTATTCCACTCCCCAAAGGCAGTAATGCTAGTGCTTATTTATAAAAAAAAATTTTCTGCCTTTTTTTTTAACTTTTCAAATTTCCCTTGTGAGTAGTTCACCTGTGATGAACATATATTGGGAGGCATGGCGTATGACACAAACAGAGCTGGAAGCTGTCAGCAAGTCATAGCTGATGGCTTGCATCACGATTGGTGAACCAGAACCATCCAGATCCTACTTGACAGTGAATCTGGAAACAGACTAGCCAGTCTAGTCTGGCCAGGCAAGTAGGGAATGAAGAAGGAAGGCAACCTGGTACTCAAAAATGCAGGGCTGAAGTCTGATGTATTGGGCCAAAAGACACAAATATCTCAATTCTGTTGTAAACCTCAAGACGTAACATCCTATCCAAGGATAGATAATGAAGAGATCAGTCATTTTCCTAAGTAGTCATGGTTGAACATCAGAAAGATTCTTACAGTTACAATGCAGAAATCCAAGCAATAAAGTTGGCAATAGAAAAACTGCTGAACAGTAATCTTAGCCCACAGCCTGTAGTGTTTGTGACAGATGCAAGATCAGCTCCAGGCACTACAATCCAGAAAATTACCACATCTGCAGACCTTATTGACTGAACTCTGCAAGCACCACATGTTTGCCCTGCAGTGGATCCCATCTCACTGTAGAATACCAGGAAATGAGAAAGCAGATCAGTTGGCAAAGGAAGGTGCAACAGGCACACAACCAGATGCACCGGTTTCATACCATCATAAGAAACAGATAATCAAATCAATCAGAGGACCAGAAGCCCCAAATCAGGATGCCTTTCATAATATGAATAGTTATGAACAAGTTATCATTATACACCTCAGAACAGGTCACAATCGACTCCATAGTCACATGTATACAAAATTCAAGATTGGCACCTCAACTACTTGTACATGTGGACAGGCGCCCTAGACTGCTGAACACATACTTCAAGACTGCACTGAATATAGTAGACTGACTAGTATCCATTGGCCCATAGATACACTAAAGGTAAAACTATATGGCCCACTGCAAGAATTACAAAAGACAGTAAAATTTATACAGGAAACGACATTGTAGATATAAACAATACTTCAGGTGAACGTAAGATAGATAGATGAACATCAGAAAAAAGTAAAGAACATACATTTGCTACATCAAGTGAATAGTGGCTCCATGTGTATAATTCATCAGAGAGCAAGAAGAGGGTGATCAAGGAGCCAGGTACATCAAAAACATCTTGAGAGCACTCACTTTGTAGATATAGTCAGAATGAGATTACTTTCACTTTAGATAGTATACAGCTGATGGCTTGTGACAGGATTTTTGAACCACCATGTACACAAGGGTCCCTTGCCCACAGGCAGATAACTCAGTCTTCGAAGGTACTCATATTTTTTCCCTTCAATAAATAATTGGCGTTTCGGGCTTCGCTGCTGAGACCAGGGGTGGTTGCTACAGAGAGAAATCACAAATAAAAATCCCAACTGGTGCAGCCAGGATTTGAACTCACAACCTCTCTGTCTGAAGATCAGCATCTTGCATGGAGACCAGCCAGTGCCCCCTACATAAGTTTGAATTTGATATTTTAGGGAACGGGTGGTCCAGAGGCAAGGCTTCAAGCCCTTAACAACACAATTCAC
Source organism: Megaustenia siamemsis (assembly GCA_032433765.1). NCBI lineage: Eukaryota > Metazoa > Mollusca > Gastropoda > Stylommatophora > Ariophantidae > Megaustenia > Megaustenia siamemsis. The sequence goes on along the minus strand of JAVIAB010000026.1, from coordinate 12,613,560 downwards.
CCATACCCACTTAACGGACGAACATCAGGAAGAAGAAATGATAAGTGGTTTACAGATCCAAGACAGATAATCCCATCAAACAAGCAAAATAATTTTGAAGTTGAAGAGTTGTCTGGCATTATATTATCCATGATGTCAGAAGAGAACTGGATGCTATTGTAAAATGTTAGTGCTGTTGTCATATTGACCATGTCCTCACAAGGATTATACACCATCGCAGTATCAAAGTCTCATTTCCTTGAAAGTCAACTGTCCACTTATTCTGATGTATTCTTTATCCCCTACAATGGGAAGGTACAGTTAAAATTGTTCCTTCATCAAGTAACGAATTATTATGTCATTTCTACTATTTGCCAATACTTTTAAAAAGATGGATCTATCTATCTTTACGACACATAGTACCATTGCTGGTGTATGTCGGGGGGCAACGATAGAACCAGAGGGATAAAGGCCACTTGGTCAAGCAGTCACCATGACGTGTGAGACTCAGGATTTTTATTTCACCTCCGATAGAAAAAATCCTTTCTGTCTACCGCGAGCTTCGAACACCGTACGTCAGCTTTTCAGCTAACGCAACAGTGGTTTTAGCCGCACGGTCACGCGCACCTCAAAAGATGGATCAACGGAATATTAAAAGCACTAGGAAACATATGGCAGCAGAGACGAACAGAAGAGCAAAACACCGCAAATTATATCCTCCTTGACACTGAACGCAAATGAGGAAGGAAAGAAGAAGAAAAATACTTTTAACTCTTTCCCTACAGAAGCTTTTTATCGACGCAACAGAAGAGATTTCAGAGACAAAATTTTACATTGTTTTAAGAATAAATCTACATATTTATATAACATATTGTATATGAATTTTTTAGATAATTGAAGAAGGTATTAGATTTCACCAATATCCAGATGATACAAGGCATGTAAACAAAAATATGGTTTGATGACATTCACACTAATCAAATTGAGCGTGGCGCACTATGCGGCGAAACGTACACTGCCGAAATCAGCATGGCGAGCAGTGAAATGTATGGAAAGAGTTAAGGTCTTCTATAGCAATTAGCCACTGCTATGCATTTAAACATTTAGAGGAAAAATTAAAAAATAGAAAAAAATGGTATGTTAATGGTATGCTTTACGTGATTAGTGGACGACACAGATTAAACGACGTTTCGGCCCAATAGGCCTTCAGCAGGAACAAACAAAAAAAAACACATACACGGATATGTAAGTAAAACTAATAACGAAACATCCAAAACAAAAATAATAGAAATATGTTATTTTAGACATTTAGACCAGCTAAGGCCATGAACAAAACGGTGTGTTTGAAGTCATCACCGGTTCCCCATAGCCTGCTATGTAGGGTTGTTTCTGTGGGCCATGTTTGTGTTATTAGGGAGTTTTGAGTGCTGTAGTCCCTTAGATGATGAGAAGAGATAATAACCGAATAGCAAAACAAGCCCTCATGTGGGAAACAACAGGTAAGAGGAAGACCCAGAGAGACACTGAGAACATTGATGAGAGAGGCAAGAGCAGCAGGAATCAGCTCCCTCAATGAGATAGAGCTGCTTACACAGAACAGACAAATGGCAAGATTTTATTAAATATCTTTAAAAGAATTGAAAACTGCTAGAATAAAAATTTAGATAACAGGAGGAGTATCTTGGTCTACGCCCTATGGGCCAGCTACAGCTCGAAAAGTCAATAGATAGTCCCTTAGGATTTGCTTGGAGCTTATTTGGCTGCTCCACGGTCGTATGTTGAAACGTCACTGAGTCCTATCTTGTGTAGATGTGCTCTGATGCCACAATGACCTGTTCTGCGTCTGAATATCTTGGCCGTCTGCTAAATTTGTTTAAGCTGTCATGCTCTGGCTTATATTTTCCCGAGTTGCATAACTCCTGATATTCTGTTTTCCTAGCTACTTTTAAGATGTCACTAATGTCCATGTTTTACTGCCTTCTCCAGGAGCCCAAGATTGACAAAGATGAAGAAAATTGTAAAAAGGTTAATGACTTTCTGAACAATCCACCAACTCCTGGGTCATCTAGAGGAGGGGGCAGCGGGGTTCTTCCCTCAGATATCTCAAGCCTAGGTGAGTCCTGAAACATAAAAAAGACATTCTGCGTTGGCAATTATGTCAAGTTATGCTGCACCAGTTTAACATAATTTGTTGTGTGCAACTTGGCATTATGTTGTTGTCATGTTGCTTTCTTTCTACTGGAAATGTACCAGTCAAACACCAGTGGATAAAGAGATACAGCGAAGACGATGGCGCTGGATAGGACACACACTACGGAAGCCAACTGAGAGTATTACACAACAGGCCCTTTTTGGAATCCCCAGGGGAAAAGACAGAGGAAGACCAAGGAATTCTTGGAGAAGACAGATAGAAGCAGAGATGAAGATGATGGGGAAGACATGGAATAATCTTAAATGAATGGCAAAAAACAGAACGACTTGGAAAGTGTCTGTTGAAGACCTATGCTCCACTGGGAGCTAAAAAGGTAGTAGTAGTTTCTTTCTACTATCTTATTTCCTTAAATTACTCCTTTTACAGATATAAGTAAGTAAAGTAAAGTACCCTCGTCCCGCCAAGTGGCGTATAGGGAATATGGTGTTAGTGACCATAAATTTTACAGACCTTCGGCACATGGTTTTTGGGGTAATGTGGTCGGTATTAGGCCCGTGCCACTTTACTTTCCCAGAAAAAAATCCGGTACCCATTAAAGGCTGGGTGAACCCGGAAGCCGTCGGTTGGGATCGAACCCTACCTCTTGTCCTTTGTAGTCCAGTTCACTAACCACTGAGCTATCGCGGCTCCCTCTTTTGCAGATATGTCTCTACTTATTTTCCTCCACTTCAGTTACCTTTCAACATTGAGGCAAACTTTACTTATACTCCTTCACCTCTGTTACCTTTCAACATTGATGCAAACTTTACTTATACTCCTTCACCTCTGTTACCTTTCAACATTGAGGCAAACTTTACTTATACTCCTCCACCTCTGTTACCTTTTAACATTGAGACAAACTTTACTTATACTCCTCCTATCACCCCCACAGTAAAAAAAAAAAAAGCCATAAGGAAAAGATGGTGGGGATAGTTAAGACACACACTGCGAAATCAGCTACAAGCTTTACCAGATAAGCTCTCACTGGAACCCACATGGAAAGAGGGAAGACCTAGTAACATATGGAGATGAGACCGGCCCAGCATTCAAAAATGCTAAGCTGATGTTATAGGTCAAAGGTCACAGATAATGCAACTTGATGTAAACCTGGACATAACACACCCATGCCAGTTTTGTGTCTTCTTAAAGCTGGTTGGTGGAGGGAGATTTTTAATGTTTTATTGTGATCTTATTTTTCATTGGTCAGTTTTATATGCTCACTAGGTAAAGACAAAGATATGATAAGTTAATCAAAGGACCAGTAACTGTAGTATAAAGTGTTTGGCCGGCTTGTCAGTCGTAACATTTCTTGCTCATGTTACACCAATCAGCCTATTGTTACATTCTTGTATTTATGGTTACACCAATTAGCCAGTAACATATGGATGTGACAATTAAAATGAAAGCCGCAGTTTATGATGCCTGCTTAATTAGTATCCTCCTGTATAGCAGCGAATCATGGACAACATATGCAAAGCAGAAGAGAAGGCTAAATACATTCCATATCACCTGAAAGAATAAAGTGACAAACATGGAGGTCATGACTCCCGAACATCTACACGCTGCTCAAACAACGTAGGTTACGCTGGCTTGGCCATGTACACCGTATGAAAGATGGCCACATACCGAAAGATATACTCTACAGACAATTGGCAGATGGCAAAAGAACTAGGGGGCACTCAAAACTTTGATTTGTAGACGTGTGTAAACATAAATGTTCACCTCAATTTATAGCCATGTTCTAATTGTTCTTCGTATAAGACACGACACCACACTTTCAAGAATGAACAAACTTGGTGTGTTAGAAATAAGTCATCATTTATTATCTATATACATATAGATACTATCAGGCTATCCTTCCTAGCGTTTCTGTAGATACTTGTTCGATCTGTTAACAGTTTTGGCCGCTGAAGTACTTCGACTACCGTCAGTGTTGTACCTCAGCTATTCCTATAGTGGATATTCTAGCTGTCTCTCTATCTATTGTTTCTCTTTCGTCTTTGTCTTCTGTTTCTAACGTTCTCCAATGGCTATCTCGGTGCCTATCTTTAGTTCTCCGTCTCTCGTTCTCTAAGTTGAAGCTCTTCTATGACTATCTCAGTTCCTATCGGTCCCTAGTGCGTGGCTATGTTCCTAAGTCGAAATGTAAAAGTGGAAGCTCCCTTCTCAAGTCTGCCCTCTAACTTTTATACCCCTGTCCTTTTGACCGACCGTGAACCTTTTTCTCTCGCCAACTCTTCTTTCTCCAGATAAAAATGACATCTGACCTGCTCCACTCCTCTCTACACTCAAGTGACCATCCCTAACCATCTGCCACTTCTGTGGCTAGCCCTTAGTTTATGAATTCTACCTTCCTACTGACAGCTAAGGTCATTCTAAGTGACCCTCCCTAACCATCTGCCACTTCTGTGACTAGCCTTTAGTTTATGAGTTCCACATTCCATTTCCGACAGCTAAGGTAAGTTTACAACCAGTGGTCAGTCACGGCGGTTTAACATGGTCTCTTAGTCATCCCTATGCTAAATTTGTCTAGTCGTGTTTTGTCCTCACTTAATTATGATTTAAATATGTATGTTTCATCATTCACGGTTACAAAACAAGAAGCAGACAGATTCATAGAAAAAGAGAATACACGACAAAAGAAAAGAAAAAATAACATTTCTAGTGGCGCTGAAAAATCTATAGTCAACTATAACTGACAGAGGCTACTACTACAATGGATGTGAAAGTTGGAAATCCACAAAGACTTTAGATAGAAAACTAAATGCCCTTGAAAACAAATGTCTATGTAGGATCTCAAACATAAGCTGGAAAGCATACATTTAAAATGAATTGATAAAAGACAAATCTGAACATGAATATGTTTGGAGCTTTTTAAGAAGGCATTAGAGATGCATCAGTCATGTGCTGAGAATGGATAAGGTACTCACATATTCATAAAGAAACCATATGGTAATAGAAAACAAGGCAGACCAAGTGAATCGCTACAAAAAAAACAAAACAATTATTAGGGAAGGTTGAACCATGGGACTAAGAAACAAACAAGAACTAGCAACAATTCACCAGTCGTGGTGAACTATGACCTCTGCCCTATGCCTTTGATCTGAGAGGGAGATGAATGAGCCAGTTATTACATTCTTGTATTTGTGTTAACCCAATTGTTATGTTCTTGTATTTGTGTTAACCCAATTGTTATGTTCTTGTATTTGTGTTAACCCAATTGTTATATTCTTGTATTTGTGTTAACACAATTGTTATATTCTTGTAAACATATTAAACCCAATCAACCATTTGTTATATTCTTGTATTTGTGTTAACCCAATTGTTATATTCTTGTATTTGTGTTAACCCAATTGTTATAATCTTGTATTTGTGTTAACCCAATTGTTATGTTCTTGTACTTGTGTTAACCCAATTGTTATGTTCTTGTATTTGTGTTAACCCAATTGTTATGTTCTTTTATTTGTGTTAACCCAATTGTTATATTCTTGTATTTGTGTTAACCAATTGTTATATTCTTGTAAACATATTAAACCCAATCAACCATTTGTTATATTCTTGTAAATATATTAAACCCAATCAAATATTTGTTATATTCTTGTAAACAGATTAAACCCAATCAACCAATTGTTATATTTTTGTAGATATATTAAACCCAATCAACCTATTGTTATATTCTTGTAGATATATTAAACCCATTCAAGCATTTGTTATATTCTTGTAAATATACATCAACCAACCCATCAAATTGTTATATCTTTCTTCATGCTCTTTCTGTTTGCAGGTGAGCAAGATCTCCAGAGCATTCTTGGAGGCATGAGCCAGCAACAGCTGATGCAGCTACTTGGTAAGTTAGTGATCTGGTTCAATACTTGCAGCAACAGCTGATGCAGCTACTTGGTAAGTTAGTGATCTGGTTCAATACTTGCAGCAACAGCTGATGCAGCTACTTAGTAAGTTAGTGATCTGGTTCAATACTTGCAGCAACAGCTGATGCAGCTACTTGGTAAGTTAGTGATCTGGTTCAATACTTGCAGCAACAGCTGATGCAGCTACTTGGTGAGTTAGTGATCTAGTTCAATACTTGCAGCAACAGATTGCTGTTCTATCAAGGACCTAAACTACGATATAGAGATATCTGTAAATCATCTCTGAAAGACTTCTCCATCTGTGAAAATGACTGGAAACATCTGGCAAGTAATCACACATTATGGAGAGCATGTTTAAGGAATTTGAGACTGCTAAGGCAAAACTTAGAAGAGAAAAGACTCATGAAAAACCCTGTGGATCATGGACCTGACTTGTTCACTCTGTGACCGTGTGTGTTTGTCAAACATTGGTAGAATTAGCCACGAGAGAAGCTGTTCGTCAATAACAAACCCTAAAAAAAAATACACAATAGCCTCCACTAGACCGTCTGACAAGACGAAAAGGGCCATATACACAATAGCCTCCACTAGATCGTCTGACAAGATGAAAAGGGCCATAATAATTGTTGTATAATGCAGATTCCTTTAACGATGTAGTGGAGACCTGGTTATCTAAATGTTATCTCTTTATGTTTGACAGGTGGCATAGGCATGGTCGGTGGGGGGCAAAATCCTGGAGTGTTGGGCTCACTGATTGGTCGACCCAGCGGTGCCATGTCATCTTCTTCAGAGCCGTAAGTTGCTTTTTGCTGTCACATTGTCAAAAATAAGTCTTTTAACATTCATTTTTAGTTAATTATTCTTACAACAAAAGAGAGCTAATTTCCAATATTAGGAATAAACAATCAATTTTTTGGCCATGTAATGAGATAAATAGCTATCGAGATTGAAAGTTGTGGAGAGACATGATCACCTGCGTCAGCAGGCCTGGTACTTGATGATGATGATTCTTACAACAAACACCAGGGCTAAAACTAAGAATTGCAAATATTATGTCTTCTCAACATTCCTATATGGTGCAGAAACATGGACATTAGACAAGAAAACAGAACAGAAAATTAAAGCCTTTGGAATAAGATAGAGATAATAATAGCAAGAGACAGTGGAATGGCGCTCCATGGTAGCCAACCTTCGACGCGGAGACGGCACTCAATGATGATGATCAATGATTGAAATAAGAATTAGATGGAAAGAAAAGAAAACAAATGATGAAGTTTTAAAACAACTAAAACTGAAAAGAGAGCTACTAAATACAATTCAAGCAAGACATAAGATTTTTGGGGCATGTTAAAAGACACAACAGCCTACTAAAAGTAATCCTGGAGGGGAAAATACAAGGTAAAAGAAGCAGACCAAGACTAACATGGACAAGCAACATCAGAAGATGGACAAGTCAGCCTATGACAACCTGCACCACCAAAGCAAGAGACAGAGTGGAATGGCACTCGATGGTAGCCAACCTTCGTTGTGGAGATGGCACTCGATGATGATTCTTGCAAAGTGACTTGTTTTTTTTATCTCTTTCATGTGTCATGCTTGCTGGTGTAGGCAGTCATGATTTTATATCAATGTGGTCATGCTGGCTGCTGTAGGCAGTCATGATTTTATATCAATGTGGTCATGCTGGCTGCTGTAGGCAGTCATGATTTTATATCAATGTGGTCATGCTGGCTGCTGTAGGCAGTCATGATTTTATATCAATGTGGTCATGCTGGCTGCTGTAGGCAGTCATGATTTTATATCAATGTGGTCATGCTGGCTGCTGTAGGCAGTCATGACTTTATATCAATGTGGTCATGCTGGCTGCTGTAGGCAGTCATGATTTTATATCAATGTGGTCATGCTGGCTGCTGTAGGCAGTCATGACTTTATATCAATGTGGTCATGCTGGCTGCTGTAGGCAGTCATGATTTTATATCAATGTGGTCATGCTGGCTGCTGTAGGCAGTCATGATTTTATATCAATGTGGTCATGCTGGCTGCTGTAGGCAGTCATGATTTTATATCACGAGATAGCCAACAGCATCCAGGCTAAGAGCTTTAGTCATATCAAGTTGACTAGTTAGCAATAGGATCAGTGAGATCAAACTGATCAAGATCCTACTACTTCTTCCCATAGTAGGCATGGAAATAGACTAACTAGCCCCACGCAAGCAAGTAGGAACTGGAAGGCAAACCGATACCCAAAACTACCAAGCTGAAGTTGGATGTGCTGGGTCTAAAGGTTTCTCCATTTGTTTCTGGGTATATTTACTATTACCCTGTGGGTTCTTGGTGAGACCATGTCTAGAAATGCTTCTTTCTTCCTTTGTTGATTTGTTCTTTGACACAGTTCATCATGTCAACAGTTTTCTTGTACTCCTGGTTAATGCCATCCATGTTTTCTTGTACTCCTGGTTAATGCCATCCATGTTTTCTTGTACTCCTGGTTAATGCCATCCATGTTTTCTTGTACTCCTGGTTAATGCCATCCATGTTTTCTTGTACTCCTGGTTAATGCCATCCATGTTTTCTTGTACTCCTGGCTAATGCCATCCATGTTTTCTTGTACTCCTGGTTAATGCCATCCATGTTTTCTTGTACTCCTGGTTAATGCCATCCATGTTTTCTTGTACTCCTGGTTAATTCCATCCATGTTTTCTTGTACTCATTGTGTACTAAAGGGAAATAAATAAATATTGTGTACTTCTTTGCGAGCCGCGATAGCTCAGTGGTTAGTGAACTGGACTACAAAGGACAAGAGGTAGGGTTCGATCCCAACCGATGGCTTCCGGGTTCACCCAGCCTTAAATGGGTACCTGATTTTTTTCTGGGAAAGTAAAGCGGCACGGGCATAATACCGACCACATTGCCCCAAAAATCATGTGCTGAAGGTCTGTAAATTTATGGTCACTAACACCATATTCTCTATACGCCACTTGGCGTGACGGGGGCTCTTTACTTTTTTTTATATATATCTTAATTAACATTTATTTCTATAGTTCGTTCACAAATTCGTGCCCACAGAGTTTATTAATTATCTCGGAAACTGTTTGATGAATTTCTGTAATTCTTTTTCATGAAATCTTATTTTTTCACCGACCTTCAGTCTTATTTTTTGCCCTACTGTCATGCGTTTAGGAAAGATTTGTGCTTATTTGAGGTATAAATATTTACTATTAATGAATGTTCCTGTGTGTGTGATAATTTGTAAGCTGCTGTGAAGTGACTATCTATCTATCTATCTATTGACCTTTCGAGCCGTAGCCTGCCCATAGGGCGTAGACCAAGATACTCCTTCTCTTATCTGCATTTTTGTTCTAGCAGTTTTCAATTCTTTTAAAGATATTTTATCAAATCTCGCCATTTGTCTCTGTTCTGTGCAAGCAGCTCTATCTCATTGAGGGAGCCGATTCCTGCTGCTCTTGCCTCTCTCATCAATGTTCTTCTCAGTGTCTCTCTGAGTCTTCCTCTTTTTCTCTTACCTGTTGTTTCCCACATGAGGGCTTGCTTTGCTATTTGGTTATTATCTCTTCTCATCACATGTCCAACATATGACCATTGTCTTTTCTTGATTACTGAAGATATTAGTGGTTGATTGGCGATTTCTCTAATTTCCTTGTATCAGGTCTACGTTTCATTAACAAAATCATTTTTACGATATTGGCTTGTTAAACCTCTGATCAACAGTTCTATACCAAGCCGGAGAAAAGTGAAGTAACTGCTTGATTTTTAAAACTATGAAGAGTATTTTAAACTGTAAATTCACCACTAAGCAAAAGGTAACTGTGTTATTGCACATGCACTTTTGCAAGGAATCTAAAAGGGGTCGGTTATATTACGATATCAGAAAACAAAACACAGGCAGCTCTAAATATAGATAGAAAGTCTTTCAATTGATGGATAGGACAGAACTTTGACTCTGTAGAGGAGACGCTCAAGCAAGGAAGAAAAATGAAAGTTGATGACTTTGACACCTATCTCTATGACGAAGATATAAAATCAAATGACAAATTTTGCCCTATTCAGTGTAATACGGATACGCCTTTGGCTTGCATTGTTAGAAAATTAACATAATTTACAGTAAAATCTAATGTTTAGAGCACGCGGTTTGATATTTTCCTAAAATTATATAACAAAAAAAACGATTTGTACAAAATTCATAAAACCTTTGTACTTAAATGTTATAAAATCTGAAGGTCTGTAAAAAAAAAAAAAAAATAAGATTTCATGAAAAAAAATTACAGAAATTCATCAAACAGTTTCTGAGATAATTGATCAACTCTGTGGGCACGAATTTGTGAACGAATAACATTTATTTCTAGCCCGCCGTGTCGTAATTAACATTTATTTCTAGCCCGCCGTATCTTAATTAACATTTATTTCTAGTCCGCCGTATCTTAATTAACATTTATTTCTAGTCCACTGTATCTTAATTAACATTTATTTCTAGCCCGCCGTGTCGTAATTAACATTTATTTCTAGTCCGCTGTATCTTAAATAACATTTATTTCTAGTCCGCTGTATCTTAATTAACATTTATTTCTAGTCCGCTGTATCTTAATTAACATTTATTTCTAGTCCGCTGTATCTTAATTAACATTTCATTTCTAGTCCGCTGTATCTTAATTAACACCTCATTTCTAGTCCGCTGTATCTTAATTAACATCTCATTTTTAGTCCGCTGCGGTCCCGGGTCACTACAGCTAGAGCAGCCTTGGAAACAGCATCCTCCCAGCAGCGCCCTGCGGCTGCTGCCACTTTACCCTCGCAGCAGACAGCAGGAGAAGCCTCAACCGCAGGAAGCACTGGCACCACCAGTGAGCCTGCAGCTGCCACCTCAGGGGGCTCTAGTGCTCAAATACAGCTCAGTGATTTGCAGAACATCTTGTCCACTATGAATGGTATGTGATTTCAACTCATAATATGTGATTTCAACTCATAATACATGATTTCAACTCATAATACGTGATTTCAACTCATAATACGTGATTTCAACTCATAATACGTGATTTCAACTCATAATATGTGATTTCAACTCATAATACGTGATTTCAACTCATAATACGTGGTTTCATTTTTCAGTTGTAGACATAAATGATTATGAGTGATGGCCTCACCTTTACTGTCCTCATTTTGCTATATATTCATCCTTATAAACCACTTTATTTATTCAATACTCCTACCACCTCATTTTGCTATATATTCATCCTTATAAACCACTTTAATTATTCAATACTCCTACCACCTCATTTTGCTATATATTCATCCTTATAAACCACTTTATTTATTCAATACTCCTACCACCTCATTTTGCTATATATTCATCCTTATAAACCACTTTATTTATTCAATACTCCTACCACCTCATTTTGCTATATATTCATCCTTATAAACCACTTTATTTATTCAATACTCCTACCACCTCATTTTGCTATATATTCATCCTTATAAACCACTTTAATTATTCAATACTCCTACCACCTCATTTTGCTATATATTCATCCTTATAAACCACTTTATTTATTCAATACTCCTACCACCTCATTTTGCTATATCTTCTTCTTTTACCTTTTAGCTCCCGGTGGAGCATAGGTCTTCAACAAACACTTTCCAAGTCGTTCTGTTTTTTTGCCATTCTTTTAAGATCATTCCATGTCTTCCCCATCATCTTCATCTCTGCTTCTATCTGTCTTCTCCAAGAATTCCTTGGTCTTCCTCTTTGTCTTTTCCCCTGGGGATTCCAAAAAAGGGCTTGTTGTGTAATACTCTCAGTTGGCTTCCGTAGTGTGTGTCCTATCCATCGCCATAGTCTTCGCTGTATCTCTTTATCCACTGGTATTTGACCGGTACATTTCCATAATTCCACGTTAGTGACTTTGTCCTGCCATTTCCATCCCTTTATTCTGCGCAAGCATCCATTAATGAAAGTCTGTACTTTCGTGATTGTCAATTTTGTCATTCTCCATGTTTCGCAGCCATATAATAGGACCGACTTAACATTTGAGTTGAAAATTTTTATTTTTGTATTTAGCCTAATTTCTTTGGATTTCCATATGTTTCCCAGTGCAATGAAAGCTCCTCTTGCTTTTGATATCCTTATTTTGGTATCATTTTCTGTTCCTCCCTCTTTATCTATATTACTGCCCAGATATATGTAAGATTGTACATCTAGTAGAGGTATTTCTCCTAGTTTTATATGGTTATTGCCAACTGCATTAATTCTCATAATGTTGGTCTTATCTCTATTAATCTTTAGTCCTAGCTGTTGTGATCTCTCATCTAATATACTCATTTTATCCTGCATCTGTTGATGGCTGTGTGATAGGAGAGCTATGTCATCAGCAAAGTCTAAATCATCAAGTTGTTTGGTCAGTGACCACTGGATCCCATTTCTGTTGTTTTGAGTTATTTTCATAATCCAATCTATGGCCAGTAGAAAGAGAAATGGAGACAGGAGGCATCCTTGCCTTACTCCTGTTCTTATTTCAAATGCTTCTGTAAGCTGTCCTTCATGCACCACACTACATTTTGTTCCTTCATACATTGTTTTTATCAGGTTAATAAACTTTATGGGGATTCCGTAATGACTCAGCAACTTCCAAAGCATTCTTCTGTCTAAACTATCAAATGCCTTTTCGTAATCTATGAATCCAATATATAGTGGGGATTTTAGTTCTAAACTTTGTTCAACTATTATACGTAGAGTAGTTATTTGATCAGCACATGATCTGTTCTTCCTAAAACCTGCTTGTTCATCTCTCAAGTGTTTCTCTATAGCCTCTTTTAGTCTCTCCAGAATGATTCTGCCTAATATTTTTCCTGGCACTGATAGTAGCATAATTCCCCTATAATTTGTGCACTCCTGTAAACTTCCTTTCTTTGGTAGTTTGATCATATAACCTTCTCTCCAGTCTTTAGGTATTTCTTCCCTCTCCCAAATTTTATCCAATAGATCCTGTAACATCTTGGTAGAGGTGTTAATATCTGCTTTGATGGCTTCCGAAGGAATTTCATCTGGTCCTGTGGCTTTACCATCTTTTAATAGTTTGATGGCTTTCATTATTTCTTCTTTGCTTGGTTTTCCGCAGTTAACGTGTAACTCTTCTTCTGCTGGTAGTATATCTGGAGGATTATTTGAGCCGGGTCTGTTCAAAAGTTCTTCAAAGTGTTCTTTCCATCTCTCCATTTGTTCCCTTATATTACTAAGCAGATTTCCTTTCTTGTCTTTGATAAAGGCGTTGATCTGTCTGTATTTTCCACCTAATTTCTTTGTGCTGTTGTACAGTTCTTTCATATTCCCTTTATTTGCTGCTTCTTCTGCCTCTTTAGCTAGTTCATCTATATATTTCCTCTTATCCCTTTTAATGCATCTTCTCACTTCTTTGTTCACCTCTGTGTAAGCTTCCTGTGTCTTGGCTTTATTACTTCTTGTTTTGCTTTTATTTATGTCTGCTTTCTTGTTCTTTCTTTCTTTAATTTTATCCAGGGTCTCTGCTGTCATCCATGCCTTATTCTGGCGTTCTCTTTTCCCCAGTGTTTCTTCACATGTCTCTTTCCATATATTTTTTACCTGTTTCCAATGATCTTCTATATTTATTGTATTTTCTAGTTGTTGGAGGACTTGGTATTTGTTTGATATTGTGACTGCGAATTTATCTTTAATTCCTTGTTCTTTAAGAAACCCTACATTGAAAAACTTTCTACCCTTATTCGTTGTATTATACCTTTTTAATTTAATTTTAAGTTTGGCTAACAGAAGATGATGATCAGAAGCTATATCTGCCCCTCTATATACTTTTACATCCTGTAAGGATGACTTAAACTTATTATTAATACATATGTGATCAATTTGATTTTCCGTTCTATGATCTGGTGACACCCATGTAGCTTTGTGTATTCTTTTATGTTGGAATATTGTTCCTCCTAGGCTCATTTGATTAAGGGCGCAGAAATTCACAAATATCTCTCCATTCTCGTTTATATCTCCAAGTCCATGTTTTCCCATAATCTCTTCGAAGCCTCTGTTGTCTGATCCTACCTTAGCATTTAGGTCTCCCATCAAGATTATAATATCCTTGGCTCGTCTTGCATCCATCTGCCATTGTAGCTGTTTATAAAAATCATCTTTAACTGAGTCATCTTTATCGTTGGTTGGTGCATAGCATTGTATAATGTGTAATTTTATTTTGTTTTTGGTTGTTCTAAATGTTGCTCTCACCAGTCTTGGTCCCACTGCCTCCCATTCTATTAGTGTCTTCTGTGCATTCTTTGATAGCATTATAGCTACCCCTTCGCTATTTTGTGCTCCTGGTTCCTGGTGTCCTGATGATAAAATCATTTCCCCTGTATTCAATTTTATTCTCTCCGCTCCCAGCCATCTTGTTTCACACATTCCCAGAATATCTATCTTATAGTTAGTCATTTCTGCTGCCACTTGTGCCGCTTTTCCCTGTTCGTTAAGGGTACGAACATTCCAGGTGCCAATTCTGGATGATTTCCTGGTAGACAAAGGGTGAGTCGGCAACCCGGACTCCTTATGGCTTTCTCCGGATTGCGTCATACGTCTCTTAGACAGAGAGCCCTTCTCTTTCCTGGCTGACTGATTAACTTTATCTTTCTTTGACTTGTTCATGTTTGTGAAGTTTTTTCGGCTTACTTTTTTTACAGTATGGGATAGCCAGTCCCATGCCTAACCCTCCTTTCTCGCCTCTTACGAACATGCCTGGTAGGGTACAGCGCCGCTATTCTTTACTCCCCTTTCGGGCCCCGGCAGCGCACGGGAGCATTTTGCTATATATTCATCCTTATAAACCACTTTATTTATTCAATACTCCTACCACCTCATTTTGTCCCATATACCCACTGTCCTTGTCCCAGTTACTATTCTGCCACCTCATTTTGTCCCATGTACTCATCCTCCTTGTCCCATTTTGTTCAGTAAAACCATCCTCTACTTGACTTACACCTTGCAACTCCTCTCATGGAGCAAAGGTGTGCACTTAGAGCCAGATCTGTGTTATCTCCTCTGAGCCCACTCATGGAGCAAAAGTGTGCACTTAGAGTCAGATCTGTGTTATCTCCTCTGAGCCCACTCATGGAGCAAAGGTGTGCACTTAGAGCCAGATCTGTGTTATCTCCTCTGAGCCCACTCATGTAGCAAAGGTGTGCACTTAGAGCCAGATCTGTGTTATCTCCTCTGAACCCACTCATGTAGCAAAGGTGTGCACTTAGAGCCAGATCTGTGTTATCTCCTCTGAGCCCACTCATGGAGCAAAGGTGTGCGCGTAGAGCCAGATCTGTGTTATCTCCTCTGAGCCCACTCATGGAGCAAAGGTGTGCACATAGAGCCAGATCTGTGTTATCTCCTCTGAGCCCACTCATGTAGCAAAGGTGTGCACATAGAGCCAGATCTGTGTTATCTCCTCTGAGCCCACTCATGGAGCAAAGGTGTGCACATAGAGCCAGATCTGTGTTATCTCCTCTGAGCCCACTCATGGAGCAAAGGTGTGCACTTAGAGCCAGATCTGTGTTATCTCCTCTGAGCCCACTCATGGAGCAAAGGTGTGCACATAGAGTCAGATCTGTGTTATCTCCTCTGAGCCCTCTCATGGAGCAAAGGTGTGCACATAGAGCCAGATCTGTGTTATCTCCTCTGAGCCCACTCATGGAGCAAAGGTGTGCACATAGAGCCAGATCTGTGTTATCTCCTCTGAGCCCACTCATAGAGCAAAGGTGTGCACATAGAGCCAGATCTGTGTTATCTCCTCTGAGCCCACTCATGGAGCAAAAGTGTGCACTTAGAGTCAGATCTGTGTTATCTCCTCTGAGCCCACTCATGGAGCAAAGGTGTGCACTTAGAGCCAGATCTGTGTTATCTCCTCTGAGCCCACTCATGTAGCAAAGGTGTGCACTTAGAGCCAGATCTGTGTTATCTCCTCTGAACCCACTCATGTAGCAAAGGTGTGCACTTAGAGCCAGATCTGTGTTATCTCCTCTGAGCCCACTCATGGAGCAAAGGTGTGCGCGTAGAGCCAGATCTGTGTTATCTCCTCTGAGCCCACTCATGGAGCAAAGGTGTGCACATAGAGCCAGATCTGTGTTATCTCCTCTGAGCCCACTCATGTAGCAAAGGTGTGCACATAGAGCCAGATCTGTGTTATCTCCTCTGAGCCCACTCATGGAGCAAAGGTGTGCACATAGAGCCAGATCTGTGTTATCTCCTCTGAGCCCACTCATGGAGCAAAGGTGTGCACTTAGAGCCAGATCTGTGTTATCTCCTCTGAGCCCACTCATGGAGCAAAGGTGTGCACATAGAGTCAGATCTGTGTTATCTCCTCTGAGCCCTCTCATGGAGCAAAGGTGTGCACATAGAGCCAGATCTGTGTTATCTCCTCTGAGCCCACTCATGGAGCAAAGGTGTGCACATAGAGCCAGATCTGTGTTATCTCCTCTGAGCCCACTCATAGAGCAAAGGTGTGCACATAGAGCCAGATCTGTGTTATCTCCTCTGAGCCCACTCATGGAGCAAAGGTGTGCACATAGAGCCAGATCTGTGTTATCTCCTCTGAGCCCACTCATGTAGCAAAGGTGTGCACATAGAGCCAGATCTGTGTTATCTCCTCTGAGCCCACTCATGTAGCAAAGGTGTGCACATAGAGCCAGATCTGTGTTATCTCCTCTGAGCCCACTCATGGAGCAAAGGTGTGCACATAGAGCCAAATCTGTGTTATCTCCTCTGAGCCCACTCATGGAGCAAAGGTGTGCACGTAGAGCCAGATCTGTGTTATCTCCTCTGAGCCCACTCATATAGCAAAGGTGTGCACATAGAGCCAGATCTGTGTTATCTCCTCTGAGCCCACTCATGGAGCAAAGGTGTGCACATAGAGCCAGATCTGTGTTATCTCCTCTGAGCCCACTCATGTAGCAAAGGTGTGCACTTAGAGCCAGATCTGTGTTATCTCCTCTGAGCCCACTCATGGAGCAAAGGTGTGCACATAGAGCCAGATCTGTGTTATCTCCTCTGAGCCCACTCATGGAGCAAAGGTGTGCACATAGAGCCAGATCTGTGTTATCTCCTCTGAGCCCACTCATGTAGCAAAGGTGTGCACTTAGAGCCAGATCTGTGTTATCTCCTCTGAGCCCACTCATGTAGCAAAGGTGTGCACATAGAGCCAGATCTGTGTTATCTCCTCTGAGCCCACTCATGTAGCAAAGGTGTGCACTTAGAGCCAGATCTGTGTTATCTCCTCTGAGCCCACTCATGGAGCAAAGGTGTGCACATAGAGCCAGATCTGTGTTATCTCCTCTGAGCCCACTCATGTAGCAAAGGTGTGCACATAGAGCCAGATCTGTGTTATCTCCTCTGAGCCCACTCATGGAGCAAAGGTGTGCACTTAGAGCCAGATCTGTGTTATCTCCTCTGAGCCCACTCATGGAGCAAAGGTGTGCACATAGAGTCAGATCTGTGTTATCTCCTCTGAGCCCACTCATGGAGCAAAGGTGTGCACATAGAGCCAGATCTGTGTTATCTCCTCTGAGCCCACTCATAGAGCAAAGGTGTGCACATAGAGCCAGATCTGTGTTATCTCCTCTGAGCCCACTCATGGAGCAAAGGTGTGCACATAGAGCCAGATCTGTGTTATCTCCTCTGAGCCCACTCATGTAGCAAAGGTGTGCACTTAGAGCCAGATCTGTGTTATCTCCTCTGAGCCCACTCATGTAGCAAAGGTGTGCACATAGAGCCAGATCTGTGTTATCTCCTCTGAGCCCACTCATGGAGCAAAGGTGTGCACATAGAGCCAGATCTGTGTTATCTCCTCTGAGCCCACTCATGTAGCAAAGGTGTGCACTTAGAGCCAGATCTGTGTTATCTCCTCTGAGCCCACTCATGTAGCAAAGGTGTGCACATAGAGCCAGATCTGTGTTATCTCCTCTGAGCCCACTCATGGAGCAAAGGTGTGCACTTAGAGCCAGATCTGTGTTATCTCCTCTGAGCCCACTCATGGAGCAAAGGTGTGCACATAGAGCCAGATCTGTGTTATCTCCTCTGAGCCCACTCATGTAGCAAAGGTGTGCACTTAGAGCCAGATCTGTGTTATCTCCTCTGAGCCCACTCATGTAGCAAAGGTGTGCACATAGAGCCAGATCTGTGTTATCTCCTCTGAGCCCACTCATGGAGCAAAGGTGTGCACATAGAGCCAGATCTGTGTTATCTCCTCTGAGCCCACTCATGTAGCAAAGGTGTGCACTTAGAGCCAGATCTGTGTTATCTCCTCTGAGCCCACTCATGTAGCAAAGGTGTGCACATAGAGCCAGATCTGTGTTATCTCCTCTGAGCCCACTCATGGAGCAAAGGTGTGCACTTAGAGCCAGATCTGTGTTATCTCCTCTGAGCCCACTCATGGAGCAAAGGTGTGCACATAGAGCCAGATCTGTGTTATCTCCTCTGAGCCCACTCATGTAGCAAAGGTGTGCACATAGAGCCAGATCTGTGTTATCTCCTCTGAGCCCACTCATGTAGCAAAGGTGTGCACTTAGAGCCAGATCTGTGTTATCTCCTCTGAGCCCACTACCATCCTGTGGCCTTTGTTTCTGCCTCAGTGGTTCATCTTCTCCAGATCTTTCCATTTTCCTTGTGGACTCCAGTTCATTGATTTTCCTTGTGGACTCCAGTTCATTGATTTTCCTTGTGGACTCCAGTTCATTGATTTTCCTTGTGGACTCCAGTTCATTGATTTTCCTTGTGGATTCCAGTTCATTGATTTTCCTTGTGGACTCCAGTTCATTGATTTTCCTTGTGGACTCCAGTTCATTGATTTTCCTTGGGGATTCCAGTTCATTGATTTTCCTTGTGGACTCCAGTTCATTGATTTTCCTTGTGGACTCCAGTTCATTGATTTTCTTGTGGACTCCAGTTCATTGATTTTCCTTGTGGACTCCAGTTCATTGATTTTCCTTGTGGACTCCAGTTCATTGATTTTCCTTGTGGACTCCAGTTCATTGATTTTCCTTGGGACTCCAGTTCATTGATTTTCCTTGTGGACTCCAGTTCATTGATTTTCCTTGGGGACTCCAGTTCATTGATTTTCCTTGTGGATTCCAGTTCATTGATTTTCCTTGGGGACTCCAGTTCATTGATTTTCCTTGGGGACTCCAGTTCATTGATTTTCCTTGTGGATTCCAGTTCATTGATTTTCCTTGGGGACTCCAGTTCATTGATTTTCCTTGGGGACTCCAGTTCATTGATTTTCCTTGTGGACTCCAGTTCATTGATTTTCCTTGGGGACTCCAGTTCATTGATTTTCCTTGGGGACTCCAGTTCATTGATTTTCCTTGTGGATTCCAGTTCATTGATTTTCCTTCCAAATTGCTTAGTGGTCTTCGCAGTGTTTGTCCAATCCACTCCTTTTCTTTACATATCCTCTACACTCCATTTTTAATTCATATATTTGCTCTCATTCTCCTACCTTTCAACTCCCTGTGGAGCATAGGTCTTTAACAAACACTTTCCATGTTGTCCTGTTTCTCTTAAGATTGTTACAATGTTTGTTCTCATTAACTCGTTTATAAAGTCTTTGTCATCATCTTTGCATATTATGATGTCCTTTCAAGCCAAAGATAACACGGTGATACATCACATTCCCTTGATGATTTCTTAGTAAAGTAGCATGTTTTTGACTGACCCTTGTAAAGAAATGACAGCTAGGTCCTTGTTGACACCAATGGTCGATCAAGAAAATAAAATAAGTTTTTGTATTTATTAGAAATCAAACCTGTTGAAATGATGTGCTTCCAATTTGCATGATGATATGAGGAAGACATAAGTAGGGAGAATAAGTAGGAAGACATAAGTAGGAAGACATGAGTAGGGAGAATAAATAGACAGACATAAGTAGGGAGACATAACTGTCCCAGTTCTCAAAAAATTCTGTACAAAATATTACTTGTGCCAATATTGATTGCACTAGATGTGAGAATTCCATCGCTGTTGTCCGATGCCATTTCTAAACATGTTTTGGGAGATTCCCTCTAATTCAGTCCATCCGTGATTGACATAGAACCAATCCACTCATGTAAAAAAAAAAAAAAAAAAAAAGTAAAGTACCCCCGTCACGCCAAGTGGCGTATAGGAATATGGTGTTAGTGACCATAAATTTTACAGACCTTCGGCACATGATTTTTGGGGTAATGTGGTCGGTATTACACCCGTGCCGCTTTACTTTCCCAGAAAAAAAATCTGGTACCCATTTTAAGGCTGGGTGAACCCGGAAGCCGTCGGTTGGGATCGAACCCTACCCCTTATCCTTTGTAGTCCAGTTCACTAACCACTGAGTTATCGCGGCTCCATCCACTCATGATTGACACGCAAACAATCCTACCAGTGATTGACACACAACAAGGTGTTTGTTTACATGTTTTGTGGGAGCACTTATCATTTGTAGTAGCCATGAATATCTTCAAGTATCATGCCTGCTGGCATAGATGACCATGTCTCTTCACAACTTTCTAACCCTACAGTTGTTTAGGAGAAATAACAACAAAATATTGTCAAATGGTATGGTTAAAGCTCTACGTAGTTATTGGATGACACAAATTTGAACAACGTTTCACCTTAATAGGCCTTCAGCAGAAACAAGAAGACACACAGATATGTCATCAAGTACCGGGCCTGCTGGCGTAGGTGATCATGTCTCTCCACAACTTTCGATCTCGGCAGCTATTTATCATTTCTGTTGTTGACCTTCTGCCAAGCCATTCTATTAAGCTGTCTGTTATTTTTTCTCTTTGCTTCCCTCTATCTCTTCATCCCTCAATTTTTCCAGTTGTTACAATATATTCAAGTTGTTCTCTTCTCATTACATGGCCAAAAAATGATGATTGTCTCTTCCTAACATTGGAAATTAGCTCTCTTTTTGCTTTGACCTCTCTCAGAACCTCTTCATTACTCTTCTTAGCTGTCCATGGTATTCTCAACATTCTTCTGTAAAACCACATTTCTACAGACTCCAGTGTCTCCACAGATATGTAAGTAAATAAAATGAGCCCTACATAGCTAACTATTAATGAAATATCTCAAACAAAATAATCATGAAGTAGAATGACAAATACAAATGTCTCCCCTGTGTCATGTGCCTAGGCCCACAGGAACATTTGCACTGGCTAGTCCACACTGGGCACTGTTTGTGTGTTATTTTCTGTTTCTGTTGAAGGCCTATTGAGCTGAAACATTCAAATTTGTGTCATCCATTATTTATGTAAAGCTATATCCATTATATTTCCGGTTGTTTCCAAAATGGAGGAATTATTTTTCTCCGGCTTGGTATAGAACTGTTGATCAGAGGTTTAACAAGCCGCTATCGTAAAAACGATGTTGTTAATGAAACGTAGATCTGATACAGAATGTGTAAATTAGCAGTAGATAGTAGTGATAGTTTTTCGGCCCTAAAACAACAACAAAAATAGGATTCTGGAATGTGCGAACAATGGCCGCTCCGACGAAACATGCACAGGTCGCGAGCGAGATGGACAGATACGATCTAGATATTTTAGGATTAAGCGAAATGCGCTGGCCTGGAACAGGTAGGAGATCTATTGATAATAAAATAGTAGTTTTTTCTGGAAGGGAAGATGGAAAACACCGTGAAGGAGTAGGCATAATGATGACAGACAAAGCTGCAAGAAGTTTATTAGAATGGGAACGGTAAATAGCCGTCTGATACGAACACGATACAAAACAAAACATGGAAGACTTTCAATTATTCAATGTTATGCGCCTACTAACGAAGCTGATGATGAAGTTAAGGATGATTTTTATAACCAACTGCAACAACTTATAAACAAAATACCAAAACACGATCTTTTAATTGTAATGGGAGACTTCAACGCCAAAGTAGGACAAGATAACGCAGGAGTGGAACATGTGATGGGGAGAGAAGGCTGTAATACAACAAGTCAGAATGGAGAAAGATTAATAGAATTATGTTTAATAGAAAATTTAGTTATAGGTGGGACATTATTTCCACATAAAAATATCCACAAAACAACATGGATATCTCCTGATGATAGAACATCAAATCAAATTGACCACCTATGTATTAAACAACAATTCAGATCATCATTAATAGATGTAAGAGCATACAGAGGTGCTGATGTTAATAGTGACCACAACCTGTGCATTGGGAAAATAAGATTAAAATTTAGAAACCAACAGAAGAGGTCAATTACACATAAAATTGATAGTCATAAACTGAAAGATGAAGCAATAAAGGAAAAGTTTAACATAGAGCTAAGTAATTGTTATTCAGCACTTGGTGAAATAGACTTAGATATCAATGAAATGTGGGACTCACAGAGCAAAATACTAATGACAGCAGCAGAAGCAAGTGCTGGACTGAAGAAAATGGAAAAACGAGCTTGGATCTCAGACACCACATGGAAATACATCAAAGAAAGAAGAGAAGCGAAGAGAGCCATGACTAATGTAAAGACAAATCTTGGAAAGGTTCTGGCAAAAGCAACATACAAAGAATTAGACAACAAAGTGAAAAGTTCGGCAAGAAGAGATACAAGAGCTTATATAGACAACTTGGCAGAGAAAGCAGAGACAGCTGCAATTACAGGAGACAGCAGAACTCTTTATACTGTACAAAAGATGCTGACAAACACCTATACATCCAGTGGAACACCAATTCTAGACAAATCTGGATTAATGCTAACAACAAGCGCAGACATAAAAGCCCGTTGGGCGGAACACTTCAAAGAAATTCTTAACCGTCCACTACCTCACAGTTTAATAGATTTTGAAGCTGAAACACCAGCAGCAGAATTAGATGTAAATTTAGATGACTTCACCTTGAGTGAAATAGAAACCACCTTAAAGCTAATGACCAATAACAAGGCTGCTGGAGAGGATAAGTTAACAGCTGAGATCCTCAAGGCAATTGATAGCCATAATTTAATACATCTCCAAAAAATGTTCAACATCATTTGGAAAACAGAGAAGACGCCTCATAAATGGAAAAAAGGAATCATTGTTAAGATCCCAAAAAAGGGCAATCTTAGAGATTGTAACAATTGGAGAGGCGTGACACTTTTGTCAGTTGCCTCAAAATTATTCTGTAAAATCATCCTAAATAGAATAAAGGATTCAATAGATACAGTAATGCGTGAAGAACAGGCTGGGTTTAGAAAAGGGAGAAGCTGTCTTGACCACATTTTCACTCTACGACTTATATTGGAGGAACACATTGAAAAGCAAAAACCTTTTGTACTTAACTTCATCGACTTCAAAAAAGCATTTGATAGTATTCATAGAGATTCTTTGTGGAAAATTCTGAAGCAATATGGCTTACCATCAAAAATCATAAATATTATCAAAGACATGTATGATGGTTACACATGTGCAGTTCGAACAGAGGAAGGACTGAGCGAATGTTTCCCAATAGAAACTGGGGTTAAACAAGGATGTATTTTATCGCCCTTGTTATTTGGAATTGTTATGGACTTCATAATGAAGAAATGCTGCACTGGTAATAAAGGCATCGAATGGATACAAGGAGACCATTTGGAGGACCTGGACTTTGCTGATGACATAGTTCTCATCAGCAATCAGATAAAAACGATGCAGGAAAACACAAATGAACTATCATCAATAGCCAGCAAAATTGGGCTTGAGGTCAATCATGAAAAGACTAAAGTCATGAAAAGTTTAATTCCAACAAGTGACAAAATATACATGGAAAACAAACCAGTAGAAGAGATCGATCACTTCATCTATCTTGGAAGTCACATTGATCGAGAAGGGGATACAAGCAAAGAAATTAGAATCAGAATGGCTAAAGCAGCAATGTCTTTCAGAAGCCTTGAAAAGTTGTGGAAATCAAAACTCATTAGCACAAACACAAAACTTAGGCTATTCAAATCAAATGTACTATCAACCCTTACGTATGCGTGTGAAAGCTGGAAAACAACAAGAGATATAGAAACAAAGTTGAACGCATTCGAAAATAAATGTCTAAGGAAAATACTTGGTATAGAATGGAACGAATTCAAAACAAACGAGGAAATTAGAGAAATCGCCAATCAACCACTAATATCTTCAGTAATAAAGAAAAGACGATGGTCATACGTTGGACATGTGATGAGAAGAGATAATAATCGAATAGCAAAGCAAGCCCTCATATGGGAAACAACAGGTAAAAGAAAAAGAGGAAGACCCAGGGAGACACTGAGAAGAACATTGATGAGAGAGGCAAGAGCAGCAGGAATCGGCTCCCTCAATGAGATAGAACTGCTTGCACAGAACAGAGACAGATGGCGAGATTTGATAAAATATCTTTAAAAGAAAACTGCTAGAACAAAAATTCATATAGGAGAAGGTGTATCTTGGTCTACGCCCTATGGGCCGGTTACGGCTCGAAAGGACACTATATATATCCATTCCATATTTTGTCATGTTGTTGACATCAGCTTTACTGCAGCTTTGGATTTTTATGTATTTGTTTTCCTTGGCCCCCTACAGATGTTTATCGGTTCTGTTGTTGACTTACTACCAGTTGGTATATATCACAATGTTGGGATGAAGATTGTATTGTAGAGTGGCCCGTTTTGCCTCTAGAGGTATTTCCTTGTTTGACAATAGTTGTGACAGCTGTCCAATGATTTGACAAGCTTTGTTGCATCTTTAGTCTATTTCTGCTGTTTGTGAATTGCCCTTTGTCACTAGGCTTCCTAGGTATTTAGATTCCTTTATTTATGTTAGTTGTCTGCCATCTATAGTTATGTTGATGTTCTGTTTCTTTTTACGATATTCATGACTTCTGTTTTGTTTTTGTTGATTTTCATGTTGTATTTTGTGCCTGTGTTGTTGAGTCTATTTAAGTGTTCATGTAGGTCTTCTATCTTCCATGCATTAAATTCTTCTTCTTCTTCTTTCCTTCCTCTTCTTCTTTCCTTCCTCTTCTTCTTTCCTTCCTCATCTGCCTTGCAGCGTCGAGGGGAGATATAATTTGCGGTCTTTTGCTCTTCTGTTCGCCTCTGCTGCTGTTATGTTTCCTAGTGCTTCTAATATTCCATCGACCCGTCTTTTTCATGGTCGACCCTTGGGTCTGGTGTTCTCACAACATATTTTATCTGTTGTTTCCTTATTAAAGCCTGATCATCTGTAAAAAGCAGCTCATTGATCTTCTGTCTTTGTTGGGTTTGCTAACTTGTATAGTCCATGCATGTAATAAACAATAGGAAGCATAGTACGCATCTCTGTCTTACACCTGATCTAACTTCAAAGTGGTCTGTGTAGCCTGCTGCTGTTCTGACTGTGCAGCTGCTGTTGATGTAGAGACTTTTAATTAAGTTGGTTAGATGTTGGCTTACTCTGTATGTTGTTAGTTTCTCCCACAGTTGTTCTCTGTTTACTCGGTCGAATGCTTTTTTCCTGGTCAATGAAAGCTATGTACACATTTTGATTCTGTTCTGTTGTCTTTTCAACAAACTGTTTTAAGGTGAGAAGAGTGTTAGTACATCCTCTTTTTTTTTTTTTTTTTTATGAACCCCATTTGAGAATCGCTTAACTGTAGTTCTATTATTGGTCTCAGCTTTTTTCCTACAATTTTGGCGTATAACTTTCCTACATTCATGCATTCTTACCGATTGTCATTTGTTGATTTGTTTACTTTCAGTTCCATCAAATGGTGCAGACAAGGAAGGTAAGTTTGTGTCAGCTAATCTTCTATTATGGGCGTCATCGTCTTCAATGTTCTAGTTGTAATGTCTTGTTCTTGTCACCTTCATTATCTGCCTTTTTTTTTTAAGCATCAACAGTAAATGCAGTATTCTTAACATTGTTCTGTGGAGCACCTCACACAAGATGTTTGGCCATCACTTGGAAGATCTTCTTCTACCTTTTCTGTTGTTGAATCTGGCATAGTGTTTCTTGTGGAATGCTGTTGGCTGGTAATCATATCACATATACAAGCCATTTCATTTGTTTGTCTCTGATTGAAGCTCAGATTCTAGATTCTAGAACAGCCAATAAGATAAATACCAACAAAGTTCAGGATCAGATCTAGATTCTAGAACAACCAATTAGATAAATACCAACAAAGTTCAGGAACAGATCTAGATTCTAGAACAACCAATAAGATAAATGCCAACAAAGTTCAGGATCAGATCTAGATTCTAGAACAACCAATAAGATAAATACCAACAAAGTTCAGGATCAGATCTAGATTCTAGAACAGCCAATAAGATAAATACCAACAAAGTTCAGGAACAGATTCTAGATTCTAGAACAGCCAATAAGATAAATACCAACAAAGTTCAGGATCAGATCTAGATTCTAGAACAGCCAATAAGATAAATACCAACAAAGTTCAGGAACAGATTCTAGATTCTAGAACAACCAATAAGATAAATACCAACAAAGTTCAGGATCAGATCTAGATTCTAGAACAACCAATAAGATAAATGCCAACAAAGTTCAGGAACAGATCTAGATTCTAGAACAACCAATAAGATAAATACCAACAAAGTTCAGGAACAGATCTAGATTCTAGAACAACCAATAAGATAAATGCCAACAAAGTTCAGGAACAGATCTAGATTCTAGAACAACCAATAAGATAAATGCCAACAAAGTTCAGGAACAGATTCTAGATTCTAGAACAACCAATAAGATAAATGCCAACAAAGTTCAGGAACAGATCTAGATTCTAGAACAACCAATAAGATAAATACCAACAAAGTTCAGGAACAGATCTAGATTCTAGAACAACCAATAAGATAAATGCCAACAAAGTTCAGGAACAGATCTAGATTCTAGAACAGCCAATAAGATAAATACCAACAAAGTTCAGGAACAGATCTAGATTCTAGAACAACCAATAAGATAAATGCCAAAAACATTAAATATGTCTGACATATTATGAGAACCAGTTTGAGAGACAAAATTAGGTGTGGAGAACGCTGAAGTAAGAGACACCTTGAAGTGGCTGAGATTGCGTACCTTCATCCCATCAGAGACAGACAATATGTGTGAAGTGTCAGCACACCTCTCTCAGCCAGTTCATTGTGTCACTAGTTTGTGTATCAGACATATCATCAGTATGTTCATGCTTAACATAAAGCTGTGGGAATAAACCAGGACAGAAAATCTGAAGGGGAGAGTACCCATACTAACTCCATAGTAAGCTCCCAAAACAATTGGAAATTATTGTAGGAAGAAAGTTTCCAATTTTGGAAATATAAATTTATTGTAGGAAGAAAGTTTCCAATATATAAACTTATTGTAGGAAGAAAGTTTCCAATTTTAGAAATATAAACTTATTGTAGGAAGAAAGTTTCCAGTTTTGGAAATATAAACTTATTGTAGGAAGAAAGTTTCCAATTTTAGAAATATAAACTTATTGTAGGAAGAAAGTTTCCAGTTTTGGAAATATAAACTTATTGTAGGAAGAAAGTTTCCAGTTTTGGAAATATAAACTTATTGTAGGAAGAAAGTTTCCAATTATAGAAATATAAACTTATTGTAGGAAGAAAGTTTATAATTTTGGAAATGTAAACTTATTGTAGGAAGAAAGTTTCCAATCTTGGAAATATAAACTTATTGTAGGAAAAAAGTTTATAATTTTGGAAATATAAACTTATTGTAGGAAGAAAGTTTATAATTTTGGAAATATAAACTTATTGTAGGAAGAAAGTTTCCAATATATAAACTTATTGTAGGAAGAAAGTTTATAATTTTAGAAATATAAACTTATTGTTGGAAGAAAGTTTATAATTTTGGAAATATAAACTTATTGTAGGAAGAAAGTTTATAATTTTGGAAATATAAACTTATTGTAGGAAGAAAGTTTCCAATTTTAGAAATATAAACTTATTGTAGGAAGAAAGTTTATAATTTTAGAAATATAAACTTATTGTAGGAAGAAAGTTTCCAATTTTGGAAATATAAACTTATTGTAGGAAGAAAGTTTCCAATTTTGGAAATATAAACTTATTGTAGGAAGAAAGTTTCCAATTTTGGAAATATAAACTTATTGTAGGAAGAAAGTTTATAATTTTGGAAATATAAACTTATTGTAGGAAGAAAGTTTCAAATTTTAGAAATATAAACTTATTGTAGGAAGAAAGTTTCCAATATATAAACTTATTGTAGGAAGAAAGTTTATAATTTTAGAAATATAAACTTATTGTAGGAAGAAAGTTTCCAATTTTGGAAATATAAACTTATTGTAGGAAGAAAGTTTCCAATTTTGGAAATATAAACTTATTGTAGGAAGAAAGTTTCCAATTTTAGAAATATAAACTTATAGTAGGAAGAAAGTTTCCAATATATAAACTTATTGTAGGAAGAAAGTTTCCAATATATAAACTTATTGTAGGAAGAAAGTTTATACTTTTGGAAATATAAACTTATTGTAGGAAGAAAGTTTCCAATTTTGGAAATATAAACTTATTGTTCAGCCCATATGTGAAAAAGTCTGTGACGGTGGATGGGGCGGATGAATCAGAAATGATTAACTGCCCAGGAAGCGAAAACAGCAACGTGTGTGGTACACATGAGGCATATTCAGAACACGAAAGGCGAATATGACAGACCACCGTGAAAGAGATTGGAGCCTCATCACGTACCAGTCCAGAGGAAGCCATGGAGAGGAATTCGAACTTATGTCGGAGGAAAGATCTTAAAATAAGTACTTGGAATGTTAGGACTCTATATCAAGAAGGGAAATTGGAAAATCTGATTCAAGAAGCAGAACGAATAAATATAGATATTTTAGGCATATCAGAGACAAGATGGAAAGAATCTGGGTACATAGAGGATGAAAAATATACATTTATATACTCAGGAAACACAACAGAACATCAAAGGTGGGTAGGAATACTGATAAAAAGAGAGCTACAAAAATATATAAGTAACCACTGGACATACAGTGATAGGATTATACTACTCAAGTTGAATGCAAAACCATTCGACATAGCAATAATACAGACATATACACCTACTCAAGACTACACAGATGAACAAATAGAGGCAAACTATGAAGACCTAAATAAAGTTATGAAGCAAGTGAAATCTTCAGACATCTTGATTGTAATGGGTGACATGAACGCTAAAGTAGGAAAAGGTAGATATAAGACCATTATAGGAAATCATGGTTTAGGAAAAAGAAATGACAGAGGAGAGAGATTAATATGATTCTGTGAAGAAAACAGGCTGATAATATGTAACACCTACTTTGAGCAAGAGAAAAGGTAACTATGCACATGGAAAAGCCGTGGAGATAAGAATAGAAATCAAATAGATTACATAATGATAAAAGAAAGGTTCCGTAACAACGTAAAGAAAGCCAAAACCTACCCAGGAGCAGATATTAATTCAGATCACAATCCTGTAATGATTAAAATGAAAATCAAACTAAAGAGAAGCAAGCAAAAGTCTAATTCATCAACAAATCCACTAGATATAACAGCTTTAAATCAAGAAGATATTAAAGATAACCTATACAATACAAGTAAAGAACACATACCAGAAGCTGCTAGAAGAAGGAATTGAGCAATACAGAAGAGAAAATCCTGATGAAAAAGTAACAACCAAATGGCAATGCATAAAGAAAAGCATACAAGAAACCTGCGACACCTTACCCAAAAGAGAAAAGAACAAAAAACAAAAATGGATAACTAACACCATCTTAGAAAAAATGGAAGAAAGGAGACAAGCGAAGAACACTGACCCAATACAATAAAATAGATAATGAAATACGCAAAATGTGCAAAGAGGCAAAAGAAGACTGGCTCAGCCAAAAATGTATAGAAATAGAAACTATGGAAAGCAAACAAGACTTAAGAGGAATGCACACAGAAAATGTAATCTCTGAAAGAGAATGACTAATAAAAATAAAAAGCCACAGAAGATGGATGCATTGCAGACAAAAAAGGAAAAATGCTAACAGACAATAAAGATATTATAGATAGATGGCAGGAATATATAACAGAACTATTTCATGATCAAAGGAACAAGAAACCAGTTATAAAATGTACATCAGGCTATAAAATCTTAAAATCTGAGGTGGAAAAAGCTATAAAAACAATGAAAAGGGGAAAAGCAGCAGGACCTGAAAGCATACAGATAGAGATGATACAGGCACTTGAAGATTTTGGCATTGAAGTGATTATAGACATATGCAATGACATATACCACACAGGATACATACCAAATGAACTAAAAACATCAACTTTCATTGCATTGCCTAAAAAGAATGATGCAGTGGCTTTAGAACAATAAGCCTAATGAGCCATGTTACAAAAATTTTGCTAAAAGTTATACAAGTTATACATCTAGATGACATGGACATACGACTAATATGTAATCTATACTGGGAGCAAACAGCAATAATAAAATATAACAAAGAGAACTCTACACCCATTGATATAAAAAGAGGAGTAAGACCGGGATGCATCCTATCACCAAGCTTGTTCAATCTATACACTGAGCAATTTTTTAAAAACATCACAGAGATGCCAGGCCTACAAATTAATGAAAAGATAATCAATAACCTAAGATATGCTGATGATACTGTACCACTAGCAGAAAATCCTACAGATCTACAACAATTACTTAATGTAATAAACATGACAAGCAAAAAATATGGACTAGATATGAATATCAAAAAGACTAAAACTATGATCATAAGCAAAGAAAATACTCAAAACCCACAAGTGGATATCAAAATTGAAGGAATAGACCTGGAGACAGTTCAGAACTACAACTACCTTGGACATACTATAACCAGTGATGGAAAATGTACAACTGAAATAAACAAAAGAATAGGAATGGCAAAAAGTAATTTTAATGTCATGAAGAACATACTAACATCAAAACAAATAACACCAGGGCAAAAACTAAGAATAGCAAAATGTTACATCTTCTCAATATTCCTATATGGTGCAGAAACATGGACATTAGACAAAAAAACAGAACAGAGAATTGAAGCCTTTGAAATATGGATATATAGAAGAATAGGTAGAATTGGATGGAAGGAAAAGAAAACAAACGATGAAGTTTTAAAACAACTAAAAATGAAAAGAGAACTACTAAACACAA
Organism: Megaustenia siamemsis; assembly: GCA_032433765.1. Taxonomy (NCBI): domain Eukaryota; kingdom Metazoa; phylum Mollusca; class Gastropoda; order Stylommatophora; family Ariophantidae; genus Megaustenia; species Megaustenia siamemsis. The sequence continues at coordinate 12,582,377 of JAVIAB010000026.1, read as the reverse complement.
CTCAAACAAGACAAATGAGATTTTTGGGCCATGTTAAAAGACACAACAGCCTACTAAAAGTAATCCTGGAGGGGAAAATACAAGGTAAAAGAGGCAGAGACAGACCAAGATTAACATGGATTAGTAACATCAAAAGATAGACAAATCAGGCTATGACAACCTGCACCATGAAAGCAAGAGACAGAGCAGAATGGCGCTCCATGGTAGCCAACCTTCATTGCGGAGAAGGCACTCGATGATGATGATGAAACTTATTATAGGAAGAAGGCTTCATGAATGTGTTCACTCAGAATATTAGTGCTACCTTTATTTTGTGTGGAAGAGACTCTCAGGCCATGTTTGTTTGTTTCACTTTTGTACATCCAGCAGCTGTGGACCTAGTCAAGGCCCTTAACCCAGAAGCCATGGTGCCAATACTGGCAAACCCTGAAATTCAGGAGCGCCTCACTCAATACCTGCCTGAGGGAGAGGCACTGCCTAAAACAGAGGAGGCATTGCGGGGCACTATTCATTCTCCCCAGTTTCAGCAGGTTGGTTTTTATATTTTTAAAATCTACTTTTGATTGTTTTCTTCGTTTTCGACTCTCAAGCAGAGTCTGCCTTCAAGCGGATCCTCTGATCTGGCACAGAGTGAATGAAAACACAGGTAGATCTGGCACAAAGTGAATGAAAACATAGCTAGATCTGGCACAAAGTGAATGAAAACACAGCTAGATCTGGCACAGAGTGAATGAAAACAGCTAGATCTGGCACAGAGTGAATGAAAACACAGCTAGATCTGGCACAGAGGGAATGAAAACACAGCTAGATCTGGCACAGAGGGAATGAAAACACAGCTAGATCTGGCACAGAGGGAATGAAAACACAGGTAGATCTGGCACAGAGTGAATGAAAACATAGCTAGATCTGGCACAGAGTGAATGAAAACACAGCTAGATCTGGCACAGAGGGAATGAAAACACAGCTAGATCTGGCACAGAGGGAATGAAAACACAGGTAGATCTGGCACAGAGTGAATGAAAACATAGCTAGATCTGGCACAGAGTGAATGAAAACACAGGTAGATCTGGCACAGAGTGAATGAAAACATAGCTAGATCTGGCACAGAGTGAATGAAAACATAGCTAGATCTGGCACAGAGTGAATGAAAACATAGCTAGATCTGGCACAGAGTGAATGAAAACATAGCTAGATCTGGCACAGAGTGAATGAAAACACAGGTAGATCTGGTAGAAAGATTTGAAGAGATTTCTCTTCTTGCTGCTTCTTCTTTCAGGCCTTGAGCTCCTTCAGTTCAGCTCTACAGTCAGGACAGCTGGGCCCTCTGATGTCACAGTTCGGTCTTGGTGAGGACGTGGCTAATGCTGCTGCACTTGGGGGTAGGTCCGTCTTTGGGTTCATTTGTTTTAGTGTTGCCAGACCTTTAAAAGTGAAGTATTTCAATGTTTATCAGGGGACACATAATAGCTGTCAGTGAATCAGAGCTCATCAAGATCCTTCTTCAGCACTCAAGAGCACTAGTAACTGAGTGCTTAGTGAACTGAACTGCTAGGGACAAGAGATCAGATTCAGTGCTAATCAACATCTTCTCCAGGATCATCATCATCAAGTACCAGGCCTGCTGGCATAGGTGATCATGTCTCTCCTCAACTTTCAATCTCGACAGTTATTTATCATTTCTGTTGTTGACCTTCTGCCAAGCCATTCTCTTAAGCTGTCTTTTCTCTTTGCTTCCCTCTATCTCTTCGTCCCTCAATTTTCCCAGTTGTTACAATATATTCCAGTTGTTCTCTTCTCAATACATGGCCAAAAAGTGATGATTGTCTCTTCCTAATATTGGAAATTAGCTCTCTTTTTGCTTTGGCCTCTTTCAAAACGTTTTCATTACTCTTCTTAGCTGTCCATGGTATTCTCACCATTCTTCTGTAAAACCACATTTCTACAGCCTCATTCAACCTTCAATGGATACCAACATTTGTTTAGAAAGAGGTGTGGCACTGGCGTGATAGTAACGAATTAAACTCTAAAAATAATGTGCTTAAAACTCTGTCCAAAAAAAAATATCAGCACTAACACCATATTTCCTGTAGATGCCACAGGCCCTTTTCTTTTAGTGATTTGAACAGGGAAGAAATGAAAAAAATGGTTGAAGAAGATTATTAATCTTAACTATTTGAGCAGGGGAGAAATGAAAGATTTGACTATTTGAACAGGGAAGAAATGAAAGAAATGGTTGGAGTAGATTATTAATCTTAACTATTTTAGCAGGGGAGAAATGAAAGATTTGACTATTTGAACAGGGAAGAAATGAAAGAAATGGTTGGAGTAGATTATTAATCTTAACTATTTGAGCAGGGGAGAAATGAAAGATTTGACTATTTGAACAGGGAAGAAATGAAAGAAATGGTTGGAGTAGATTATTAATCTTAACTATTTGAGCAAAATAAAAAAAAAATTTGTACTATTTGGACAGGGGAGAAATGAAAGAAATATTTGGAGGCGATTATTAATCTTAACTATTTTAGCAGGGGAAAAAAAGAAAGAAAGATTTGACTATTTGAACAGGGAATAAATGAAAGAAATGATTGGAGAAGATTATTTTATTGATCAGACTAATTGAGCAGGGGAGAAAAGGTAACAAGATCAACAATTGAAAAAAAAAGCCCTGGTAGAATTCAATGTTAATGGCCAAATATGCACAGATATTGCAACTTTTTTTTATAAAGTGCAGCATATAGGACACATGGGGAAAAGGTGGTCAATAAAGCATCATCATCATCAAGTACCGGGCCTGCTGGCATAGGTGATCATGTCTCTCCACAACTTTCAATCACGGCAGTATTTTATGATTTCTGTTGTTGACCTTCTGCCAAGCCATTCTCTTAAGCTGTCTGGTATTTTTTCTCTTTGCTTCCCTCTATCTCTTTGTCCCTCAATTTTTCCAGTTATAATATATTCCAGCTGTTCTCTTCTCATTACGTGGCCAAAAAATGATGATTATTTCTTCCTAATATTGGAAATTAGCTCTCTTTTTACTTTGGCCTCTTTCAGAACGTTTTTATTACTCTTCTTAACTGTCCATGATACTCTCAACGTTCTTCTGTAAAACCAAATTTCTACAGACTCCAGTGATTTTCTTGTCTGTTGTCCTATTGTCCATGATTCACATCCATTGATTTGTTAAGACAGGCTCTACATAATATTTAAGAACTCCTTTTCTTGTTTCTATTGTCCAAAATTGATTGCACAGTATCTTCCTCATTTTCTGGAAAGCTGCTTTTGCCTGAGCCATTCTACATCTCACCTCTGTTGTACATCTTCCGTCTGAGGTTAACAAAGTTCCCAGATATTTAGGTACATTTACCTGTTTTAATGTTGTCCAGTCAATATATACAAATGAAGAAAGGAAGGTGTGGAAGAAGTAATTACCTTTCTATATATTTTATTTTAATTAAAGCAATCTTATCACAAATTGAATTTGACTAGTGCATGAACCTGTTAGCAGAAAGCAGGCTTCTTCTTCATCCTTTCAGCTCCCTGTGGAGCATAGGTCTTCAACAAACACTTTCAGCTCTCTGTGGATCATAGGTCTTCAACAAACACTTTCAGCTCTCTGTGGATCATAATTCTTCAACAAACACTTTCAGCTCTCTGTGGATCATAGGTCTTCAACAAACACTTTCAGCTCTCTGTGGATCATAGGTCTTCAACAAACACTTTCAGCTCCCTGTGGAGCATAGGTCTTCAACAAACACTTTCAGCTCCCTGTGGAGCATAGGTCTTCAACAAACACTTTCAGCTCCCTGTGGAGCATAGGTCTTCAACAAACACTTTCAGCTCTCTGTGGATCATAGGTCTTCAACAAACACTTTCAGCTCTCTGTGGATCATAGGTCTTCAACAAACACTTTCAGCTCACTGTGGATCATAGGTCTTCAACAAACACTTTCAGCTCCCTGTGGAGCATAGGTCTTCAACAAACACTTTCCAAGCCGTTCTGTTTCTTGCCATTCTTTTAAGATCACTCAATGTCTTTTATTATTTTATTTGACCTGTCCATGTTTGTGAAGTTTTTCTGCTGATTTTTTTTACAGTACAGGATAATTAGTCCCATTACCCAACCCTCTTCTAGTCGCCTCTTATGAACATGCCTGGTAGGGAACAACACCACTATTCTTTACTCCCCTTTCGGGCCACGGCAGCGCATGGGCATTAAGCAGTAGTTGCACCATTTTATAAAGGTTGTTTTTTTTTAACCCGCTCTCAGTCTGCTTGATTCAGTCGTTTGTTCTGTTTTATTCAATGCCATATATTATTTTGGCTGTAACAGACTTTTCCTCAATTCATTTTCATCTGTGTATCTTCAGATGTGGAAGCATTTGTCAAGGCTATGCAGGAGACAACAAAGGAGAAAGAAGGGGACAAGGATGACTCCATGGAGCATTAGCCGAACCCTGGCCCACCGAACAGCCAGAGTGGTCTACAGCAGAATCTCTGCAAAGATTCCATAGACAAGATTTTTTTGTTTTTGCATGCGGATGATAATTACAAAGCTTTTCTTAGTTACATTTCTACTCATTTTAATGTCAAATCACCGTCTGGTGATGATTTGGGGAAAGATAATGCTGGCGTGACCACGGGAGGGACATCTCAGTTTCTGAATAACGATGAGTTTGTGGCAGTTTTACGACAGATTGCAGATGTGGCTCCTGTGGGAGGTAGGTCACTGGGGCAGGACATCAGCGCAGGAGAAAGAACATCGGAACAGGATGTTGATGTAGGTGGAAGGAACCAATTGTATCTTGATTTGTGTAGAGAATCTAGTCCAGATTTAGTGATCCCTGAAGAATTTGTTTCTCCAGATTGTTTGTTCTTGGCTGATGATGATGTTGGAAGCCTTGGGGAAATAGATGATCCAATGTTGGAATTAGAGATTGTAAACCAAAACTTGGATTTAGAGAGTGAGTTTGGTGCTGGGCAATATGATTCACAGCAGGCATGTTGTTTCTTGTCCCTTGATGATGTCTTGAAGGAGAGACAAAGTGATTTGGCTGCATGTGACAACAAATTAGGTGTAGAGTTTGATAGCTTTCCAAAGCTAGGCCTTCTGAACATTCTACAAGAGGAAGAGGAGGAGGCTGATGATGAGGATGCTGAGTTTTGGTTTGAGAAGAGTGTTAATGAAAATGATGAGGAGAGGTTCACAGTCAAAACTGTAGATGGAGAAGAAGATCATAGTGGATCAGGCAAGGATTTTAGCAGTCCGGTAGAAGAGGATCATAGTGGATCAGGTAAGGATTTTAGCAGTCCGGTAGAAGAGGATCATAGTGGTTCAGGTAAAGATTTTAGCAGTCCGGTTGAAGACGATCATAGTGGTTCAGGTAAGGATTTTAGCAGTCCGGTTGAAGAGAATCATAGTGGTTCAGGTAAGGATTTTAGCAGTCCGGTTGAAGACGATCATAGTGGATCAGGTAAGGATTTTAACAGTCCGGTTAAGGAGCAAGTTGAAGATGATCTTAGTGGTTCAGTTAAAGATTTTAACAGTCCGTCAAAGGAACACACGGAAAAGGATTTCAGCCAACCATTATGTGAATTAGCGAGAACAAATCAAGTTATTTCAGACAAAGATTTCAACGACCCACTCAAACATTCTGTACCTAAACATGTTGATCAAGGTGAAGATTTGAGCAGTCTGTCCAATAAAGAACTTTTGATAGTTTCACATCAAGACTTGAGCATTCTGTGTAGGAGACCTGGCTGCTGTGTCCAGAACGATGTCAAAACTCTCATTTATTTAGAAGGCAAAGATGGAACTGTGAATAAAGATGATGTTGTTGATGGCAATGTAACAGGCTGTGATCATGCCAAGGAAGAAGTTCTTGGAGATATCAATATTCCAGATGATTCCAAGAGAGGAAATGTTGAACATGAAGAACAGGACAAGGCAGTTCAGGAGTTGAAGCTTATCCAGCAGAGACAGGAGCTTGTTATCTCAGTCGCGTCAATCACTAGGCAGTCACAGGTTAAGTGTCTTTTAGATGTTGATGTTGAGAATGGTAGCATTTGTTTCTGCACAAAAGTTGATGACATGTGTGAGATTGTGTCAGCTTGTGAAAGTCATTCAGATCGACAGTGTCCGGGTGAAGCTATGAGTGTTTGTGAAGCTGTGACTCTTGATGATTCAAAGAAAGAGGTGTTTCCTGAAGAGCTGAAACACTTTAGTAGTAATGTGGACCAGTTCATATCAACAGATCCAAAGGTCTCTACAAGAAAGCATGTTTTTGGTTGTGTGGATGAATTTGGTCTACTAGATAATGGTACCCAAGAAGTTTCTACAAAGGAAAGCTCAGTTGATGAATGCATGAGCGTCCAAAGAGGTTTTACTGGCAACCAGAGTCAGGTTTGCTGTAAGTATGATGTCGTCATCCCTAGGGATGGCCAGAGTTTGGACCGTGTGGCTAATCTTGAAGGTCAGATATTTGATAATGAAAGAGATCGTGAGCTTTCTGCAGACCTGTCAGCTGAAGGTGTGGAGAGCTACAACTTTAGCCATGTGTATGGGTATGATTTACAGAGTGATAGTGGATATGGTTACCTACAGAATGGAAGTGGGCTTCTGTCAGGTAGTGATTTGCATACTGGTGAAAGTGGGCTTCCTGACAAAGATGGAATGGTGGAGTTGCTGCACCCTGTTTTTACTGAAAGTGATTTAAACTGTGATGAAGCTGGACAGATGTCAATCAAAGTCAGTCACCAAGAAAGTGTTCCTTCCTTGGCACAAGGCTGTAGATCTAATGGCAAGCAGTCAATGTGGCTGAAAGGCATTGATAACCCAGCATTCTTCAGTGATGACCTCATAGAGGAAGTTAAAGATGATACAGTTGTTCAGTCCAGTAACTATGGTAATGGTGTGTGCTGTCTAAACTCAAATCCGCCTACGGTTGTTATTGAGGAATATGTGAGTGGTGGAGACATATATGTTGAAGATGTGGACGTAGAGAGAGGAGTTTGTTATGAGGTGTATAAAGAAATAGATCCACAAATTTGTAACTTGGTAACTAGGTCAGGTTCAGATGCTACTGGTGACGAAGCAGATAATGCTGGTAGGAACATTTGCGAGGATGCAAGTGGGGATATGAAGCCAACATATGGTGGCTCTCATGCTGAATTGAACAGTATCGGTGGGAATGTCATAGGTGCCGTGCCCAGTGAGATTTGTGACACAAAAATGTGTTATGAAGCTGCATTGAGGCAGGACTCCAGCTTAGACAAGTGTCCAGCTGCTCCACTCAGAGATCTCAAGGAAGCACATGAGCAAAGTCTCACTGATGCTACACCAGTTGTACAAAGCCATGTTTTAAGATCATCATTATCTTTAATCCATGATTTTGAAAAAAAAGTCCATCTGATCTATTGTGAGCGTAAGGATACTGGCGAAGAGTTATCCCTTAGTGCTGTAAAGGTGAATGCCCCGCAGGATAAAATTCTAAAGCAAGCCAGCGTTCTTAAAGTTGTCGATGAGTCTTCACTTATAGAATCAAGCATGGGACAAATGTACCACAATGTTTCAAGTTTTCTAACTGCACAGAGGGAAGCCAGTAAATTACTTGATGCTGAAACACTTCAAGCAGACACTTCCAGGCCGTCTACATCTCATACATGCTCTGTTTGTGAACAACCTGAAGTTCTAAAGAAAAGGAAATCTACAAAAAGTAAAAAGATCAGTTTCCAGGTTGCAGAGGACACCTCCAGGGACACTACTCTGGCAAATGAGGGCTACTGTGCTGGCTATGTTGATGAACTGTACACAGATCTTGGTGATGATTCAGAAGGCAGGAGTGACCTTGACCAGATGGGTGATCCATTGAAAGCTTATAGTGGAGGTCCAGAGAGCATTGAGGGCTATGGGCAGATTACTGACATGGATGTAGACAGAAAACTTGGCCAAGAACTTGCTGTGGTTGAAGATGCAAGCCATGCTGACCTCTGTGCACGGGGTTCACAAATGAACATGGACAAGACTACACCCAATGTGGATGAAGATTTGCAACGTTTTGTGAACTTAGCAGGGTTGGATGTGGAACATGTTTCATTGCCAGATCTTTGTGAGGTGGAGTTGGCAGATGAAGTCGGGGGATCGTGTGAAGATTTGTTGTCTCGAGATCAGGCTGAAGAAGGAGGTTTGGGAGGAGATGGGCAAGAACTGGTGTATCTTGAGACAGCAACTCCCACGGAAGATGTTGAAGTCAGTAAAAATGTTGAAAACCTGTACCTTCCACCTGCATCAGTTCTGCTAGACTCGACATCACAAACAGAGGTTAGGGAGAATGAAGCAGTGTCTTCTGGGTCAGTAACAAAAACTGTTTGTCTCCGGCTTGAGCCAGGTCATTTGCTAACTAAGGGAATGAAGCCATCAGATGTTGCTGTGACGTCCAGCTTGGTGATGGATGATGTCAGTGACACACTTATCTGCAGTAACAGCTTCTACAGCCACAACAATGTTCAGGCCACGATCACTTCCACCCTTAGTTTGACAGTCCCATCTCTTGAGGTGGACATTGCTCTACAGAAGCAAAGTCCAGGCAATGTAGACGGCACCTTGGAACTTGGAGGAGCATCATATCTGAATCAGGAGCCTGAGTTCACCACACACTCACAGACAGATCAGCTGGCTCCCATCTACAGCCGTAATATGCCAGCAGATAGCAACTCTAGCCAGGTGTCACTCAGATTCTATCAGTACATTACCTACAATGATGTACTGGCTTGTGTGCTCAACTTTATTGATGTTCTCTTCTGGATCTGTTTGGCCGTAGCTATCATTATATTTGATTTTCGCAATTGGAGAACCTAAACTCATCAACCTAATGGATGTTAAATATAAAATTGGGTGAGTTTATAATAGCAATGGGCAAGGGGTGTAGAGCTAGAAAATAATGAAGAACTCTGGTTGGTCAGTGCAGATAATAATGAGATCGCAGAGTTATCACTGACAGCTTTAACTTAATTGCTGAAACCTTGATAATAAGTATCGAGTTACAAAGTAAAGAACATAACTATAGTCATGTCAGCTTTTAAAATAGGAACAGAAATATAAAGTCAAGAGTGCTCTACTAACATTACTAGTTTTGTTGTGTTCTCTATCAACTTTTGCCTTTCAGCGTCAAGGGAAGGTGAAGTCTTGTCCTCCTCTTTTACTTGACCTCAGGCTTCTATAACATCAGATATCTTGCTTGTCTGTCTGACCAATCATAAGTTTCAATAACAAAGAGCCACCAAGAATCTGAGTCTGTCTGACCAATCAAAAGATTCAATATCAAAGAGCCACCGAGAATCTGAGTCTGTCTGACCAATCAAAAGATTCAGTATCAAAGAGCCACCGAGAATCTGAGTCTGTCTGACCAATCAAAAGATTCAGTATCAAAGAGCCACCGAGAATCTGAATTATTCAAGCTTTGAGATGAAGGGTGACAAAATAAAGAGCTTCACTTGTCTTTACCTCACATCCATTAGGTGCCATCTTCAAAGCTGAAGGCTGACTACCATCAAGCGCTATTTTACACTTTCTTAAGGTTCACCTGTCCATTTTTGTTGTTGTTATCAGTGCACTTTAGTTTTTCTACTTCTACTGTGTACTTCCCATCTGAGGTGATTGTTAGTCTTGTGTCTCTTCATGTGTGCAGAAAAGTTCAGCTGTCTTGTCTGAATTCTGTTAAGTAATGGACAACTCCAGAGATCCCTTCATCAGCATGTTCGTGTGCCTGACATTCACTTTCAGAAATACTGGTGACTCAGGTGCACAACGAACAACTCCAGAGATCCCTTCATCAGCATGTTCGTGTGCCTGCCATTCACTTTCAGAAATACTGGTGACTCAGGTGCACAACGAACACTTATCAGCACGTTCATGTGCCTGCCATTCACTTTCAGAAATACTGGTGACTCAGGTGCACAACGAACATTTATCAGCACGTTCATGTGCCTGCCATTCACTTTCAGAAATACTGGTGACTCAGGTGCACAACGAACAACTCCAGAGATCCCTTCATCAGCATGTTCGTGTGCCTGCCATTCACTTTCAGAAATACTGGTGACTCAGGTGTACAACATTACCAACAAAGATCTTGATCCCAACCTCCTCAGTCACCTCATACGGCATGCGTGACAGTGGTTCTACCCTGTTCTTCCTTTGCTGTGGTCAAACCCCGTGATGCCATACAAGCAACACCTGTTAACTCCCTTGATGGTGTATTCTGTCATCGATTCCTCTTCATGTTACCATCACTTCAGTTTTCATTCATTTCAAATCCATACATAATTTTTCCATCATTTGAATCATGTAAAGTCAACAATTTTTTTTCAAATCGCTGTCAAAAAGCAAAACTCAAAACACACTGATGACTGCACTGGCCATGCTGTCTTGAAAGTTGTCTGTGTATGCTATTGAACAAACATGGAAACAGAAAGCATCCTTGTATGACTCATCTCTTGATATCAACAGATGTAGAGTTGTCTCTGTTACATCTTATCACTGCTGTTTGTTACTAGTACAAGTTACATATCAGTCTTATGTTACCTTCATCACAAATATATCCACAGATATATTACAATATGTATCTAATATCAATGAGGATGTACCCCTTCAGGCATTCTGTAAGCTGTTTGTATTGAACTCTGTCAAAAGTCTATGTATGACCCATACATTGGCAAAATTTTTGACAAAGTCTATGTATGACCCATACTTTGTCAAAAGTTTTGGTATATTTTAAGACCCATAGGTAAATTATCTTGTACAAATTATAGATATTTCAAAACATACAATGTCCTATGGATAAGTTTAGGGGAAAATTGTCACATTTTAATTGTATGTTACAACAGCTTTATGTGATTATTATTCCCTGGCTTTTCCCAGCTTTACACCAGCTCTGCATAAATTACACATTTGCATCATCATCATCAAGTGCCGGGCTTAGTGGTGTAGGTGATCATGTCTCTCCACAACTTTTGATCTCGGCAGCTATTTATCATTTCTGTTGTTGACCTTCTGCCAGGCCATTCTCTTAAGCTGTCTGTTATTTTTTCTCTTTGCTTCCCTCTATCTCTTCGTCCCTCAATTTTTCCAGTTGTTACAATATATTCCAGCTGTTCTCTTCTCATTACATGGCCAAAAAATGATGATTGTTTCTTCCTAACATTGGAAATTAGCTCTCTTTTTGCTTTGACCTCTCTCAGAACCTCTTCATTACCCTTCTTGGCTGTTCATGGTATTCTCAACATTCTTCTGTAAAATCACATTTCTACAGACTCCAGTAGCGATTCATGATTATACAAAGAAATTACGACGGTGGTTTTCTGTTGCCTTCCGTCAGTTTGTTTACGGTTGACTCCGCTAGCCTTTGACTAAAAAGTCTCACCCACAAGGCAGTGGGGTTGTTTTACTTCGGGGTACCCTCCCTTAGCTTTTTACTCTCCCAAGCTTACCTACAGCTTACATTTGCATACATATTCACATTAAATTAGTTTTCAGCATTTATAGACCATTACATTGCCTTACTTGTTAATACATTTCTCAACTTGGTGTAATATACCCATTTTGTTATTGAGTCAGTTATACAGTACTTTACAGTACACGCACAGTTCAAACTTCACATGACTTCCTAAGTACTTGGATCATAGTAAATGCCACATTATCATTCTATGGTGGTTTATGAAATCAAAATTGTTTCGTTTCTCATTCGTTTATTTCAATGATTTGACTCGGGTGCTAATTTCTGTTGGGGGTGTTGCATGTTTGAATTGTGTACATTATAGCTCAATTGAACTTATTCAGAAGTACATTCAACCACTTGTAATCTGTCTGGATTGTGTTCAATGTCACCAGATTAAACATCTTTTAGCCAGCAGTCTTGCTTTTTCATATTCCTTTTGAGCACTGTATGTTTACGTATAGAATGTTTTATGTTTGTATGTGGAATGTTGTACGTTTGTGTACAAAATGTTCCATGTTTGTGTAAGTAAAAAATAAAGTAAAGAGCCCCCGTCACGCCAAGTGGCGTATAGGAAAAAAAATAAAAAAATCCGGTACCCAATTAAGGCTGGGTGAACCTGGAAGCCGTCGGTTGGTATTGAACCCTACCTCTTGCCCTTTCTAATCCAGTTCACAAACCACTGAGCTATAGCTGCTCCCATGTTTGTGTAAGGAGTATTGTACAGTTCTGTACAAAATGTTCCATGTTTGTGTAAGGAGTATTGTATAGTTCTGTACAAAATGTTCCATGTTTGTGTAAGGGAGTATTGTATAGTTCTGTACGGAATGTTCCATATTTGTGTAAGGGAGTATTGTATAGTTCTGTACGAAATGTTCCATGTTTGTGTAAGGGAGTATTGTATAGTTCTGTATGAAATGTTCCATATTTGTATAAGGAATGTGATGTATATGTGTTTGGAAGGTTCTATGTTTGCATATGTACTATTCTTTGTGTGCGGCGTGCAGCATGTTTTTATAGATGTTTGAGAATGTCGTTGTGAACAGCTAAACAAAGATTGAAAAACTTTTAAAAGGGAAAAAACACTCCAAAGCCGTCAGTAATTGATTGTAGACATCAGGAATAACATGGCCATAGGAAAGGAAATACTTGAATGTGATGTCAGGAATAACAGATGTATGAAGGGAAATACTTGAATGTGATGTCAGGAATAACAGCTGTATGAAGGAAAATACTAGAATGTGATGTCAGGAATAACAGCTGTATGAAGGGAAATACTAGAATGTGATGTCAGGAATAACATGGCCATATGAAAGGAAATACTAGAATGTGATGTCGGGAATAACATGGCCATATGAGGGGAAATACTAAATGTGATGTCAGGAATAACATGGCCATATGAAAGGAAATACTAGAATGTGATGTCATGAATAACATGATCATATGAAGGGAAATACTAGAATGTGATGTCAGGAATAACATGGCCATATGAGGGGAAATATTTGAATGTGATGTCAGGAATAACCTGATCATATGAAGGGAAATACTAGAATGTGATGTCAGGAATAACATGACCATATGAGGGGAAATACTAGAATGTGATGTCATGAATAACATGATCATATGAAGGGAAATCTTACAACTATGTATTACAGATCCTTCTGTATAGATGACTGTATCTTTCTCATCTGTGTTATCCCAGATGAGACAGTTAACCTCCGCATTAACCACGACCGGGTTCTGTTCCCTACTTTTCCTGTTGAGTGTGACAATACACGAGAAAGTCCCCTTGAATGACGTAGGCACCTGTATCCACTCCTCACCAACCGTGATATTGGTAAGCCCACAGACCTGTTTGATGACATCTTCTGCTCGGCCCACCCATGATTTGCCTCTTTTTTAGCCTGGTACCTTTCCATCAGAGTCCATCGGTGCTATATGGAACCAATTCTGACCTATAGAAGCGAACCATGGGCAATAAATAAACAAATACAAAAAACGATTAGAAGCCACAGAGATGGGATCTCTCAGAAGAATGTTGAAAGTTCCCTGGACAGCTTAAAAGACGAACGAGGAAATCCTCAAAGAGGTCAACACAAAAAGGGGTTAAGGCAAAGAAATGCAACTGAATGCATAAAAAGCTGAAGGCCTATTGGGCCGAAACGTCGTTTAGTCTGTGTCGTCCACTTATCACGTAAAGCTTCTAAAATACAATTTTTTTTATTTTTTAATTTTTCAACACAAAAAGGGAACTTCTAAGAAACCATCAACATTTGTCGGGGACATCGTGTGAGGAGGAAAGTTGGAATACTTGGTTACAGCTGTCAAAATACAGGGAAAGAGAGATCGCGGACGACAAAGATAGACGATACTATTTTTTATAGATGGCTTGTTATCATGGCACGGAAAACAGTCAACAACAGAATTGATACGATGCACTGTGGACGGACATGATCGCCTACGGCTACTGGTATGGCACGTGATGATGACACCTCTCCTCCCCCCTCCCCAACCTTGTTCCTACTTTTTTCCCCAGAGGTGAGAGTTGGCCAACGAATGGAAACAAAACACGCAACTCCATGGGATGTTCTGTCACTCTCACTAGATCACGTTGTCGGGGTTCACTGATAGTTCCACACACAAGAAGACCCCAAGTCCAAAAGTATCACCCTCACTGATACAACGGAGAAATGAAACAAAATATATGTTAAAATGTTATGGTTCAAGCTTTACGTAGTTAGGGAGCCGCGATAGCTCAGTGGTTAGTGAACTGGTGGACAAGGGGTAGGGTTCGAACCCAACCGACGGCTTTCGGGTTCACCAAGCCTTTAATTGGTACCGGATTTTTTTCTGGGAAAGTGAAGCGACACGGGCGTAATACCGACCACATTACCCCAAAAAACATGTGCTGAAGGTCTGTAAAATATAGGGTCACTAACACCCTATTTCCCTATACGCCACTTGGCGTGACGGGGGCTCTTTACTTTTTACTTTGTTTTACGTAATTAATGGACACACATTTCAACGACGTTTTAACCCAATAGGCCTTCAGCAGGAACAACAAACAACACACACACAGAGATATATAAGGACATAACCTGAGCCCTACATAGCTATATATAACTTATAATGAAATATCTAAAACAAAATAATCTCCAACCAAAAGGAGAAATACAAATAAAAATGTCTTCCCTGCGTAGTGGCTGGGTTGGCCGTGTGCTCTAGCGCTTGGTTTCTCGTGGCAAGGCGCTGTGCCGAGGAGTACGAGTTCAATACTGCTTCGAGCCATCTATTGTTCTTTGGTTTTTTTTTCTGTTGTTGATTATTTGTAATTTTTTCCCCCCAAGAGCTGTAAACGTACCTCTTCCCGTGAAATGATTCGCTCATCTATTACTTCGAAAGTTTCCCTCCAAATTAATGTTCACTGATTATTATTTGTCTCCAGAAAAAAATGAACGCTGGCTAGTCAGAGCTGGATACCCGATGTAGTTGATCAATTAATGAGAGGGCAAAAACACAGGTGGAAGCGTTCTAAAAATGTGTGTGTGTGTGGGGGGGGGGGGTATTGTCACCGGTAATATCTGTACATGTATACAAATGTGTGAGAAGACACATACCTGTATATATGTATGGTAGCCCAGTCGGGTGGTTTTCCCAATTAAGCTACCGAGGGGATCCTACATCCCCCCAGCATGAGAATGGAGATAGAAGCAACAACGGAGGTGAAAACATGGCTGGTTGTACAGGTACACAGTCTTGGTGACTGACTCGCAAAGTTTGCTACAGAACATTGGCAGACAGTGTCTGCGGCAGGAGTGGGTGCAGCTCTTGGATGGCTCTAAAGTGAACGTGTGAAAATTAATGTATTGTCCAGGGCACTTTGCAGATTTAGTATCAACGGCAATGAAATAGCCGATAATCTCGCTGGTAGCTCTGGCACTGAGTGTGGCCTTACTCTCGACAAAGAGGACATTGCCAAGTTTGTTCTTCTTTCCTTAAGAGAAGAGGGGAGAATGGATGGGACGATGATGTATTGTAAGATAAATTCATCATCATCATGTGCCATACCGGTTGGCGTGGGCGATCATGTCCTTCCACAATCTTCTATCTACAGTGCATCATATCAGTTCTGTTGTTGACTGTTTTCCATGCCATGACACCAAGCTATCCAGTATTTTCTCTCTTTGTCGTCCGCGATCTCTCTTTCCTTTTATTTTGCCAGTTGTAACCAAGTATTCTAACTTTCCTCTTCTCATGATGTGCACGAAAAATGTTGATTGTTTTTTTCTGATGTTTTTTTAGGAGCTCCCTTTTTGTGTTGGCCTCTTTGAGAACTTCCTCATTGGTCTTTTTAGCTGTCCAGGGAACTTTCAACATTCTTCTGAGAAATCCCATCTCTGTGGCCTCTAATCGTCTTTTCATTTGTTTGTCTACTGTCCATGATTCGCTTCCATAGGCCAGAATTGGTTCTATATAGCACCGATGAACTCTCTCATTTTTATTGACCTAGATTTGTTGCATAAGATATTTTTCATTTTCTGAAATGCTATTTTGACTTGATCTATTCTGCTTTTGATTTCTGTGGTGCATCTTCAATCTGATGTTATTATTGTGCCCAAGTATTTGAAACATTGCACTTGTTTCAGATTTGTCCTGTTTATTTTTATGCTGCATGCTGGTGATGATTGTTTCTTCTATATGTCCATTACTCCTGTTTTCTTACTATTCAGACTGAGACCTTTCTTGTTGTTTTCTTTTACTACTATGTCTATCATTTCATTAAGATTAATTATATACAGAAATTATGTAAATTGTGATACGGAGGAGTCTAAAGTTGGGGAAGGGGGTCTTGTCGGTCCTGAGTGCCTAGTGGGAAAAGCAGATGTATCTACAATCAATACCTTACAAAAACAATCAGTCTGAATGAAAACACTTCGAGAATTGCTCGGACGTTTGGTCGAGCGGACATGGGGATGTCTCGACTGAAATAAAACTGTGATTGAAATGTTTAGTCTAATGAAACTATTAAACTAAAGTGTGAACCTAGAGAGGAACAAAAACAGTTGGCCCGTGATTCTTAACCCCCAAATGCTGTATGTGTGCTGCTATAACGGTGACATTGTATCTGCTCTCCCCAGAGACAGAACATATCACGGCACTGTTTCTAGCACATTCTAAGATGTCCATTGAAAGGGCTTTACCAAGCGGCGGGCATGCCGTTTTCCATAATTCATTTTTTTCTTTATTTGAAATAACTATGAGAAAATTCCTCAATTCAAAAATCTTTATCAGTACTTAAGATTTCTTATATAATAGTTCTTAAATGTTATGTAGAGTCAGTCTTAACACATGGATATGAATCATGGACAATAGGACAACAGACAAGAAAATCACTGGAGTCTGTAGAAATGTGGTTTTACAGAAGAATATTGAGAATACCGTGGACAGCTAAGAAGAGTAATGAAAATGTTCTGAAAGGTCAAAGCAAAAAGAGAGCTAATTTCCAATATTAGGAAGAAACAATCATCATTTTTTTGGACATGTAATGAGAAGAGAACAGCTGGAATATATTGTAACAACTGGGAAAATTGAGGAACGAAGAGATAGAAGGAAGCAAAGAGAAAAGATACCAGACAGCTTAAGAGAATGGCTTGGCAGAAGGTCAATAACGGAAATGATAAATAACTGTCGAGATTGAAAGTTGTGGAGAGACATGATCACCTACGCCAGCAGGCCCGGTACTTGATGATGATATCAACTCTAAAATAGTGCAGATAATATCTACATCAACAAACTCAACAAATAATTTGGAAGAAATTACATGAATGAATCTCAAGAACAAGATTAACCTGATCATTTGGAAGTCAAGTGGTCAGTGCGCTGGCTACTGACCACAAGAGTACGGGTTTAATTCTCTGTTGTGGCGACGCTTTCTGAAAGCAACAGTCTATCTAGTTTACTCAACCTCATTAATTGGGTAACGCTAATTTAATGGGAAAGTAAGGCGGTCTGGCGTGATACCGACCACATCCCTATAAATAAGAGTCGTAAAAAGTAAAAAAAGTAAAGTACCCCCGTCACGCCAAGTGGCGTATAGGGAAATATGGTGTTAGTGACCATATATTTTACAGACCTTCAGCACATGATTTTTGGGGTAATGTGGTCGGTATTACGCCCGTGCTGCTTTACTTTCCCAGAAAAAAAAATCCGGTACCCATTTAAGGCTGGGTGAACCCGGATCTAATGGTAAAAAATTAATTTTAATGTCATGGAAAATATACTAACATAAAAATAATGCCACCAGGGCTAAAACTAAAAACAGCAAAATGGTATAAATTCTCAACATTCCTGTATGGTGCAGAAACATGGACATTAGACAAGAAAAGGGAACAGAATGTTGGAGCCTTTGAAATGTGGATTTATAGAAGAATAGGAAGAATTGCGATAGAAGATTGTGGAAAGACATGATCGTCTACACCAACCGGTATGACACATGATGATGATGATGATGAAGAATTGGATGGAAAGAAAAGAAAGCAAACGATGAAGTCTTAAACAACTACAAATGAAAAGAGAACTACTAAATACAATTCAAAATCATCAAAAGATGGACAAGTGACTATGACAATCTGCACTATCAAAGCAAGAGACAGAGGCAGACCAAGATTAACATGGACGAGTAACATCAAAAGATGGACAAGTCAGCCTATGACAACCTGCACTATCAAAGCAAGAGACAGAGGCAGACCAAGATTAACATGGACGAGTAACATCAAAAGATGGACAAGTCAGCCTATGACAACCTGCACTATCAAAGCAAGAGACAGAGCGGAATGGCGCTCCATGGTAGCCACTTTCGATGCCGAGATGACACTCAATGATGATGATGATCTTAACTTAGGCAGGGAATCATCACATCTCGTATATTTTCAATATTTCTACCTGCAAAACGAACGAAGAAGGCAAGTAGAGAAGACAACTGCACAGTATCTGTACCTGGCTTCAGCGCACAGTTTGAGCTACAGACAATTCACTCAAGAAAATTAATTACGCAACTAGATAATATTGTACTCAGTCCGAGTGGATCTTGGACTCAGTCCGAGTGGATCTGCTTGCTTGCTTTCGTTCGCCCGATGACTAAAGTATTCTAGAATTATGAATTAGATTGTAGAATTCCACTTCGTCATCCGCCCTTAAAGGACGTTAAGTGGACATCTCTGCGTTGTGTTGTGGTTTGCAGTGTAACACTGTTATATTTGCTCCTTTCGCCCAACACATCCGACTTCAGCACGACATTTTTGAGTACCGGGTTGTCTTTCCTCTTCGATCCCTGCTCGCTTGGGATCTGAGACCTGAGAAGGACAATGTGGTCCCCACACCCATCTCCTTGGAAGAGAAACAATACGGGGCACCCGAATCACTTAAACAGACAGCTGTCTTCATAAGAGAGTCCGGAATACTACTCTGAATGAGAGGAAACATTAAAAAATAGAAAAAAATGGTATGTTAGAAGCTTTATGTGATTAGTTGACGACACAGATTAAACGACGTTTCGGCCCAATAGGCCTTCAGTAGGAACAAACAAAAAAAAACGCACACACTCTGAATGAGCCATGATCGCAGAAGAGGAATTACGCAACTTATCTCTTCAATCTCTATCTCTACCCCCCCCCCCCTTTCCAATCCTTCCTTTTTCATTAAAAATAAATTAAAATTAAAATGACCTTTCTCTCTCTATCTCTCACTCTCTCCGCGCTCTCTCCCCCTCTGCATTGCTGTGGCCGGAAGTGCGCAGACAGACTGCGCGTAGCCCCACGTCTATAGGAAGATTGAGGTTTACGTGTTCTGGCGAAACATAATTTCGTTTTTCGTTCTTTGGATTTCTTCTCTAGTAATTAAGCCAAATTCATTCCTCGTAAGTTTTGCCAGGTGTTCTGATATATTATTTTATATATTAAAATGTATTTTGTGGTCATGTAAGCTAATGCAACTGTTTAATTGGAGGAAACTAGTACTCAAAGTAAAACCATCCCATTCCAGCTCCTTATTAAAATAATAAGACTTTACCTCCTTCATCACACTCGCTGTTAGTGTCACTAGTCTGTAGTTTATTCTTAATTTTGATATATCATAATCCAAGGCGAAATTGAATACATAAATGCCGTAATTTGTTTAAGGAGAGAGATCAGAATCCGAGCGATATTAGGAAATAAATCTTGTAAGGTCGTATAAAATAAAAAATAATTTATTATTATTTTGTTTTACTCGTTACTGTTTCCGTTCCACCCAGAGACTCTCACTCTCTTCCATCTCCAAACCATTTGTTAACTGACTGATGCATAAATTATTCAGCTTGAGGAGTCCTTTTGTTTATTGTTGCTATAATTCTTTGTAATTATTTTTTTTAGACGTCATTAATGATTACAAATGGTATTTAAAGTGATGACGTAACTAGACTAGACTACTAGAGTAGAAGGCAGTCACTTGAGTCACAGTGAAATTAATTATCATAAGATAAATTAAATAATCCTACTGAGTGATGATGGATGTAATTTAACAATTTTTATTATGTAATTCTTACGAATTGTAAATTGTTTGGATATCACTGATAACAAGTTATTTGAAGAATGAAGATAGTGAAACTCAAATAATAAATAATCAATAAGAATAAGATGTGAACTGAATGTGGTACTGTCACTGTGCCATATCTGCATATTCATATCATATGTATTCAGTAGATAAGAGACAAATTATGATGACAGCAATGGCTTTGGCTTTACCCTTGAAATTCATTGATGAAAGAATTTTTTTTGAGTTACACTAAGTTAAGGTACAGTGACTGAGATTTTACAACTATCACGACAGTCACAGATTTTGAGTCTCTATGATTTATATTACAACTGTGAATGAACATTTAATTGTCTAGCATAATTTATGATGATCACCATAGAGCCTTCTCCTGCATGTACTGGACTGCAGTGTTAACAATTTCCATTATTTTATACTCACATTTGACATTTTAAAAATTAATTAATTTATTGATAGCAATAACAATTCTCTTCTAAACAGTGATCATATGTGCATACTTACAATCATTCTGTCTATAAATAGGTCTTCATTCAAATGCTAAATAAACATTTGAGAAATTAAAATTGAACACTAATAACATACAAACAATATGTTCATTCAGGTTTGATATGAGGGTGTGATGACAAGCAAAAGCAATAACTAAATGTGGGGGTGGGGTGGGGGGTTGTAAGTTAGATGTTAACTCTCTCAACTTAACACTTCTCCCAATACCCTTCTTAACTCACTCAACTAACCCTTCTCCCAATGCCCTTCTTAACTCAATCTAACCCTTCTCCCAACACCCTTCTTAACTCACTCAACTTAACCCTTCTACCAACATCCTTCTTAACTCACTCAACCTAACTCTTCTACCAACATCTTTCTAACTCACACAACCTAACCCTTGTCACATTACCCTTCTTAACTCACTCAACATAACCCTTCTCCAATACCCTTCTTAACTCACTCAACTTAACCCTTCTACCAACATCCTTCTTAACTCACTCAACTTAACCCTTCTACCAACATCCTTCTTAACTCACTCAACCTAACTCTTCTACCAACATCTTTCTTAACTCACTCAACCTAACCCTTGTCACATTACCCTTCTTAACTCACTCAACCTAACCCTTGTCACATTACCCTTCTTAACTCACTCAACCAAACCCTTGTCACAATACCTTTCTTAACAAACTCAACCTAACCCTTCTCCCAATACCCTTCTTAACTCACTCAACCTAACCCTTCTTCCAATACCCTTGTTAACTAACTCAACCTAAACCATCTCTCAACACCCTCTACAATTCTCTCATCTGTCAGCTCTTTTTTATGTCACTTTTGTGAAATATGAATGCTGCAGTTACACCATATTTGCCAGGTCAATAATGACAAATAACATGTTCTATGTGGCTCTTTTTGATGGAGATTCTTTTTGACAAGGGGGCTTTGAATTTCCATTCTCTGTGCGTACTGTGGCCAGTATTTGTTGACATGAAAATTTAAATAAAATGACAATTTTTTTAAACATGAAAATGAGAAAGTATTGGCACTTTAGTTGAGTAATTATACTTATTCAGCTATTTTTGACTTTATTTCTTTTTCCTCTTGTACTATTATGTTGATGTTTACACCATCAGTCAAAAGGAGCTTTTCTGTAGCTCCATACAGCTTTCTTTGCAATTAATTTGTCGTATTGTTTTATCTTGACTCTATTTTTTGTAATGCGAATTATTTTGTGTGTAACAGAACATGGACATGACAATAGATGGCAGACATGTAAAAAAAAGTAGAGGAATTAAAATACCTAGAAAGTTTAGTGACAAATGACAATCCACAAGCAGCAAAAATAGACTCAAGATGCAGCACACCTTGTCAAACCACTGCTGTCCAACAAGGAAATAACTATGTACGTATGCAATGGGTAGAGTCATTGCAGAAGTAAAAAATACGTAAGGTCACCTTTGTCTACGTCCCAGGACATGCGGGAGTACGAGGAAATGAAAGAGTAGAGAGTTTGGTTAGCTGCGCTATTGTTGAGGACGGTCAACCAATGGATCGGGCGGACATCATCAATGCCGTCCGGGAAGTGGGAAGGACACAGGACTTCGACAACCATGAGTCCACGTCACTCCTTCGGATAAAAGAGATGTGAGTTAAGATTGGCGCAGCCAGAAACGAGAAACTTAGTGGGCGTGCAAGAAGATTTATCAGCCAAAACAGAACTGGAGTCGTCAGTCACTGGACACTTCGGGACTTGCTGAGGAGAGGATCTGAACAACTATGGACATGCTCGGAGTGCAATGATGATGACCCGCTAATAACTCTTTAACTCAATAAAAGGAAATAACTTAAGAGGCTAAACAGGCACTCTGCAATACAATCTTCATTCCAACTTTGTGCTACTGATGCCATGCCTGGACTCTAACTCAATAACAATAATAGAAATAACCACAGCCACGTTGAAATGTGTTAGACGAATGGCAGGAAACAGCCTGAGAGATAGATCCGAAGTGAGGAATTGAGAAAAAAGCTAGGAATAATTCCTGCCTTGAATGCATAAAGAAGCAATAGATAAAATGGTTTGGCCACGGGATAAGACAGAAAGATCAAATACAACACAACAAGCCTTTAATAAAAATGACAAGAACTCCAGACTCAGGGGCTGACCATGAGAAAGATGGATTGATAGAATATTAGAATGACTATATTAGAATGACTATATTAGAATGACTATATTAGAATGACTAGAAAACATAACAGCAGGCCATCAGAGGAGGAAGAGACCACAACTATATATATATAAAATGATATCTCCCCATGATGGTGATAGGCAAATGCGGTTGGAAAGTAGAAAAAGCTAGCTATTTGTTATGCATGTTATTATTATTACTAGTCTTTCTTTAGCTTGGAAACTGAAACTTTCTAATATCTGTAAATGTGTACTTCAGCTCACTATAGGTACATGACCATGTATGGTAAAGCAGAAACTACTGTAAATGTTTTAACCAACAAGTAAACAAGTTTTATTTTGTTCCTAATTATGCATGTCATTTTAATTTCAGGTGCTAATTTATCATGGCAGCTGTTTAAAGTGCCCAGTGATTCATTTCGAATATTTATTTGGATAACATTGACAAAGGCAGGAGCCTTTTAATTCACATTTAACAAAATGGTATTGTCTCAGCGACAAAAAGATGAGCTGTAAGTTTTGTTTTGTTTGTTGTGTTGAGTTTCTTTGTTGTTTTGTGTTTAAAAAGTATCTACATGATGAGTTTTTATTAGTAATTTGTGAGAAAACATACTAGGCAGTGTAGAATGAGAATGTTTTGGTAGTAAGCCATTAGCAGAAAAAAATCAACTTTAGAGACAGGAAGTTTTTTTGTTTTTGCTTTCGCCAGCTTTCACCTCTGGCGAAGTGCCTAGAGACTAGGAAACTGAATTTTGCGTATTAATCAGTTTTTACTTGCAGCCGTGTGCACAGGGGTCCCTCACCACACAGGCAGATAGCTACGTCTTCAGAGGTACTCATATTTTTTTCAGTCGATGAGTTTTTGATTTTTCAAGCCGGACCTCGCTGCTGAGACCAGGGGTGGTTGCCGCAGAGAGAAATCACAAATTAAACTTCTGACTGGTGCAGCTGGGATTTGAACTCACAACCTCTCTCTCACACCTCTGTATGAGCTGTGTTTTTTTCCCCTGGATTGTTTTCTTTATTCAGATTGCTTATGATAAATGATATTGCATGACGAAGGACAGTTCAGCTGTGTTCACTTTTGGTGCTGGTTGGCCGTAGGTCTTTTGGTGTGTGCTGTAGCTGCTCTGATGGGACTGCAGCTGCCTGTCTTTGCTTGGATCATTCAGTGAGATGAATTTTAATTGCGATGATTCCACAGAAACGGGCGGTTGAGCAATTATGGATTTTAATGTGTCTGCAGTGATACTGGGGCCTTCGAATAACCATAACCATATATATAAAATAAACATAAAATGGTATTAAGCAGCTAAACTAATAGAAAGCCGACAAACTATGTTTCGGCAAAAGCTGGCCGACCCCCCGCCATTTTATGTCTATTTGATTATTTGATCAAGACCCCTTGTTTACAGTAGACTAGTTCTATAACTACCCAGAGGTTTATAAAATAAACCAAGAAAAGTGGGTTGTAATGAGACTGATATCATCTTTACTTTCTTCTTCCTCCTCAGTTGCTTTAGTATAGATTAAAAAAAAATTGCGTGTACAGGTCAATATTTTCAAGTGTGACTCATGCATGGTGTTTATTGACTGCGGTGTCTGCTATTTCATTGATCAATCAGTATCATAAAAATAGCTTGCAACAACTGCATGTGCTGGGCTACAATGAGCATATATCACAACATTATTCATTGTGCTGAGAAGATCTTTGTTTGGGTTCTCCTAAATTAACTGGGGCACCTTGCCAGTGATACAGAGTTAGCACATTGTGCTGAGAAGATCTTTGTTTGGGTTCTCCTAAATTAACTGGGGCACCTTGCCAGTGATGGGGTGTCCGGTTAGCGCAATCGATAGGCGGTTGGCTTACCACGGCAGCAGCCGGGGTTCGTTCCCTGGCGAGGACACCTGGGTTTTACTAATTCCCTAAAAATTAGTGGGAGCCGCGATAGCTCAGTGGTTAGTGAACTGGACTACAAAGGACAAGGGGTAGGGTTCGATCCAACCGATGGCTCCGGGTTCACCCAGCCTTAAATGGGTACCGGATTTTTTCTGGGAAAGTAAATCAGCACGGGCGTAATACCGACCACATTACCCAAAAATCGTGTGCTGAAGGTCTGTAAAATATAGGGTCACTAACACCATATTTCCCTATACGCCACTTGGCGTGACGGGGGTACTTTACTTTTTTACCTTGCCAGTGATACAGAGTTAGCACAGTGTACTGAGAAGATCTTTGTTTGGGTTCTCCTAAATTAACTTCGGAATTGAATTTGTTGTTTTTTGATAAAGGTGCTCAATTGAGAAATTGATGATTGTGTCCTTCAAATTGAATAATCCACATTTTCTCGTCATAATTTATGAAAATTTTTTAGCATTGCAAACATTTACTACTATCAGTGGCGAGGTGCCGTGTTAATTTAGGAGAGAGAACCTAGACAAAAATTTTAACACAATGTGCTAACACATTTCCACCAGGTCAGCGGAGGGACTGAGTAGTCTTGAGGTAAGATATTTGCCTCTGGTCAGGAAAGTCCTGGGTTTAAATTCCACCACAGGTGGTGTGAATTTTTCACTTTGAATCTGTGATTTCTTTGTGGTTTCACTAGTCTCTAAGTAGTGAGATTGTATGTCTTGCCTTATAGAATACATGAGGTCCTGTATGCTCTCACTCACATTTAAAGGAACCCATGGCAGTTAAAAGCCGAAAATTGGCATCTGTCTGTGCAAAAAATTGTTAAGCAATCTATACATGCTGAAGATATACATGTCATGCCACAAGGGAAGATGTCAGGGTTTTGTCGTCATTGAGCGACTTACCATGCTTACTTAGCTGATGAATGCTTAGAAGGTAATGACAGCTAGTCAGCTTGCTTTTAAAATAAAAATATAAAAAAGACTGGTGCTCCTTTACAAAGGCATGATGAACCACAAAGTCATAACTATGGTTATGGAAGGTCTCAGTATCACTGCAAATGAATTAAAATCCATAATTGCTCAAACGCCCGTGTCAGTGGAATCATCCGAATTAATATCTCATCTCCAGTGCAAAGAAAGATAGCTGCAGTCCCCATCATAGCAGTGTCAGCACACGCCAAAAGACAAGGCAAAACTGCACAGAAAGTGAACACAGCCTATGTTCCCCGTCATACGATATCATCACTCATCGTAAACATTCAGAATATCAAAACACGATCAAAACAGATGAAACGCACAGCTCACAGTGTGCACAGAGCACTAAACTCAGTAGCTCCTGCAGGAAGCCTTGCCATAAAGAATTCACCACAACTGGGAATTTGAACCTGTACCCTCTAGCCAGTTATGAGTACTCATGCCACGGCCGCTTTGGTTTCCTGTAGGACCAAGCACTTTTTTTTTAACACCCCACTACAGAGGGGGAAATAGTGATGAGTAAAAAAAATCCTAAACTTTCAGGTCTACAACAACTGCATAGCGCATGCAGCCATATATTTGCTAGTCTTTCACTTAAACTTGACACACCAAAATACTCTGAAATAGGATAAAATAGCATAGACATCACTGCATTCTTTGCAAACTCGTGGGTGTTCAATCTCCTCTACTCTTTAGTTCCGACTTATGTCACAGCTGTTGGGGCATTCCCATATCTACTCTGCAGTGTGTCCCATTTCAGTAACTATCAAAGTGTTCCTGATTGTTTCTGTCCTGTATTGATTGGCCGTGTTTCATTCTTTTCTGCTGAGGATACTTTTCCTGCTTTTGCCCTTCAAGGCACCGTGTTCCACCGTTCCTATAACGTTTGGATTGTTCTCAGCTTCCTTGTCGCCATCCTGTAAGAGATGTTATCTTAAAGCCCTCACAATGTCATACATGTCCTTTTGTAAGGTTTCTTTTGCAATGGCAGACCCCGACAACCAAATCCCCTCTAGCAATCAACTAAGGGAATATGTAATCATGACTTTCATGCACATATTCTCCAAATGCTGTACCTCTTGTTTTGTCCCCCATCCTTAGAGAGACTCATCACTTATTCATGAATCCTTCATATACTTGAAACCAGAAGCTCATCACTTATTCATGAATCCTTCATATACTTGAAACCAGAAGCTCACCACTTATTCATGAATCCTTCATATGCTTGAAACCAGAAGCTCATCACTTATTCATGAATCCTTCATATGCTTGAAACCAGAAGCTCATCACTTATTCATGAATCCTTCATATGCTTGAAACCAGAAGCTCATCACTTATTCATGAATCCTTCATATGCCTGAAACCAGAAGCTCATCACTTATTCATGAATCCTTCATATGCCTGAAACCAGAAGCTCATCACTTATTCATGAATCCTTCATATGCTTGAAACCAGAAACTCATCACTTATTCATGAATCCTTCATATGGCTGAAACCAGAAACTCATCACTTATTCATGAATCCTTCATATGGCTGAAACCAGAAACTCATCACTTATTCATGAATCCTTCATATGGCTGAAACCAGAAACTCATCACTTATTCATGAATCCTTCATATGGCTGAAACCAGAAACTCATCACTTATTCATGAATCCTTCATATGCTTGAAACCAGAAGCTCATCACTTATTCATGAATCCTTCATATACTTGAAACCAGAGACTTAAACATCTTCACCTTATCCTATGTTGGAAGTGCTCACCTACCTACTGTTTCACTACCACAAACTTCACCTTATCCTATGTTGGAAGTGCTCACCTACCTACTGTTTCACTACCACAAACTTCACCTTATCCTATGTTGGAAGTGCTCACCTACCTACTGTTTCACTACCACAAACTTCATCTTATCCTATGTTGGAAGTGCTCACCTACCTACTGTTTCATTACCACAAACTTCACCTTATCCTATGTTGGAAGAGCTCACCTACCTACTGTTTATCTACCACAAACTTCACTTATCCTATGTTGGAAGAGCTCACCTACCTACTGTTTCATTACCACAAACTTCACCTTATCCTATGTTGGAAGAGCTCACCTACCTACTGTTTCATTACCACAAACTTCACCTTATCCTATGTTGGAAGAGCTCACCTACCTACTGTTTCATTACCACAAACTTCACCTTATCCTATGTTGAAGAGCTCACCTACCTACTGTTTATCTACCACAAACTTCACCTTATCCTATGTTGGAAGAGCTCACCTACCTACTGTTTCATTACCACAAACTTCACCTTATCCTATGTTGGAAGAGCTCACCTACCTACTGTTTATCTACCACAAACTTCACCTTATCCTATGTTGGAAGTGCTCACCTACCTACTGTTTCACTACCACAAACTTCACCTTATCCTATGTTGGAAGAGCTCACCTACCTACTGTTTATCTACCACAAACCTCACCTTATCCTATGTTGGAAGAGCTCACCTACCTACTGTTTATCTACTACAAACTTCACCTTATCCTATGTTGGAAGAGCTCACCTACCTACTGTTTATCTACCACAAACTTCACCTTATCCTATGTTGGAAGAGCTCACCTACCTACTGTTTCACTACCACAAACTTCACCTTATCCTATGTTGGAAGAGCTCACCTACCTACTGTTTCACTACCACAAACTTCACCTTATCCTATGTTGGAAGAGCTCACCTACCTACTGTTTCACTACCACAAACTTCACCTTATCCTATGTTGGAAGAGCTCACCTACCTACTGTTTATCTACCACAAACTTCACCTTATCCTATGTTGGAAGAGCTCACCTACCTACTGTTTCACTACCACAAACTTCACCTTATCCTATGTTGGAAGAGCTCACCTACCTACTGTTTATCTACCACAAACTTCACCTTATCCTATGTTGGAAGAGCTCACCTACCTACTGTTTATCTACCACAAACTTCACCTTATCCTATGTTGGAAGTGCTCACCTACCTACTGTTTCACTACCACAAACTTCACCTTATCCTATGTTGGAAGAGCTCACCTACCTACTGTTTATCTACCACAAACTTCACCTTATCCTATGTTGGAAGTGCTCACCTACCTACTGTTTCATTACCACAAACTTCACCTTATCTATGTTGGAAGAGCTCACCTACCTACTGTTTCATTACCACAAACTTCACCTTATCCTATGTTGGAAGAGCTCACCTACCTACTGTTTATCTACCACAAACCTCACCTTATCCTATGTTGGAAGAGCTCACCTACCTACTGTTTCACTACCACAAACTTCACCTTATCCTATGTTGGAAGAGCTCACCTACCTACTGTTTCACTACCACAAACTTCACCTTATCCTATGTTGGAAGAGCTCACCTACCTACTGTTTATCTACCACAAACTTCACCTTATCCTATGTTGGAAGTGCTCACCTACCTACTGTTTCATTACCACAAACTTCACCTTATCCTATGTTGGAAGAGCTCACCTACCTACTGTTTCATTACCACAAACTTCACCTTATCCTATGTTGGAAGAGCTCACCTACCTACTGTTTATCTACCACAAACCTCACCTTATCCTATGTTGGAAGAGCTCACCTACCTACTGTTTCACTACCACAAACTTCACCTTATCCTATGTTGGAAGAGCTCACCTACCTACTGTTTCACTACCACAAACTTCACCTTATCCTATGTTGGAAGAGCTCACCTACCTACTGTTTCACTACCACAAACTTCACCTTATCCTATGTTGGAAGAGCTCACCTACCTACTGTTTCACTACCACAAACTTCACCTTATCCTATGTTGGAAGAGCTCACCTACCTACTGTTTATCTACCACAAACTTCACCTTATCCTATGTTGGAAGAGCTCACCTACCTACTGTTTCACTACCACAAACTTCACCTTATCCTATGTTGGAAGAGCTCACCTACCTACTGTTTATCTACCACAAACTTCACCTTATCCTATGTTGGAAGAGCTCACCTACCTACTGTTTATCTACCACAAACTTCACCTTATCCTATGTTGGAAGTGCTCACCTACCTACTGTTTCACTACCACAAACTTCACCTTATCCTATGTTGGAAGAGCTCACCTACCTACTGTTTCATTACCACAAACTTCACCTTATCCTATGTTGGAAGAGCTCACCTACCTACTGTTTAATTACCACAAACTTCACCTTATCCTATGTTGGAAGGGCTCACCTACCTACTGTTTATCTACCACAAACTTCACCTTATCCTATGTTGGAAGAGCTCACCTACCTACTGTTTATCTACCACAAACTTCACCTTATCCTATGTTGGAAGAGCTCACCTACCTACTGTTTATCTACCACAAACTTCACCTTATCCTATGTTGGAAGAGCTCACCTACCTACTGTTTCATTACCACAAACTTCACCTTATCCTATGTTGGAAGAGCTCACCTACCTACTGTTTCATTACCACAAACTTCACCTTATCCTATGTTGGAAGAGCTCACCTACCTACTGTTTATCTACCACAAACTTCACCTTATCCTATGTTGGAAGAGCTCACCTACCTACTGTTTCATTACCACAAACTTCACCTTATCCTATGTTGGAAGAGCTCACCTACCTACTGTTTCATTACCACAAACTTCACCTTATCCTATGTTGGAAGAGCTCACCTACCTACTGTTTCATTACCACAAACTTCACCTTATCCTATGTTGGAAGAGCTCACCTACCTACTGTTTCATTACCACAAACTTCACCTTATCCTATGTTGGAAGAGCTCACCTACCTACTGTTTATCTACCACAAACTTCACCTTATCCTATGTTGGAAGAGCTCACCTACCTACTGTTTATCTACCACAAACTTCACCTTATCCTATGTTGGAAGAGCTCACCTACCTACTGTTCCACTAGCACAAACCTCACCTTATCCTATGTTGGAAGGGCTCACCTACCTACTGTTTCATTACCACAAACCTCACCTTATCCTATGTTGGAAGGGCTCACCTACCTACTGTTTATCTACCACAAACTTCACCTTATCCTATGTTGGAAGAGCTCACCTACCTACTGTTTATCTACCACAAACTTCACCTTATCCTATGTTGGAAGGGCTCACCTACCTACTGTTTCACTACCACAAACTTCACCTTATCCTATGTTGGAAGAGCTCACCTACCTACTGTTTCATTACCACAAACTTCACCTTATCCTATGTTGGAAGGGCTCACCTACCTACTGTTTATCTACCACAAACTTCACCTTATCCTATGTTGGAAGAGCTCACCTACCTACTGTTTCATTACCACAAACTTCACCTATCCTATGTTGGAAGAGCTCACCTACCTACTGTTTCATTACCACAAACTTCACCTTATCCTATGTTGGAAGAGCTCACCTACCTACTGTTTCATTACCACAAACTTCACCTTATCCTATGTTGGAAGAGCTCACCTACCTACTGTTTCATTACCACAAACTTCACCTTATCCTATGTTGGAAGAGCTCACCTACCTACTGTTTCATTACCACAAACTTCACCTTATCCTATGTTGGAAGAGCTCACCTACCTACTGTTTCATTACCACAAACTTCACCTTATCCTATGTTGGAAGGCTCACCTACCTACTGTTCCACTACCACAAACCTCACCTTATCCTATGTTGGAAGTGCTCACCTACCTACTGTTTCATTACCACAAACTTCACCTTATCCTATGTTGGAAGAGCTCACCTACCTACTGTTTCATTACCACAAACTTCACCTTATCCTATGTTGGAAGAGCTCACCTACCTACTGTTTATCTACCACAAACTTCACCTTATCCTATGTTGGAAGAGCTCACCTACCTACTGTTCCACTAGCACAAACCTCACCTTATCCTATGTTGGAAGGGCTCACCTACCTACTGTTTCATTACCACAAACCTCACCTTATCCTATGTTGGAAGGGCTCACCTACCTACTGTTTATCTACCACAAACTTCACCTTATCCTATGTTGGAAGAGCTCACCTACCTACTGTTTATCTACCACAAACTTCACCTTATCCTATGTTGGAAGGGCTCACCTACCTACTGTTTCACTACCACAAACTTCACCTTATCCTATGTTGGAAGAGCTCACCTACCTACTGTTTCATTACCACAAACTTCACCCTATCCTATGTTGGAAGGGCTCACCTACCTACTGTTTATCTACCACAAACTTCACCTTATCCTATGTTGGAAGAGCTCACCTACCTACTGTTTCATTACCACAAACTTCACCTTATCCTATGTTGGAAGAGCTCACCTACCTACTGTTTCATTACCACAAACTTCACCTTATCCTATGTTGGAAGAGCTCACCTACCTACTGTTTCATTACCACAAACTTCACCTTATCCTATGTTGGAAGAGCTCACCTACCTACTGTTTCATTACACAAACTTCACCTTATCCTATGTTGGAAGAGCTCACCTACCTACTGTTTCATTACCACAAACTTCACCTTATCCTATGTTGGAAGAGCTCACCTACCTACTGTTTCATTACCACAAACTTCACCTTATCCTATGTTGGAAGGGCTCACCTACCTACTGTTCCACTACCACAAACTTCACCTTATCCTATGTTGGAAGAGCTCACCTACCTACTGTTTCATTACCACAAACTTCACCTTATCCTATGTTGGAAGGGCTCACCTACCTACTGTTTCACTACCACAAACTTCACCTTATCCTATGTTGGAAGAGCTCACCTACCTACTGTTCCACTACCACAAACCTCACCTTATCCTATGTTGGAAGAGCTCACCTACCTACTGTTTCATTACCACAAACTTCACCTTATCCTATGTTGGAAGAGCTCACCTACCTACTGTTTCATTACCACAAACTTCACCTTATCCTATGTTGGAAGGGCTCACCTACCTACTGTTTCACTACCACAAACTTCACCTTATCCTATGTTGGAAGAGCTCACCTACCTACTGTTTATCTACCACAAACTTCACCTTATCCTATGTTGGAAGAGCTCACCTACCTACTGTTTATCTACCACAAACTTCACCTTATCCTATGTTGGAAGAGCTCACCTACCTACTGTTTCACTACCACAAACTTCACCTTATCCTATGTTGGAAGAGCTCACCTACCTACTGTTTCACTACCACAAACTTCACCTTATCCTATGTTGGAAGAGCTCACATACCTACTGTTTCACTACCACAAACTTCACCTTATCCTATGTTGGAAGAGCTCACTACCTACTGTTTATCTACCACAAACTTCACCTTATCCTATGTTGGAAGAGCTCACCTACCTACTGTTTCACTACCACAAACTTCACCTTATCCTATGTTGGAAGAGCTCACCTACCTACTGTTTATCTACCACAAACTTCACCTTATCCTATGTTGGAAGAGCTCACCTACCTACTGTTTATCTACCACAAACTTCACCTTATCCTATGTTGGAAGTGCTCACCTACCTACTGTTTCACTACCACAAACTTCACCTTATCCTATGTTGGAAGAGCTCACCTACCTACTGTTTATCTACCACAAACTTCACCTTATCCTATGTTGGAAGTGCTCACCTACCTACTGTTTCATTACCACAAACTTCACCTTATCCTATGTTGGAAGAGCTCACCTACCTACTGTTTCATTACCACAAACTTCACCTTATCCTATGTTGGAAGAGCTCACCTACCTACTGTTTATCTACCACAAACCTCACCTTATCCTATGTTGGAAGAGCTCACCTACCTACTGTTTCACTACCACAAACTTCACCTTATCCTATGTTGGAAGAGCTCACCTACCTACTGTTTCACTACCACAAACTTCACCTTATCCTATGTTGGAAGAGCTCACCTACCTACTGTTTATCTACCACAAACTTCACCTTATCCTATGTTGGAAGTGCTCACCTACCTACTGTTTCATTACCACAAACTTCACCTTATCCTATGTTGGAAGAGCTCACCTACCTACTGTTTCATTACCACAAACTTCACCTTATCCTATGTTGGAAGAGCTCACCTACCTACTGTTTATCTACCACAAACCTCACCTTATCCTATGTTGGAAGAGCTCACCTACCTACTGTTTCACTACCACAAACTTCACCTTATCCTATGTTGGAAGAGCTCACCTACCTACTGTTTCACTACCACAAACTTCACCTTATCCTATGTTGGAAGAGCTCACCTACCTACTGTTTCACTACCACAAACTTCACCTTATCCTATGTTGGAAGAGCTCACCTACCTACTGTTTCACTACCACAAACTTCACCTTATCCTATGTTGGAAGAGCTCACCTACCTACTGTTTATCTACCACAAACTTCACCTTATCCTATGTTGGAAGAGCTCACCTACCTACTGTTTCACTACCACAAACTTCACCTTATCCTATGTTGGAAGAGCTCACCTACCTACTGTTTATCTACCACAAACTTCACCTTATCCTATGTTGGAAGAGCTCACCTACCTACTGTTTATCTACCACAAACTTCACCTTATCCTATGTTGGAAGTGCTCACCTACCTACTGTTTCACTACCACAAACTTCACCTTATCCTATGTTGGAAGAGCTCACCTACCTACTGTTTCATTACCACAAACTTCACCTTATCCTATGTTGGAAGAGCTCACCTACCTACTGTTTAATTACCACAAACTTCACCTTATCCTATGTTGGAAGGGCTCACCTACCTACTGTTTATCTACCACAAACTTCACCTTATCCTATGTTGGAAGAGCTCACCTACCTACTGTTTATCTACCACAAACTTCACCTTATCCTATGTTGGAAGAGCTCACCTACCTACTGTTTATCTACCACAAACTTCACCTTATCCTATGTTGGAAGAGCTCACCTACCTACTGTTTCATTACCACAAACTTCACCTTATCCTATGTTGGAAGAGCTCACCTACCTACTGTTTCATTACCACAAACTTCACCTTATCCTATGTTGGAAGAGCTCACCTACCTACTGTTTATCTACCACAAACTTCACCTTATCCTATGTTGGAAGAGCTCACCTACCTACTGTTTCATTACCACAAACTTCACCTTATCCTATGTTGGAAGAGCTCACCTACCTACTGTTTCATTACCACAAACTTCACCTTATCCTATGTTGGAAGAGCTCACCTACCTACTGTTTCATTACCACAAACTTCACCTTATCCTATGTTGGAAGAGCTCACCTACCTACTGTTTCATTACCACAAACTTCACCTTATCCTATGTTGGAAGAGCTCACCTACCTACTGTTTATCTACCACAAACTTCACCTTATCCTATATTGGAAGAGCTCACCTACCTACTGTTTATCTACCACAAACTTCACCTTATCCTATGTTGGAAGAGCTCACCTACCTACTGTTCCACTAGCACAAACCTCACCTTATCCTATGTTGGAAGGGCTCACCTACCTACTGTTTCATTACCACAAACCTCACCTTATCCTATGTTGGAAGGGCTCACCTACCTACTGTTTATCTACCACAAACTTCACCTTATCCTATGTTGGAAGAGCTCACCTACCTACTGTTTATCTACCACAAACTTCACCTTATCCTATGTTGGAAGGGCTCACCTACCTACTGTTTCACTACCACAAACTTCACCTATCCTATGTTGGAAGAGCTCACCTACCTACTGTTTCATTAC
Organism: Megaustenia siamemsis; assembly: GCA_032433765.1. NCBI lineage: Eukaryota > Metazoa > Mollusca > Gastropoda > Stylommatophora > Ariophantidae > Megaustenia > Megaustenia siamemsis. The sequence goes on along the minus strand of JAVIAB010000026.1, from coordinate 12,547,074 downwards.
CACAAACTTCACCTTATCCTATGTTGGAAGGGCTCACCTACCTACTGTTTATCTACCACAAACTTCACCTTATCCTATGTTGGAAGAGCTCACCTACCTACTGTTTCATTACCACAAACTTCACCTTATCCTATGTTGGAAGAGCTCACCTACCTACTGTTTCATTACCACAAACTTCACCTTATCCTATGTTGGAAGAGCTCACCTACCTACTGTTTCATTACCACAAACTTCACCTTATCCTATGTTGGAAGAGCTCACCTACCTACTGTTTCATTACCACAAACTTCACCTTATCCTATGTTGGAAGAGCTCACCTACCTACTGTTTCATTACCACAAACTTCACCTTATCCTATGTTGGAAGAGCTCACCTACCTACTGTTTCATTACCACAAACTTCACCTTATCCTATGTTGGAAGGGCTCACCTACCTACTGTTCCACTACCACAAACCTCACCTTATCCTATGTTGGAAGTGCTCACCTACCTACTGTTTCATTACACAAACTTCACCTTATCCTATGTTGGAAGAGCTCACCTACCTACTGTTTCATTACCACAAACTTCACCTTATCCTATGTTGGAAGAGCTCACCTACCTACTGTTTATCTACCACAAACTTCACCTTATCCTATGTTGGAAGAGCTCACCTACCTACTGTTCCACTAGCACAAACTCACCTTATCCTATGTTGGAAGGGCTCACCTACCTACTGTTTCATTACCACAAACCTCACCTTATCCTATGTTGGAAGGGCTCACCTACCTACTGTTTATCTACCACAAACTTCACCTTATCCTATGTTGGAAGAGCTCACCTACCTACTGTTTATCTACCACAAACTTCACCTTATCCTATGTTGGAAGGGCTCACCTACCTACTGTTTCACTACCACAAACTTCACCTTATCCTATGTTGGAAGAGCTCACCTACCTACTGTTTCATTACCACAAACTTCACCTTATCCTATGTTGGAAGGGCTCACCTACCTACTGTTTATCTACCACAAACTTCACCTTATCCTATGTTGGAAGAGCTCACCTACCTACTATTTCATTACCACAAACTTCACCTTATCCTATGTTGGAAGAGCTCACCTACCTACTGTTTCATTACCACAAACTTCACCTTATCCTATGTTGGAAGAGCTCACCTACCTACTGTTTCATTACCACAAACTTCACCTTATCCTATGTTGGAAGAGCTCACCTACCTACTGTTTCATTACCACAAACTTCACCTTATCCTATGTTGGAAGAGCTCACCTACCTACTGTTTCATTACCACAAACTTCACCTTATCCTATGTTGGAAGAGCTCACCTACCTACTGTTTCATTACCACAAACTTCACCTTATCCTATGTTGGAAGGGCTCACCTACCTACTGTTCCACTACCACAAACTTCACCTTATCCTATGTTGGAAGAGCTCACCTACCTACTGTTTCATTACCACAAACTTCACCTTATCCTATGTTGGAAGGGCTCACCTACCTACTGTTTTCACTACCACAAACTTCACCTTATCCTATGTTGGAAGAGCTCACCTACCTACTGTTCCACTACCACAAACCTCACCTTATCCTATGTTGGAAGAGCTCACCTACCTACTGTTTCATTACCACAAACTTCACCTTATCCTATGTTGGAAGAGCTCACCTACCTACTGTTTCATTACCACAAACTTCACCTTATCCTATGTTGGAAGGGCTCACCTACCTACTGTTTCACTACCACAAACTTCACCTTATCCTATGTTGGAAGAGCTCACCTACCTACTGTTTATCTACCACAAACTTCACCTTATCCTATGTTGGAAGAGCTCACCTACCTACTGTTTCATTACCACAAACTTCACCTTATCCTATGTGGAAGTGCTCACCTACCTACTGTTTCACTACCACAAACTTCACCATTAAAGGTGCAAAACAAATTCACACCTCTCAGCTCATAGAAGTTCAAGGAGTGGGATGAAGCTGTAATAGGTGGGGGTTATATTTCTCTCTGCTAGGAAATGGTGTTTGGTTAAGTGACTGCAGTGTCTGCTATTTCATTGATCAATCAGTATCATAAAAATAGCATACAACAACAGAATGTAAAAAAAAAAAAAGGGTAAAGAGCCCCCGTCACGCCAACTGGCGTATAGGGAATATGGTGTTAGCGACCATGATTTTTACAGACCTTTGGCACATGATTTTGGGGTAATGTGGTCGGTATTACGCCCGTGCTGCTTTACTTTCCCAGAAAAAAAATCAGGTACCCATTTAAGGCTTGGTGGACCCAGAAGCTCCCACAATAGGATGTGCTGGGCTACAATGATCAGATATCACATTATTCATTGTGCTGAGATCTTTGTTTAGGTTCTCCTAAATTAACTTGGGCAACTTGCCACTGATAGAGAGTTAGCACATTGTGCTGAGAAGATCTTTGTTTAGGTTCTCCTAAATTAACTTGGGCACCTTGCCACTGATAGAGAGTTAGCACATTGTGCTGAGAAGATCTTTGTTTAGGTTCTCCTAAATTAACTTGGGCACCTTGCCACTGATAGAGAGTTAGCACATTGTGCTGAGAAGATCTTTGTTAGGTTCTCCTAAATTAACTTGGGCACCTTGCCACTGATAGAGAGTTAGCACATTGTGCTGAGATATTTGTTTAGGTTCTCCTAAATTAACTTGGGCAACTTGCCACTGATAGAGAGTTAGCACATTGTGCTGAGAAGATCTTTGTTTAGGTTCTCCTAAATTAACTTGGGCACCTTGCCACTGATAGAGAGTTAGCACATTGTGCTGAGATCTTTGTTTAGGTTCTCCTAAATTAACTTGGGCAACTTGCCACTGATAGAGAGTTAGCACATTGTGCTGAGAAGATCTTTGTTTAGGTTCTCCTAAATTAACTTGGGCACCTTGCCACTGATAGAGAGTTAGCACATTGTGCTGAGATCTTTGTTTAGGTTCTCCTAAATTAACTTGGGCACCTTGCCACTGATAGAGAGTTAGCACATTGTGCTGAGATCTTTGTTTAGGTTCTCCTAAATTAACTTGGGCACCTTGCCACTGATAGAGAGTTAGCACATTGTGCTGAGATCTTTGTTTAGGTTCTCCTAAATTAACTTGGGCACCTTGCCACTGATAGAGAGTTAGCACATTGTGCTGACATCTTTGTTTAGGTTCTCCTAAATTAACTTGGGCAACTTGCCACTGATAGAGAGTTAGCACATTGTGCTGAGAAGATCTTTGTTTAGGTTCTCCTAAATTAACTTGGGCACCTTGCCACTGATAGAGAGTTAGCACATTGTGCTGAGATCTTTGTTTAGGTTCTCCTAAATTAACTTGGGCACCTTGCCACTGATAGAGAGTTAGCACATTGTGCTGAGATCTTTGTTTAGGTTCTCCTAAATTAACTTGGGCACCTTGCCACTGATAGAGAGTTAGCACATTGTGCTGAGAAGATCTTTGTTTAGGTTCTCCTAAATTAACTTGGGCAACTTGCCACTGATAGAGAGTTAGCACATTGTGCTGAGAAGATCTTTGTTTAGGTTCTCCTAAATTAACTTGGGCACCTTGCCACTGATAGAGAGTTAGCACATTGTGCTGAGAAGATCTTTGTTTAGGTTCTCCTAAATTAACTTGGGCACCTTGCCACTGATAGAGAGTTAGCACATTGTGCTGAGAAGATCTTTGTTTAGGTTCTCCTAAATTAACTTGGGCACCTTGCCACTGATAGAGAGTTAGCACATTGTGCTGAGATATTTGTTTAGGTTCTCCTAAATTAACTTGGGCAACTTGCCACTGATAGAGAGTTAGCACATTGTGCTGAGAAGATCTTTGTTTAGGTTCTCCTAAATTAACTTGGGCACCTTGCCACTGATAGAGAGTTAGCACATTGTGCTGAGATCTTTGTTTAGGTTCTCCTAAATTAACTTGGGCAACTTGCCACTGATAGAGAGTTAGCACATTGTGCTGAGAAGATCTTTGTTTAGGTTCTCCTAAATTAACTTTAGCTCAGTGGTTAGTGAACTGGACTACTACGGACAATCGGTAGGGTTCGATCCCAACCGACGGCTCCGGGTTCACCCAGCCTTAAATGGGTACCGGATTTTTTCTGGGAAAGTAAAAGCAGCACGGGCGTAATACCGACCACATTACCCCAAAAATCATGTGCTGAAGGTCTGTAAAATATAGGGTCACTAACACCATATTTCCCTATACGCCACTTGGCGTGACGGGGGGGTACTTTACTTTACTTTTTACCTTGCCACTGATAGAGAGTTAGCACATTGTGCTGAGATCTTTGTTTAGGTTCTCCTAAATTAACTTGGGCACCTTGCCACTGATAGAGAGTTAGCACATTGTGCTGAGATCTTTGTTTAGGTTCTCCTAAATTAACTTGGGCACCTTGCCACTGATAGAGAGTTAGCACATTGTGCTGAGATCTTTGTTTAGGTTCTCCTAAATTAACTTGGGCAACTTGCCACTGATAGAGAGTTAGCACATTGTGCTGAGAAGATTTTTGTTTAGGTTCTCCTAAATTAACTTGGGCACCTTGCCACTGATAGAGAGTTAGCACATTGTGCTGAGATCTTTGTTTAGGTTCTCCTAAATTAACTTGGGCACCTTGCCACTGATAGAGAGTTAGCACATTGTGGATGATCTATGTTTGTTGATGTGTTCTTTTTGAGGAATTGTAACATATATCATCATCATGTGCAAGACTGACTGCTATAAGCAATTATGTTCCTCTACAATTCTCTACCCACAGTGCGTCGTATCAATTCAATTTGTTGACTGTTTATCATGCCACACCATGCTTCTAGTATCTTCTCTCTTTGTCGTCATCCGTGACTTCACTTTTCCTGTATTTTGCCAGTTGTAACCATGTATGTCCCAGAGCTTAGTTTAGTAAGGACACAAATAGACGATAAGAGATTACACATGCAGTGAATCACTAAATGGAATGTAACTTCAGAACTTGGGAGGCAAGTAGATAAGGTGTTTGTCCACAGTTCAAGGACATCTCGTGCAGATCATGACCATGTGATCAGGTGTTAATGATGGGAAGGCAAGTTTCTTTGTCAAAGACCAGGAGAAACTTGCTAGACTTGGAGGCAGACATGAAGAGACAACAGTGAGATGATGTTACCACCTAGGATGAAAGCAACATCTTAAAGTAGATAGAAAGTAGATAGATAGCTTCCTTGTAGACTTTAGTTACACTAGATCTTGAGAGATATGCAGTTAGGATACTTTGATAATGTAGATATTTGTGGTTCACCTTGGACAGTGCTGAACCTCTTCTTTCTTTCCTTCCTCACCTTTTAGCGTCGAGGGGAGATATAATTTGTGGTCTTTTGCTCTTCTGTTCGCCTCAGCTACTGCTATGTTTCCCAGTGCTTCTAATATTCCATCAATCTATCTTTTTCGTGGTCGACCCCTGGGTCTGGTGTTCTCACAATGTTTGTTGAAGGCTCATTGTGTTGTGTTTTGATCTTTCTGCCTTGCCACATGGCCAAACCTTTTTATCAGTTGTTTCTTTATATATTCTATGACGGGGATTATTCCAAGCTTTCTTTCACAATTCTTCATTTCTCATCTTATGTCTCAGGCTATTTCCTGTCATTTGTCTGACACATTTCATCTCTCAGCAGAGGTTATTTTTCTTGTTTTTCCTGTATCTAGTGTCCAGGATTGGCACCTAGAGGTTCGAACAGTGGAGTTAGATTGAAACTGTAGCAGTTTCTTGGAAATGCTTATTGGTGGACTTGTTGAAGTTGTATTGGGACCCTGGTATTGATGTTTTATCTAGCATGCAACATTTGACAAGTTTATGGATAGCTGGACTGTTCGAGCCAGCCTCCTAATGGCATTTACAAGTTGTCAGTGAGTTTGTCTTCAATTCGATTTCAATGTGCTCTGTCAAGTCTTGTCCAGACCTGACTGTCTTCTCAAATCAACAGGGCCATGTAAAGGGTCACTGGACAACCTTGCTCCCAGCAACATGCAGGCAGCAGTACACAGCTAGACCACTTTACACGATGAGTAACAAATCGAAACTCTTAAATTGAATCTATGACCTGCGCCCTAATAATCACCAACATGCACTTATGAATATACGACTAAGATGAATTAAAGAAAACCCCCATTAATCAATATTCTCCTTAACTTTCCTATATGGTGCAGAAACATGGACATTAGACAAGAAAACAGTATAGAAAATTAAGCCTTTGAAATGTGGATTTATAGAATGAGAAGTGTTGGATGAAAAGAAAATAAAACAAACAATGAAGTCTTAAAACAACTAAAAATGAAAAGAGAACTACTAAACACAATTCAAACAAGACAAAGGGGATTTTTGAGGCATGTTAGATGACACAGCAGCCTACTAAAAGTAATCTTGGAAGGGAAAATACTAGGTAAAAGAGGCAGACCAAGACTAACATGGACAAGTAACATCAAAAGATGGACAAATCAGCCTATGACAACCTGCACTGTCAAAGCAATAACGAAGCAGACTGGCGCTCCATGGTAGCCAACCTTCAATGTGGAAACGGCACTTAATAGTGATGATTAATCAAGAGATCAACATGAATCAAATAAATCTAGAACCAGTATTCCAACTTTCCTCTTCTCACGAGATGCCCGGAAAATGTTTTTTTTTTCTGATGTTCCTTGGCAGCTTCCTTTTTGTGTTGACCGGATTGTCTCTGTGGTGCTCTTGTCTGTCCAGTGAACTCTCAACATTGTTCTGAGAAATCCCATATCTGTGCCCTCTTTTTCATACGTTTGATTGTAAAGTTACTGATTGAGTGATTGATGTTATTCTGTAAACACGTTCTCCGTATCCTTACTTTTGTAACAGACAAGTGTGTATGTCCTCACATAATGAATAACAAGGGAGTGAAGGCACCAAGATACATAGAGATGTGGAGCTGCTGTAAAGCTGATGATAAGGACAATTTGAAAAACAAATAAGAAGAGAAAAGTGGTATGGTAACAGCTTTACGTGGTAATTAACAAAACAAAAGTCGTTTCGGCCAAGTAGGCCTTCAGTTGGATCAACAAACAACAACACAAAAATATATATGAGGATATGTACACAAATCTAACTACATGGCGATAATATGCTAGATACACAAGAAAGGAAATAAAAACAAAAGGTCACTTCCCTGTGGTCCGGAGCGCCTTCTGTCTTCTCACCTGACTGCCTGGTCAGTGAGATATGTAGTTGGTCATCCCGCCTACTTATTTTAGTTCATTCAGAAGCTGACCATGCTCTGGAACACAAGGAAGTGACCTTTTTTTATTTTCCTTTCTTGTATCTAGCATATTATCGCCATGTAGTTAGATTTGTGTATATCCTTATATATATATTTGTGTTGTTGTTTGTTGTTCCAACTGAAGGCCTACTTAGCCGAAACGTCGACTTTTGTTTTGTTAATTACCACGTAAAGCTGTTACTATACCACTTTTCTCTTCTTTAAAAAAAAAAAAAATTGTCATGAATAACAAGGTTATGTTGCTAACATACTCTGACTGTTTTTAATGTTGTCGGGAAGAGATTTCCATAATTGTATAAAAGAGAAGAATATTACATACGCTGCTTTGGGAGAAGTCAAGTGTTGTGACCTTATATAGAATGCTAACTGCACTGAATCTGCAAAATTGTATGTCTCTTTTCAGCAAATTCTGACAGATCTACCTTTATTTGAATACCGTTCTTGAAATATGTCTTGTTAGTTTTTCTTTACTTGAGCTGTGTACTGCATATCCACATATTATTTATTCTTTGTGCTTACTTCTACTCGACATTCATGTACAAGAGATTGGTTGGCCGAATGAATCAAATAGTTTTCTTCTACCTTTCATCTCCCTGTGGAGCATAGGTCCCTAACAAACACTTTCCAAGCCGTTCTGTTTCTTTGCCATTCTTTTAAGATCATTCCATGTCTTCCCCATCATCTTTCATCTCTGCTTCTATCTGTCTTCTCCAAGATTTCTTTGGTCTTCCTTTTTGTCTTTTCCCCTGGGGATTCCAAAAAATGGCCTGTTGTGTAATACTCTCAGTTGAGATTGGTTGGCCAAATGAATCAAAATAGTGTTGTTCAGCAAATAAATTGTTGATTTGAATCAGTTAGTGTACTGGACTACAAAGGACAGGAGGCCCGGTTCAAACAGCCTTAAATGAGTACCTAATTTTTTTTCTGGGAAAGTAAAACAGCACTGGCGTAATACCGACCACATTACCCCAAAAATCATGTGCTGAAGGTCTGTAAAATTTATGGTCACTAACACCATAGTCCATATACGCCACTTGATGTGATGGGGGCTCTTTACTTTCTTACTTACTCACAGCAGAGTCGTGTGGCGAGACACAATGCAGATCCTGTGCAAGATCTGGTGTTAGATAACAAAGATCATCAGACATATAGTCTAGAATGTCTGCACTATGTGCCGTCTTCGACTTGAAAAGAACAAAAGATATATATGATAGGTAGGTGGGTAGGTAGGTAGGTACTAAGAAATGGGATAAACGCCTCAGGGGACTGGTTGGTCTCTTGGACAACTTCACCATGACAGTTGGTCAACTTCACCATGACAGGTCATAACATTTGGAGGAGTGGGTATGTTCCTTGCTCTTGATACCTTCATGAAGTCAGGCACACATTTATCATTCAACTTTATGGACTCGGGGATTGCCGGTCAGAAAATTAACCTTGATCACTTTAACACTAGTTGAGACGCCCTATAGCCTTTGGCTAAAAGTAGTCAGCAACTCATAGCTGACTGTTTGTCTCTTTGGCTATAGAAGGCCCCGGTATCACTGCAAACGAATTAAAATCCATAACTGCTCAACCGTCCGTGCCGTGGAATCATCCGAATTACTAACTCATCTCCCAAACGAAGAAAGGTAGCTGTAGTTCCCATCATAGCAGTCTCAGCACACGCTAAAAGACATAAGGCGAAACCGCACAGAAAGTAAACACAGCCAACTGTTCCCTGTCATAGGATATCATCATTCATCGCAAACAGTTGGAGTATCCAAACATGATCAAAATGGATGAAACACACAGCTCATCATGTTTGTCCCTGGAACAGCAAGTTGATCAAGATCAATTTGGAAACATTAACCAGGCTGAGCAAGCAAGGGAGAATAATCCAATAAGAAAACCGTTATGCTGAAGTTTGGTGGACAGACATAGGGGTCATAGTTTGTTATAAGCCACAGTAGAACGTGTCTTTGTTTGATGTGTCAACGTTCTGTAGTTTCTTGATGATGGAAACCTGTTATAACGACATAGGGGTTCAGTATCACCATGACATACAAGCACTTGAGACTGTAGTCAGTGACGTGGCCTTGTGCTAACTTCAAGCTGGTAGTTGCTTGCTTGCTGCGTTCGCCCGATGACTAAAGGGGTATTCCTCTCCATCATCCGCCCTTAAAAGCACGTTAAGTGGGCGTGTCTGCGTTGTGTTGTGGTTTGCAGTATAACTGTGATATTCGCACTTTTCGGCCCGTCACATCTGACTTCAGCACGACATTTTTGAGTACCGGGTTGTCTTCCTTCTTCGATCCCTACTCGCTTGGCCAGACCAGACAGGTTAGTCTGTTATTGGAGGCACCACGGAGAGGTGGAGGAGGGCCTGGATGGTTCTGGTTCACCGATCCTGGCACAAGCCATCAGCTGTGGGTCGCTAACAACTTCTAGCTCTGGTGCTGTGGGTCGCTGACAACTTCCAGCTCTGGTGCTGTGGGTCGCTGACAACTTCCAGCTCTGGTGCTGTGGGTCGCTGACAACTTCCAGCTCTGATGCTGTGAGGCGCGCCTTCGCCTTCAATCTGGTAGTGGTTCTCTCCCCTTTCTGAGAGGACGTTGGTTGGGTTAGATGATGATGACTTGAAAGCTTGCTCGAGTTCTTGAATTCCGGGGTTCTGCTGGACAAGTTGATGGAACTTGTCCTGTCCGAGGTCAGTGTTAGGTCTTCTATATCAACAGATCCTCACCTCCTACGTGTAGAACGGTGATCGTCACCTTAGTTCGTCTTGACCACCGCACCCTGAAATTGTTTGTGCAGGGCATGAGGTGGGTTTGACGTATCACAGGGGAGACCGTTGGGAGGTTAGGTGGGGGCTTATTAGGCTCTTTTCGAGGTCTATGAAATCAACAGAATGCCATTATTATTTGTAGATCAACATTTTCGTTCTGCCTCACTTACTGTCAGATTTGGATAAAAATTAATGGTCTACGATTGTGGTGCAAAGTGTCGGCTCCACGCGGAGCTAATGTTGGTGATGGGGCCTTGGGCATTGTGGGTGCGACCCTTTAATTACAACCGCCCAATTACCCTGGGAGAAAAGTGGATTCAGTTCCGTCACGGCAATGATAAGTGCGTGGCTCTTGTTTTGTAAGTGAAATCTGGGATACAGCAGAACTTGAATCACCGTCGTCGGTCATATCTTGTGACAGGAGGCACGGTGACTGACAGGAACAGCGCTGGAAGCTGTCAGCGACTCACAGCGGGGGCCACGAACGTCTGTTATTTGTCTAGTTTATTCTATCACATCATTCTCTCTCTCTCTCTCCCCCCCCCCTTTTTTCATCCGGCCCAAGACTCTTTACTTCTTCTTCTTCTTCTTCTTTCCTTTCTCATCAGCCTTTAAGCGTCGAGGGGAGATATAATTTGCGGTCTTTTGCTCTTCTGTTCTGCTGCTATGTTTCCTAGTGCTTCTAATATTCCGTCGATCCATCTTTTTCGTGGGCTATTCCTAGCTTTTTTTCTCAGTTCTTCATTTCTGATCTTATCTCTCAGACTGTTTCCTGTCATTCGTCTAACACATTTCATCTCTGTAGAGGTTATTTTCTCTTTACTAACGATATATAAATAATATTTCATCTCATATTTCACAACAAATGATATTCTCGTCTCTTTGAATCAAAGCATCCCCAGTTAGTACTTGCCAGTCATGTATGTTCCTTTGCTCTCTCTCTCTCTCTAACGGTTTTCTCTAGTGGCATTCATCTTTGTGATCGACATCACACGATGTTCAGGCTTATCTCCTGTGTGGAACTTGTGGAAGGTTCTCGAAACATTCTTTCCATCCCCATCATTAACAAACAAATGTGCGCATTCAATGTTTATTTTTCAATCAGGAATTGTAGTCAACGGTCACAATATAAACAATTGACGATATGCGGATGACACAGTCTTAACAGCAGTGACAGAGAATGAGCTACAAGAAATGATAGACATAACAGTAAAAGAAAGCAACAAGAAAGGTATCAGTCTGAATAGTAAGAAAACAGAAGTAATGGTTATATCGAAGAAACAATCATCACCATCATGCAGCATAAAAATAGACAGGACAAATCTGAAACAAGTGCAACGTTTCAAATACCTGGGCACAATAATAACATCAGATGGGAGATGCACTACAAAATTAAAAAGCAGAATGGCTCAGGTAAAAAAAAAAAGCACTTCAGAAAGTGGAAAAACGTCGTATGCAACTAGTCTATATCAATAGAAGTGAGAAAGAGTCCATCGGTGCTATATAGAGCCAATTCTGACCTATAGAAGCGATTCATGGGTAGGAAATAAACAAATTAAAAAAAAACGATTAGAGGCCACAGAGATGGGATTTCTCAGAAGAATGTTGAAAGTTCCCTGGACAGCTAAAAACACCAATGAGGAAGTTCTCAAAGAGGCCAACACAAAAAGTGAACTCCTAAAAAACCATCAACATTTGTCGGGAACATGATGTGAGGAGGAAAGTTGGAATACTTGGTTACAACTGGTAAATTACAGGGAAAGAGAGATCGCGGACGACACAGGGAGAAGATACTAGATGGATTGTTATCATGGCACGGAAAACAGTCAACAACAGAATTGATACGGTGCACTGTGGATACAAGATTGTGGAGGGACATGATCGCCTACGTCAACCGGAATGGCACACGTTAATGATTGAAATTCCCGAACTCATGTTTCTAAAAATAACCTCAACATTCTAGCTGCTAGTTGTTACCCGATGTTGTGGAGCCTCGCTTCCGCTGGTAGTACACATCTCATTTGAATGTGCACCACTGTTGACCTTTCTTCAATTGTTATTTCTGACTTCTCTTAGTGCCACTCTCACATGTCTGTCGATATCTGTTGACCCGCTAACCTAACAACAGCATTAGATTGCTTGACAAGTACCCGCCGCCTTTCCGCTGTTGGTGAAGAGAATTCCCTTTATTGGGAACGATTTTTATGAAGCATTTTATAGAGGGTAAATTGGTGCGGTGAGGGGGTGTTAAATACGTGCTATGGAGGGGATTCAGTTATGTTAGATCGATGTTGTTATGTGAGAGAGGTCAAGGACATACCGCCAACTATGTCTCAATCACAGCTGTTTATCAGTGATATTTTAGCTGTACATATTTGTTCACTTTCCTCAGACACATTAAAGTTGATTATAACAAACTACATCTTCATTTTAATTGGAGGAAAAAAAAAACATGTCTGGTTAAAAAAAAAAAAAATGAAGAAAGTGGTGCATCTTCACAATTAATTTCTTCCAATAGGCTTTTCGAACGGTGGACTGTTCCATGTCCGGAATAATTGTCCCTTATCATCATCATCATGTACCGTACCGGTTGGCGTAGGCGATCATGCCCTTCCACAATCTTCTACTACACTACAGTGCATCGTATCAGTTCTGTTGTTGACTGTTTTCCATGCCATGACACCAAGCTATCCAGTATTTTCTCTCTTTGTCGTTCGCGATCTCTATTTCCTCTTATTTGTGCCAGTTGTAACCAAGTATTCCAATTTTCCTCTTCTCAGGATGTGAGCGACAAATGTTGATTGTTTCTTTCTGATTTTTTTTTTTAGGAGTTCCTCTTTTTTTGTTGGCCTCTTTGAGAACTTTCTCATTGGTCTTTTTTAGCTGTTCAGGGAACTTTCAACATTCTTCTGAGAAATCCCATCTCTGTGGCCTCTAATCGTCTCTTCATTTGTTTGTCTATTGTCCATGATTCGCTTCCATAGGTCAGAATTGGTTCTATATAGCACCGATGAACTCTCTTTCTCACTTCTATTGACCGATGAACTTTCTTTCTCACTTCTATTGACCGTGGAACTCTCTTTCTCACTTCTATTGACCGATGAACCCTCTTTCTCACTTCTATTGACCGATGAACCCTCTTTCTCACTTCTATTGACCGATGAACCTCTTTCTCACTTCTATTGACCGATGAACCCTCTTTCTCACTTCTATTGACCGATGAACCCTCTTTCTCACTTCTATTGACCGATGAACCCTCTTTCTCACTTCTATTGACCGATGAACCCTCTTTCTCACTTCTATTGACCGATGAACTCTCTTTCTCACTTCTATTGACCGATGAACTCTCTTTCTCACTTCTACTGACAGATGAACTCTCTTTCTCACTTCTATTGACCGATGAACCCTCTTTCTCACTTCTATTGACCGATGAACTCTCTTTCTCACTTCTATTGACAGATGAACCCTCTTTCTCACTTCTATTGACCGATGAACTCTCTTTCTCACTTCTATTGACCGATGAACCCTCTTTCTCACTTCTATTGACAGATGAACTCTCTTTCTCACTTCTATTGACAGATGAACTCTCTTTCTCACTTCTATTGACAGATGAACTCTCTTTCTCACTTCTATTGACAGATGAACTCTCTTTCTCACTTCTATTGACATATGAACTCTCTTTCTCACTTCTATTGACATAGATTTGTTGCATGAGATATTTTTCATTGTCTGAAATGCTATTGTAAAAGATTAGGCCTAAAATAGCCGCTGTGCTGGCAATTTTGAACAAATCGGGTCTTAAAGCGCAGAAATAGCGGGTCTACCGAAAGCTATCGACACAGCGCGTCCGCGCCTCTACTCTACTAAAGTGTCACACAAATGACTTGGCATGACTCTACTAAAGTGTCACACAAATGACTTGACATGACTCTACTAAAGCGTCACACACATGACTTGACATGACTCTACTAAAGCGTCACAGCGAGAAAAAAAGCTAGGAATAGCCCCCGCCAAAGAATATATAAGGAAACAACAGATAAAATGGTTTGGTCACGTGACAAGGCAGAAAAAACACAACACAACGAGCCTTCAACAAACGTTGTGAGAACACCAGACCCAAGGGTCGATCACGAAAAAAGATGGGTCGATGGAATATTAGAAGCACTAGGAAATATAACAGCAACAGAGGCGAACAGAGGAGCAAAAGACCGCAAATTATATCTCCCCTCGACGCTGAAAGGTAGATGAGGAAGGAAAGAAGAAGAAGAAGATGTTTGAAGAATGTGTAGTTGACTCAGAACACCCTCACCTATAATTTGGTATGTGAGAAGCCATAGATCGTATGTGATGAGGAAAGTCTATGTTATATGTGAGAAGAGACACTCAATTTGTCCAGATAAATCTATGTTGCTATATGTGAGAAGACAGACACTCAATTTGTCCAGGGAAATATATGTTCCTATATGTGAGAAGACAGACACCCAATTTGTCCAGATAAATCTATGTTGCTATATGTGAGAAGACAGACACTCAATTTGTCCAGATAAATCTATGTTGCTATATGTGAGAAGACAGACACTCAATTTGTCCAGATAAATCTATGCTGCTATATGTGAGAAGACAGACACTCAATTTGTCCAGATAAATCTATGTTGCTATATGTGAGAAGAGACACTCAATTTGTCCAGATAAATCTATGTTGCTATATGTGAGAAGACAGACACTAAATTTGTCCAGATAAATCTATGCTGCTTTATGTGAGAAGAGACACTCAATTTGTCCAGATAAATCTATGCTGCTATATGTGAGAAGACAGACACCCAATTTGTCCAGATAAATCTATGTTGCTATATGTGAGAAGAGACACTCAATTTGTCCAGATAAATCTATGTTGCTATATGTGAGAAGAGACACTCAATTTGTCCAGATAAATCTATGTTGCTATATGTGAGAAGAGACACTCAATTTGTCCAGATAAATCTATGTTGCTATATGTGAGAAGAGACACTCAATTTGTCCAGACAAATCTATATTGCTATATGTGAGAAGACAGACACTCAATTTGTCCAGATAAATCTATGTTGCTATATGTGAGAAGACAGACACTCAATTTGTCCAGATAAATCTATGTTGCTATATGTGAGAAGACAGACACTCAATTTGTCCAGATAAATCTATGCTGCTATATGTGAGAAGACAGACACTCAATTTGTCCAGATAAATCTATGTTGCTATATGTGAGAAGAGACACTCAATTTGTCCAGATAAATCTATGTTGCTATATGTGAGAAGACAGACACTCAATTTGTCCAGATAAATCTATGTTGCTATATGTGAGACGACAGACAGCCATATTTATATAATAAATGATGTTAGCAACTCGAGAAAATCCAGACAGAAATCGATTCGGCTAAGTAGCAACAGACAGATAAGGCTTGCGAGGACAGGATATTATTGATGTCTAGCTTTGCTTATATCAGTCGAGTTATTTAAAGCTTGACAATTTGAGATACTGGAGATTTACTTTGATCGCGCGTCTTTCTACAGAAATAATGTCGAGCAGCTCGTTTACGATGGAAACAAGATCCAGCATTAAGTTTGCCTTCTCAGCTTCGTCTCTGAAACTATTTTGCCTATCATGCCATTAGTTAGATGGATATAAAAACCATCATAGCTTGTTCACAAATTCGTGGCCATATAGTTTATCAATTATCTCGGAAACTGTTTGATGAATTTATGTAATTATTTTTCACGAAATCTTTTCTTTCACCGACTTTAAGATTTTATAACATCTAAGTACAAATGTCTGAATTTTGCACAAATAGTTTTTGTTATATAATTTTAGGAAAATTTCAAACCGTGTGCTCTAAACATTAGATTTTACTGTAAATTATGTTAAATTTTCTAACAAGCCTCTCAGTGGATTGCGTCTTACAAGTTACGGTTCAGTGAGCGCGAGATGGTGCTAACTAAGATTGTGTGGAGAGCACGTGAAATTTGCCTTTTTAAACGATGAGTTGATTACAACAAATGTGGGTAGTGTAAAGTCCTAAACATTAGGACAATCAAGAAAATTATATTTTTTTTAATATACCTGAAGGAAGCAAAGATCTTTCGTATTGACAGTCGGGAAAAAAAAATCAAACTTAAGGTCGGTGAAAAAAATAAGATTTCATGAACAAGAATTTAAACAATTCATCAGTTTCCGAGATAGTGGTAAACTGTGGGCACGAATTTGTGAACGAACTATAGTTGGCGATGCACTATTGGCAGCTCTTACGATCACCTAATTAACGGTATATGAAAGCTCTTCGCTTCGTCTATTTTCATTGTCGTGTTTTTTTCGTTTCTTGTTCATGTTTGAATTAAGGTTTGTGTATGGATGACATTTGTATTGAGGTCGCCAGATAATTTCTCACGCAGTTAGCCTCGGTGATGTGCCGTCTCCACATCGAAGCCACCGCTCGGCGGGATCCTTGTATTTTTTTCCCACATTTAGATAACTTTGTTCCCACACTTAGATAACTTTGTTGTTATCCAACACTTGTTTTATCATGGGGTTTTTTGCCTACGTCTTGGCTATGGACGACCCGTTCAACCACAAACAAGACGTTCTAGGTTGTATTAGACAACAAATGCTATCCAAAAATGAGGGCGAAAACCAGTTTGGGCTGTTGCGTTTGTGTCTCCACGTGACCAGTGAATGTAATGAGCAGCATAACGTGCCAGCCACTGGCAGATTGATATGTCCCAGAATATAACAGCTCACATTCTGGCACAGAGCACGGTGTTTTCAAACATTCTAGCACAGAGCACGGTGTTTTCAAACATTCTAGCACAGAGCACGGTGTTTTCAAACATTCTAGCACAGAGCACGGTGTTTTCAAACATTCTAGCACTGAGCACGGTGTTTTCAAACATTCTAGCACTGAGCACGGTGTTTTCAAACATTCTAGCACAACACGGTGTTTTCAAACATTCTAGCACAGAGCACGGTGTTTTCAAACATTCTAGCACAGAGCACGGTGTTTTCAAACATTCTAGCACAGAGCACGGTGTTTTCAAACATTCTAGCACAGAGCACGGTGTTTTCAAACATTCTAGCACAGAGCACGGTGTTTTCAAACATTCTAGCACAGAGCACGGTGTTTTCAAACATTCTAGCACAGAGCACGGTGTTTTCAAACATTCTAGCACTGAGCACGGTGTTTTCAAACATTCTAGCGCAGAGCACGGTGTTTTCAAACATTCTAGCGCAGAGCACGGTGTTTTCAAACATTCTAGCGCAGAGCACGGTGTTTTCAAACATTCTAGCGCAGATCACGGTGTTTTCAAACATTCTAGCACTGAGCACAGCGTTTTAAAACATTCTAGCACTGAGCACGGCGTTTTAAAACATTCTAGCACTGAGCACGGTGTTTTCAAACATTCTAGCACAGAGCACGGTGTTTCAAACATTCTAAATGTTGTAGTTTCTAGGGCTGCTTGTCTTATGCTGCGGCTATAAATATCTACATTGGAATGGTAGATACCGACTCTAGGGCTGATATTGACGACGCCTACCAGCACTTGGGGCGAGCAGTGACTCATAGCTGACTGTGTGCCTCTGGAATATAAGAACTAATACAGGCCCCCCCCCTCCCATAAGGTGATTCCCGTGGAAGTAAACTAACCAACCTGGTCTAGCGATTATGGGTGGAAGAAGGGAGGTATCCCACATCTACAAAAAATGCCATTCCGAAGATGGGTGTGTTGCCCCAAAGGGAGCTAATATTGCGGCTATGCCATACAGTTGCGACACAACACACGAACGCTAACTTAACGCTCTTTTAAGGGCGGACGCAGAAAAATTGATATCGCTACGGTCTAGATGTATCGTGTTCAAGACTACACACTGCCAGTGCATCTGGTGATATAACGATTTCGTTAAGGAAGTGGAGAAAGTGTCATATCGTGTTGGCACGGGCTGAGGTAGCTATTTGATTGGTAGCTGTAGAGTGGGAGAGTTCTCTCACACATACAATATGCGATGGCAATCTTTCAGTAAAAAGTCATCGCGTAAGAAGTTCCCTTGTTTTTCCCTAGAAATGTTCTTTCTAGCAGTCTCAATCCTTGCAAAGATCTGTTATTAAATCTCGCCATTTTTTCTATTCTGCGCAAGCTTCTCGATCTTATTGTGGAAGCCGATTCCTGCTACCTTTGCCTCTCTGCTCAATGTTCTTCTCAGTGTCTCTCTGGGTCGGCCTCTTTACCTCCTACCTGTTGTTTCCCCACTTGAGGGCTTGCTTTGCTATTCGGTTATTACCCCCCCCCCCCCCCCTAGTTCCAACCTATGACCATCGTCTTTTCTTTATTACTGAAGATATTAGTGGTTGATTTGCGATTTCTCTAATTTCCTCGTTTGTTTTGAATTCGTTCAACTACTACACCAAGTATTTTCCTTAGACATTTAAGACATTTATTTTCAAATGCGTTCAACTCTGTTTCTATGTCTTTTGTTGTCTCCAATCTCTCGCATGCATACGTAAGGGTTGATAGTACATTTGATTTGAATAGTCAAAGTTTTATGTTTGTGCTGATGAGTTTTGATTTCCACAATTTTTCAAGGCTTCTGAAAGACATTGCTGCTTTAGCTATTCTGATTCTAATTTCTTTACTTGTATCCCCTTCCCGATCAATGTGACTTCCAAGATAGATAAAGTGATCGATCTCTTCCACTGGTTTGTTTTCCATGTATATTTTGCCATCTGTTGGAATTAAGCTTTTCAAGTGGTAACTTACACATGATTAAACTTTGTTGATATATAACACCTGGAGTATAATAGAAGGCATGGTTCCTGGGTGATGCATCGGGGGCAGACCAAGAAGAAGGTGGGTTTAGACGTCGATCTTGAACATGAGAACCAAAAAGTGGGTATCTGGCTAAAGACAGATTATTTCAGACGGGCTGTGGTGAGAGCAACATTCTGCAAAGGACATATGACATGACCATGATATTGCTGCGGTGGGACTGCTGATAATAGAAGACCTGGTGTTGTGTTGGGGCTGTTGATATAGAAGACCTGGTATTGTTGTGTTGGGACTGTTGATATAGAAGACCTGGTATTGTTGTGTTGGGACTGTTGATATAGAAGACCTGGTATTGTTGTGTTGGGACTGTTGATATAGAAGACCTGGTATTGTGTTGGGGCTGTTGATATAGAAGACCTGTTATTGCTGTGTTGGGACTGTTGATATAGAAGACCTGGTATTGTTGTGTTGGGACTGTTGATATAGAAGACCTGGTATTGTGTTGGGGCTGTTGATATAGAAGACCTGTTATTGCTGTGTTGGGACTGTTGATATAGAAGACCTGGTATTGTTGTGTTGGGACTGTTGATATAGAAGACCTGGTGTTGCTGTGGTGGGACTGTTGATATAGAAGACCTGGTATTGTTGTGTTGGGACTGTTGATATAGAAGACCTGGTGTTGCTGTGGTGGGACTGTTGATATAGAAGACCTGGTGTTGCTGTGGTGGGACTGTTGATATAGAAGACCTGGTGTTGCTGTGGTGGGACTGTTGATATAGAAGTCCTGGTATTGGAGTAGCTCTAGGAATGACAAGATCCAACATGTCCAGCATAATATGACAAATAATGAAACTGATTTCAGCCAGCCCGTCTCCATGTTGGACTCTTGTCGACCACGTGACACTGAGATGTCATCGTCATATAAGAGTGAGGAATGAAGGAATTAAACACGTCCCTCATTACACAATAAAAACAAGAAAGAAGGAACCAAAGAATGAAAGAAAGGGAAAAAACTCTGTAGCTTCTTCTTACCTTCTTTATTTGCCTTTCTGCGTCGAGGGGAGGTATAATTTGCGGTCTTTTGTTCTTCTGATCGCCACTCTTGCTGTTTTGTTTCCTAGCGCTTCTAACAGTCCATCAATCCATCTTTTTCGTGGTCGACCCTTGGGTCTGGTGTTATGGCATCATTTATTGAGGGCTCTTTGTGTTGTGGTTTGATCACTCTGCCTTGTCGCGTGGCCAAACCATTTTATCTGTTGTTTCTTTCTATGGCAGGGGTTATTCCTAGCTTTTAACTCCGTAGCGAATATGGAATATGATGTTAGTGGCTATATTTTCTTGGTGGTCGACACATTTTTGAGTAACATTTATCAGCATTACTTTCGTGTTGTCACTCTGTCCTATAACATTTCGTTCGTATTATCGCTCTGTCCTACAACATTACGTCCGTGTTATCACTCTGTCCTACAACATTACGGTACTCACTTAAGGCTGGGTGGAGCCGCTGGTAGAGATCGACGCTGTTAACTACCGCTGTAGTACATCTCCTTGTTAGAGCCCACTGAGAGTAGACACGTCACGTGTGAGTAAAATGATGAATGAATAACGCATGTAGAGATGAGGTAGCTCGCGTGCGGAAATAGCTCGTCACATACCTCATCACGTGTCTATCTGAGAGAGACAATCATTTTGATTGATTGATTGTTGGGTAGCGATGCATGCCTGGGATAGGGTCTGCCTCATTACAGGATGTCATGACATTCATCAGTTGACAATCAGCTACGGGATACCGCTGCTCATTGTTTAGTCATAATTACATTAATCAGTTACATAGAACCGCTGCTGTTAGTGCCGCTACGTTGGTCGGTTCTATGTGAAGCTTGTGTTATGAGCATACTCAGAATTAACAATAACAACTGAGAGAAAGAAACAATAGTAATATTATAATCACAAAGTTCTACTCATGCTTGTAGGTTAGCTTGTCTCTGCGGTTAAGATACCTCTGAATTTAATTGATAACGGCTTGGAAAGTGTTTGTTGAAGACCTGTGCTCTGCAGGGAGCTGAAAGGTAGAAAAAGAAGAAAGAATCTAATTGATAACGGCTTGGAAAGTGTTTGTTGAAGACCTGTGACTTGCAGGGAGGTGAAAGGTAGAAAAAAGAAGAACGAATCTAATTGATGTCATTCTCACCGTAAACAGGAATAAGCATCATCATCATCACAGAGTGCCGTCTCCGCTTGGATGGTTGGCTACCAAGGAGCGCCATTACACTCTGTCGTATCATCTTTGATGATGCAGGTTTTCATAGAGCCTGAATCAATTCAGAGGAAGAGGTATGTTTACAGAACTCGGAAAAAAATTACAAATAATCAACAATAAAAAAACAAAGAACCATATATGAACCGAAGCAGGATGGAACCTGTACTCAGTGGCACAGCGCCTTGCCACGGAAAAAAAAGCGCTGTGCCACTGAGTACGGGTTCGATCCTGCTTCGGTCTATATATTGTTCTTTGTTTGTTTGTTTTTTTTTCTTTTGTTGACTATTTGTAGTTTTCCCGAGTGCTGTAAACATACCTCTTCCTCTGAAATGTTACTCGTCGTCCATGTTAGTCTTGGTCTGCCTCTTTTACTTTGTATTTTCCCTTCCACATATTACTTTAGTAGGCTGCTGTGTCTTTTAACATGCCCCTAACATTTCATTTGTCTTGTTTGAATTGTGTTTGGTAGTTCTCCTTTCATCTGTAGTTGCTTTAATCATCGTTTGTTTCCTTTTATTGTGGAATAAGGAATCACTCTGTGATGGGGGACTTTTCCTAACTTTATTCTCAGTTCTTCATTTCTGATCTTGTATCTCAGGCTGTTTCATGTCATTCGTCTAACACATTTCATCTCTGTAGAGGTTATTTTTCTTATTGTTCTTGCATCTATGGTCCAGGTATGGCATTGGTAGCACAACGTTAGGATGAAGATTGTTTTATAGAGTGTCCGTTTTGCCTCTAGAGTTATTTCCTTGTTGGACACCAGTGGTGATAGCTGTCCAATGATTTGACAAGCTTTGATGCATCTTGAGTCTATTCTGCTGTTCGTGAATTGTCGTTTGTCACTAAACTTCCTAGGTATTTGAATTTCTCTACTTGTTTTAGTTGTCTGCCTTCTATAGTTACGTTGATGTTCTGTTTTAGTTGTCTGCCTTCTATAGTTACGTTGATGTTCTGTTTTAGTTGACTGCCTTCTATAGTTACGTTGATGTTCTGTTTTAGTTGTCTGCCTTCTATAGTTATGTTGATGTTCTGTTTTAGTTGTCTGCCTTCTATAGTTATGTTGATGTTCTGTTTTAGTTGTCTGCCTTCTATAGTTATGTTGATGTTCTGTTTTAGTTGTCTGCCTTCTATAGTTATGTTGATGTTCTGTTTTAGTTGTCTGCCTTCTATAGTTACGTTGATGTTCTGTTTTAGTTGTCTGCCTTCTATAGTTATGTTGATGTTCTGTTTTAGTTGTCTGCCTTCTATAGTTATGTTGATGTTCTGTTTTAGTTGTCTGCCTTCTATAGTTACGTTGATGTTCTGTTTTAGTTGTCTGCCTTCTATAGTTATGTTGATGTTCTGTTTTAGTTGTCTGCCTTCTATAGTTACGTTGATGTTCTGTTTTAGTTGTCTGCCTTCTATAGTTATGTTGATGTTCTGTTTTAGTTGCCTGCCTTCTATAGTTACGTTAATGTTCTGTTTTAGTTGTCTGCCTTCTATAGTTATGTTGATGTTCTGTTTTAGTTGTCTGCCTTCTATAGTTACGTTGATGTTCTGTTTTAGTTGTCTGCCTTCTATAGTTACGTTGATGTTCTGTTTTAGTTGTCTGCTTTCTATAGTTATGTTGATGTTCTGTTTTAGTTGCCTGCCTTCTATAGTTATGTTGATGTTCTGTTTTAGTTGTCTGCCTTCTATAGTTATGTTGATGTTCTGTTTTAGTTGTCTGCCTTCTATAGTTATGTTGATGTTCTGTTTTAGTTGTCTGCCTTCTATAGTTATGTTGATGTTCTGTTTTAGTTGCCTGCCTTCTATAGTTATGTTGATGTTCTGTTTTAGTTGTCTGCCTTCTATAGTTATGTTGATGTTCTGTTTTAGTTGTCTGCCTTCTATAGTTATGTTGATGTTCTGTTTTAGTTGTCTGCCTTCTATAGTTATGTTGATGTTCTGTTTTAGTTGTCTGCCTTCTATAGTTATGTTGATGTTCTGTTTTAGTTGTCTGCCTTCTATAGTTATGTTGATGTTCTGTTTTAGTTGTCTGCCTTCTATAGTTATGTTGATGTTCTGTTTTAGTTGCATGCCTTCTATAGTTATGTTGATGTTCTTCAAGACTAGTGTTGAAATAACCATGCATGAGAAGATGGACGCATGTCGGATGTGTGTGGAGAAGAGACTAAATAAGTGAGAATTACCTAGAGAGACATAACGCTTATAAGAGAATCAGCGGCAGGCATAGAGAGACGTAACGCTTACAAGAGAATCAGCGGCAGATATAGAGAGACGTAACGCTTATAAGAGAATCAGTGGCAGATATAGAGAGACGTAACGCTTATAAGAGAATCAGCGGCAGATATAGAGAGACGTAACGCTTATAAGAGAATCGGCGGCAGGTATAGAGAGACGTAACACTTATAAGAGAATCAGAGGCAGATATAGAGAGACGTAACGCTTATAAGAGAATCAGCGGCAGATGTAGAGAGACGCAACGCTTATAAGAGAATCAGCGACAGGTATAGAGAGACGTGTCTAGTCTGGCCAAGCGAGTAGGGATCGAAGAAGGAAGAAAACCCGGTACTCAAAAATGTCGTGCTGGAGTCGGATGTGTTGGGCCGAAAGGCGCAAAATATCACAGTTATACTGTAAACCACAACACGACGCAGACACACCCACTTAACGTGCGTTTAAGGGCGGACGATGAAGAGGAATTCTATAGTCTACGAATACTCTAGAATACTTTAGTCATCGGGCGAACGCAAGCAAGCAGGCATAAGGTGGAATATCTACCAATACTTGAGGTCTGTCTATCCATCCATCCGCCTCTGTGCATCCATGTCCCTATCCGCGTGTCTATCTAATCTAATCTCTCTGTCTATTCACCCCCACTACAACTTTCTAATTAACGTATCCCCTTACCTCCGGCTTAGCCCACCCAACTACCATCTGTTCCACGTCATTACCATGACACCCCACAGCATTCACGCCATGTACATCGATGGGCGTGTACACCGTACATTATTAATGAGATAACAAGACACGAGCGATGAAGTATCGCCAACCCTGAACGAGCCCAGCAAATTTCAAGAAAATACACATGCCCGGTATTTTTTTTTTTATACTTGTTAATTGATACGCCAGATGGAACCATCCACTGATTGGTTATTGATCTGTTAGAATTGCAGCGAGAGGGATGTTACCAATACGATTAGTCCTTGAATCCAGTTGGCTGTATGTGAGTGGATAAAGCAGGTATTTTCATGAAATGAGACTTATTTATACAACTTTGTACTCAATCTCATGCTCAAATTAGTCATTGAATCCAGTTGGCTGTATGTGAGTGGATAAAGCAGGTATTTTCATGAAATGAGACTTATTTATACAACTTTGTACTCAATCTCATGCTCAAATTAGTCATTGAATCCAGTTGGCTGTATGTGAGTGGATAAAGCAGGTATTTCCATGAAATGAGACTTATTTATACAACTTTGTACCCAATCTCATGCTCAAATTAGTCCTTGAATCCAGTTGGCTGTATGTGAGTGGATAAAGCAGGTATTTCCATGAAATGAGACTTATTTATACAACTTTGTACCCAATCTCATGCTCAAATTAGTCCTTGAATCCAGTTGGCTGTATGTGAGTGGATAAAGCAGGTATTTCCATGAAATGAGACTTATTTATACAACTTTGTACCCAATCTGATGCTGAAATTAGTCCCCTATCGAGCCAGTGTTTTGGTCCTTTGTCTTCTTGGGGCTCTAAAGCGGCCGGACCCATGTGGGTCTCCAGCTGCGTCGTGAATGTGAAATCCTGTGATGCGCCATGATTGAGTATGCTACCAGCTGTCAGTACAAGGAAACTGGTTAGGGCGTTGACCTGTCTAGGACAAGAAGCCGGGTTCGATCCCGGTCTACAGTCCACTCGGGTTCATATGGGCACTTTAGATTTTTTTCCCCCCTCCAGAAGTAAATACAGTGCTTGCGTATCGCTGACCACATCCCCCCCCCCCCCAAAAAAAAAAAAAACCCCAAAAAAAGATGTTTGTTTAATAAAAAAAATGGGTACCGACACCAAGTTCAAAGCAGATCACACTCGAGACGTGATGAGGTTCTTCTTGCTTTTTTTTTCTTTGCATTAGTTCCAACTGGAGCTTGTACAATACTTCGTCATCGTTATTACTCCTACAGCTGCCAAAGACGGAGTGTGTCAGCCACGGCGCATGTTTAGGGGAGAAATCAGGATATACACGCACTGACCAGTGGGACTAGCTCATCGTGTGTCAAGGTGTAGTCCTTACCTCTCCATATACAAGCACTGACCAGTGGGACTAGCTCATCGTGTGTCAAGGTGTAGTCCTTACCTCTCCATATACAAGCACTGACCAGTGGGACTAGCTCATCGTGTGTCAAGGTGTAGTCCTTACCCCTCCATATACAAGCACTGACCAGTGGAACTAGCTCATCGTGTGTCACGATGAAGTCCTTACCCCTCCATATGCAAGCACTGACCAGTGGGACTAGCTCATCGTGTGTCACGATGAAGTCCTTACCCCTCCATATGCAAGCACTGACCAGTGGGACTAGCTCATCGTGTGTCACGATGAAGTCCTTACCCCTCCATATACAAGCACTGACCAGTGGGACTAGCTCATCGTGTGTCAAGGTGAAGTCCTTTCCTCTCCATATACAAGCACTGACCAGTGGGACTAGCTCATCGTGTGTCAAGGTGAAGTCCTTACCTCTCCATATACAAGCACTGACCAGTGGGACTAGCTCATCGTGTGTCACGGTGAAGTCCTTACCCCTCCATATACAAGCACTGACCAGTGGGACTAGCTCATCGTGTGTCACGGTGAAGTCCTTACCCCTCCATATACAAGCACTGACCAGTGGGACTAGCTCATCGTGTGTCACGATGAAGTCCTTACCGCTCCATATACAAGAACTGACCAGTGGGACTAGCTCATCGTGTGTCAATGTGAAGTCCTTACCTCTCCATATACAAGCACTGACCAGTGGGACTAGCTCATCGTGTGTCACGATGAAGTCCTTACCCCTCCATATACAAGCACTGACCAGTGGGACTAGCTCATCGTGTGTCAATGTGAAGTCCTTACCTCTCCATATACAAGCACTGACCAGTGGGACTAGCTCATCGTGTGTCACGATGAAGTCCTTACCCCTCCATATACAAGCACTGACCAGTGGGACTAGCTCATCGTGTGTCATGATGAAGTCCTTACCTCTCCATATACAAGCACTGACCAGTGGGACTAGCTCATCGTGTGTCACGATGAAGTCCTTACCTCTCCGTCATGAAACTGGACTAGAAGTCACGTTCGTTGATCACAAGACTTGAACGCTGAATAAGAATTCTTTCCTTCCTCGTTTGCCCTCTTGTGTTGAAGGGAGATCTAGTTTGCTGTCTGTTTGCCCTCCTGTGAAGGGAGATCTAGTTTGCTGTCTGTTTGCCCTCCTGTATTGAAGGGAGATCTAGTTTGCTGTCTGCTTGCCCTCCTGTGTTGAAGGGAGATCTAGTTTGCTGTCTGTTGCCCTCCTGTGTTGAAGGGAGATCTAGTTTGCTGTCTGTTGCCCTCCTGTGTTGAAGGGAGATCTAGTTTGCTGTCTGTTGCCCTCCTGTGTTGAAGGGAGATCTAGTTTGCTGTCTGTTGCCCTCCTGTGTTGAAGGGAGATCTAGTTTGCTGTATGTTGCCCTTCTGTTGACCTCTCCTGCTGTTAAGTCTTATTACAATATTCCTTCATCTTTTTGATGGTCGGCTCTTGATTATCATGTTTTGCTAGCGTTTGTTGAAGGGTCTCTGTCCTATTGTGTGTGCGTGTGCGTGTGTGTGTTCATCACGTGGCTACACCATTGTTTTCATTTGAGTTTTAAGTATTGACCAGTTGAACTTATCTATAATTTGCTGTTTCCTCTCATGCATCTGACACATTTCATTTCGGTGCTGATTATCTTGCCTGAATCTCACGTCCAATTCTGGCTTTTCTGGTACAACAATGGAATGAAGATAATGATGTTGAGTGCTTGTACTTCCTCCAGGTTTATTTCCTTGTCGGACAATCATGGTTACATCATCATCATCATCATGTACCCTGCCGGTTGGCGTAGGCGATCATGTCCCTCCACAATCTTCTATCTACAGTGCATCGTATCAGTTATGTTGTTGACTGTTTCCCATGCCATGACACCAAGCTATCCAGTATTTTCTCTCTTTGTCGTCCGCGATCTCTCTTTCCTTTTATTTTGCCAGTTGTAACCAAGTATTCCAACTTTCCTCTTCTCATGATGTACCCGAAAAATGTTGATTGCTTCTTTCTGATGTTTTTTAAGAGCTCCCTTTTTGTGTTGGTCTCTTTGAGAACCTCCTCATTGGTCTTTTTAGCTGTCCAGGGAACTTTCAACATTCTTCTGAGATATCCCATCTCTGTGGCCGCTAATCGTCTTTTCATTTGTTTGTCTACTGTCCATGATTCGCTTCCATAGTTTTTATTCCTGTGGTGCATCTCCCATCTGATGTTATTATTGTGCCCAAGTATTTGAAACGTTGCACTTGTTTCAGATTTGTCCTGTTTATTTTTATGCTGCATGATGGTGATGATTGTTTCTTCGATATAACCATTACTTCTGTTTTCTTACTATTCAGACTGAGACCTTTCTTGTTGCTTTCTTCTACTGTTATGTCTATCATTTCTTGTAGTTCATTCTCTGTCTCAGCTATTAAGACTGTGTCATCCGCATATCGCAAATTGTTTATGTTGTGACCGTTGACTTCAATTCCTTTTTTGTCTACTATTGATCTCATAATATATTCGCTGTAAAGTGAAAACAAATCAGTCCAATGATTTCTCTGCAAATCAACTCGTGGCTTTGCATAATATCGAATGCCTTGTATATTTTATATTTGTGATTACGGCCAATGATTTGTCTCGCTTTGCTGCATGTCGAATGTATTTCTGTTATTTAGGTACTGTAGTATATGCTCACTGACTGTATCTATTAACGTACAAATTTAGTAACAAGGTACTGTAGTATATGCTCACTGACTGTATCTATTAACGTACAAATTTAGTAACAAGGTACTGTAGTATATGCTCACTGACTGTATCTATTAACGTACAAATTTAGTAACAAGGTACTGTAGTATATGCTCACTGACTGTATCTATTAACGTACAAATTTAGTAACAAGGTACTGTAGTATATGCTCACTGACTGTATCTATTAACGTACAAATTTAGTAACAAGGTACTGTAGTATATGCTCACTGACTGAATCTATTAACGTACAAATTTAGTAACAAGGTACTGTAGTATATGCTCACTGACTGAATCTATTAACGTACCAATTTAGTAACAAGGTACTGTAGTATATGCTCACTGACTGTATCTATTAACGTACAAATTTAGTAACAAGGTACTGTAGTATATGCTCACTGACTGTATCTATTAACGTACAAATTTAGTAACAAGGTACTGTAGTATATGCTCACTGACTGAATCTATTAACGTACCAATTTAGTAACAAGGTACTGTAGTATATGCTCCATGACTGAATCTATTAACGTACCAATTTAGTAACAAGGTACTGTAGTATATGATTCATGACTGAATCTATTAACGTACAAATTTAGTAACAAGGTACTGTAGTATATGCTCACTGACTGTATCTATTAACGTACAAATTTAGTAACAAGGTACTGTAGTATATGCTCACTGACTATCTATTAACGTACAAATTTAGTAACAAGGTACTGTAGTATATGCTCACTGACTATCTATTAACGTACAAATTTAGTAACAAGGTACTGTAGTATATGCTCACTGACTGAATCTATTAATGTACAAATTTAGTAACAAGGTACTGTAGTATATGCTCACTGACTGTATCTATTAACGTACAAATTTAGTAACAAGGTACTGTAGTATATGCTCACTGACTGAATCTATTAATGTTGAGTTTATTCAACTTTAGCATGTCAGTATAACCTGAACAACCATAGTAAAAGCAACACTGTCTTCGTTCTCCCTCTTTTCCTTTGTTACGAAGCATCATGGCGGTCAGTGACTTCTAGCACCTTGTGGCATCTTGTAGGCCAACAACAAAGGTCCTCCACCTCACAAGATGCCCTATGTCTGGCCCTCACTGCTCATCTTATGTTCTCCGTCAAGCTTACATCTGCCTCTCTTTCCTCTTCCACCCGAACTGCAGCCCTTGTGATTGTTTCTTGATCTCCTCTCAACTCTACAATCTCCTTGTTATCGCTGTTTCTTGATCTCCTCTCAACTACAATCTCCTTGTTATCGCTGTTTCTTGATCTCCTCTCAACTCTACAATCTCCTTGTTATCGCTGTTTCTTGATCTCCTCTCAACTCTACAATCTCCTTGTTATCGCTGTTTCTTGATCTCCTCTCAACTCTACAATCTCCTTGTTATCGCTGTTTCTTGATCTCCTCTCAACTCTACAATCTCCTTGTTATCGCTGTTTCTTGATCTCCTCTCACTCTACAATCTCCTTGTTATCGCTGTTTCTTGATCTCCTCTCAACTCTACAATCTCCTTGTTATCGCTGTTTCTTGATCTCCTCTCAACTCTACAATCTCCTTGTTATCGCTGTTTCTTGATCTCCTCTCAACTCTACAATCTCCTTGTTATCGCTGTTTCTTGATCTCCTCTCAACTCTACAATCTCCTTGTTATCGCTGTTTCTTGATCTCCTCTCAACTCTACAATCTCCTTGTTATCGCTGTTTCTTGATCTCCTCTCAACTCTACAATCTCCTTGTTATCGCTGTTTCTTGATCTCCTCTCAACTCTACAATCTCCTTGTTATCACTGTTTCTTGATCTCCTCTCAACTCTACAATCTCCTTGTTATCGCTGTTTCTTGATCTCCTCTCAACTCTACAATCTCCTTGTTATCGCTGTTTCTTGATCTCCTCTCAACTCTACAATCTCCTTGTTATCGCTGTTTCTTGATCTCCTCTCAACTCTACAATCTCCTTGTTATCGCTGTTTCTTGATCTCCTCTCAACTCTACAATCTCCTTGTTATCGCTGTTTCTTGATCTCCTCTCAACTCTACAATCTCCTTGTTATCGCTGTTTCTTGATCTCCTCTCAACTCTACAATCTCCTTGTTATCGCTGTTTCTTGATCTCCTCTCAACTCTACAATCTCCTTGTTATCGCTGTTTCTTGATCTCCTCTCAACTCTACAATCTCCTTGTTATCGCTGTTTCTTGATCTCCTCTCAACTCTACAATCTCCTTGTTATCGCTGTTTCTTGATCTCCTCTCAACTCTACAATCTCCTTGTTATCGCTGTTTCTTGATCTCCTCTCAACTCTACAATCTCCTTGTTATCGCTGTTTCTTGATCTCCTCTCAACTCTACAATCTCCTTGTTATCGCTGTTTCTTGATCTCCTCTCAACTCTACAATCTCCTTGTTATCGCTGTTTCTTGATCTCCTCTCAACTCTACAATCTCCTTGTTATCGCTGTTTCTTGATCTCCTCTCAACTCTACAATCTCCTTGTTATCGCTGTTTCTTGATCTCCTCTCAACTCAACAATCTCCTTGTTATCGCTGTTTCTTGATCTCCTCTCAACTCTACAATCTCCTTGTTATCGCTGTTTCTTGATCTCCTCTCAACTCTACAATCTCCTTGTTATCGCTGTTTCTTGATCTCCTCTCAACTCTACAATCTCCTTTGTTATCGCTGTTTCTTGATCTCCTCTCAACTCTACAATCTCCTTGTTATCGCTGTTTCTTGATCTCCTCTCAACTCTACAATCTCCTTGTTATCGCTGTTTCTTGATCTCCTCTCAACTCTACAATCTCCTTGTTATCGCTGTTTCTTGATCTCCTCTCAACTCTACAATCTCCTTGTTATCGCTGTTTCTTGATCTCCTCTCAACTCTACAATCTCCTTGTTATCGCTGTTTCTTGATCTCCTCTCAACTCTACAATCTCCTTGTTATCGCTGTTTCTTGATCTCCTCTCAACTCTACAATCTCCTTGTTATCGCTGTTTCTTGATCTCCTCTCAACTCTACAATCTCCTTGTTATCGCTGTTTCTTGATCTCCTCTCAACTCTACAATCTCCTTGTTATCGCTGTTTCTTGATCTCCTCTCAACTCTACAATCTCCTTGTTATCGCTGTTTCTTGATCTCCTCTCAACTCTACAATCTCCTTGTTATCGCTGTTTCTTGATCTCCTCTCAACTCTACAATCTCCTTGTTATCGCTGTTTCTTGATCTCCTCTCAACTCTACAATCTCCTTGTTATCGCTGTTTCTTGATCTCCTCTCAACTCTACAATCTCCTTGTTATCGCTGTTTCTTGATCTCCTCTCAACTCTACAATCTCCTTGTTATCGCTGTTTCTTGATCTCCTCTCAACTCTACAATCTCCTTGTTATCGCTGTTTCTTGATCTCCTCTCAACTCTACAATCTCCTTGTTATCGCTGTTTCTTGATCTCCTCTCAACTCTACAATCTCCTTGTTATCGCTGTTTCTTGATCTCCTCTCAACTCTACAATCTCCTTGTTATCGCTGTTTCTTGATCTCCTCTCAACTCTACAATCTCCTTGTTATCGCTGTTTCTTGATCTCCTCTCAACTCTACAATCTCCTTGTTATCGCTGTTTCTTGATCTCCTCTCAACTCTACAATCTCCTTGTTATCGCTGTTTCTTGATCTCCTCTCAACTCTACCATCTCCTTGTTATCGCTGTTTCTTGATCTCCTCTCAACTCAACCATCTCCTTGTTATCGCTGTTTCTTGATCTCCTCTCAACTCTACAATCTCCTTGTTATCGCTGTTTCTTGATCTCCTCTCAACTCTACAATCTCCTTGTTATCGCTGTTTCTTGATCTCCTCTCAACTCTACAATCTCCTTGTTATCGCTGTTTCTTGATCTCCTCTCAACTCTACAATCTCCTTGTTATCGCTGTTTCTTGATCTCCTCTCAACTCTACAATCTCCTTGTTATCGCTGTTTCTTGATCTCCTCTCAACTCTACAATCTCCTTGTTATCGCTGTTTCTTGATCTCCTCTCAACTCTACAATCTCCTTGTTATCGCTGTTTCTTGATCTCCTCTCAACTCTACAATCTCCTTGTTATCGCTGTTTCTTGATCTCCTCTCAACTCTACAATCTCCTTGTTATCGCTGTTTCTTGATCTCCTCTCAACTCTACAAT
Organism: Megaustenia siamemsis; assembly: GCA_032433765.1. Classification (NCBI taxonomy): domain Eukaryota; kingdom Metazoa; phylum Mollusca; class Gastropoda; order Stylommatophora; family Ariophantidae; genus Megaustenia; species Megaustenia siamemsis. The sequence goes on along the minus strand of JAVIAB010000026.1, from coordinate 12,514,793 downwards.
CTCCTTGTTATCGCTGTTTCTTGATCTCCTCTCAACTCTACAATCTCCTTGTTATCGCTGTTTCTTGATCTCCTCTCAACTCTACAATCTCCTTGTTATCGCTGTTTCTTGATCTCCTCTCAACTCTACAATCTCCTTGTTATCGCTTCTTGATCTCCTCTCAACTCTACAATCTCCTTGTTATCGCTGTTTCTTGATCTCCTCTCAACTCTACAATCTCCTTGTTATCGCTGTTTCTTGATCTCCTCTCAACTCTACAATCTCCTTGTTATCGCTGTTTCTTGATCTCCTCTCAACTCTACAGTCTCCTTGTTATCGCTGTTTCTTGATCTCCTCTCAACTCTACATCTCCTTGTTATCGCTGTTTCTTGATCTCCTCTCAACTCTACAGTCTCCTTGTTATCGCTGTTTCTTGATCTCCTCTCAACTCTACAATCTCCTTGTTATCGCTGTTTCTTGATCTCCTCTCAACTCTACAATCTCCTTGTTATCGCTGTTTCTTGATCTCCTCTCAACTCTACAATCTCCTTGTTATCGCTGTTTCTTGATCTCCTCTCAACTCTACAATCTCCTTGTTATCGCTGTTTCTTGATCTCCTCTCAACTCTACAATCTCCTTGTTATCGCTGTTTCTTGATCTCCTCTCAACTCTACAATCTCCTTGTTATCGCTGTTTCTTGATCTCCTCTCAACTCTACAATCTCCTTGTTATCGCTGTTTCTTGATCTCCTCTCAACTCTACAATCTCCTTGTTATCGCTGTTTCTTGATCTCCTCTCAACTCTACAATCTCCTTGTTATCGCTGTTTCTTGATCTCCTCTCAACTCTACAATCTCCTTGTTATCGCTGTTTCTTGATCTCCTCTCAACTCTACAATCTCCTTGTTATCGCTGTTTCTTGATCTCCTCTCAACTCTACAATCTCCTTGTTATCGCTGTTTCTTGATCTCCTCTCAACTCTACAATCTCCTTGTTATCGCTGTTTCTTGATCTCCTCTCAACTCTACAATCTCCTTGTTATCGCTGTTTCTTGATCTCCTCTCAACTCTACAATCTCCTTGTTATCGCTGTTTCTTGATCTCCTCTCAACTCTACAATCTCCTTGTTATCGCTGTTTCTTGATCTCCTCTCAACTCTACAATCTCCTTGTTATCGCTGTTTCTTGATCTCCTCTCAACTCTACAATCTCCTTGTTATCGCTGTTTCTTGATCTCCTCTCAACTCTACAATCTCCTTGTTATCGCTGTTTCTTGATCTCCTCTCAACTCTACAATCTCCTTGTTATCGCTGTTTCTTGATCTCCTCTCAACTCTACAATCTCCTTGTTATCGCTGTTTCTTGATCTCCTCTCAACTCTACAATCTCCTTGTTATCGCTGTTTCTTGATCTCCTCTCAACTCTACAATCTCCTTGTTATCGCTGTTTCTTGATCTCCTCTCAACTCTACAATCTCCTTGTTATCGCTGTTTCTTGATCTCCTCTCAACTCTACAATCTCCTTGTTATCGCTGTTTCTTGATCTCCTCTCAACTCTACAATCTCCTTGTTATCGCTGTTTCTTGATCTCCTCTCAACTCTACAATCTCCTTGTTATCGCTGTTTCTTGATCTCCTCTCAACTCTACAATCTCCTTGTTATCGCTGTTTCTTGATCTCCTCTCAACTCTACAATCTCCTTGTTATCGCTGTTTCTTGATCTCCTCTCAACTCTACAATCTCCTTGTTATCGCTGTTTCTTGATCTCCTCTCAACTCTACAATCTCCTTGTTATCGCTGTTTCTTGATCTCCTCTCAACTCTACAATCTCCTTGTTATCGCTGTTTCTTGATCTCCTCTCAACTCTACAATCTCCTTGTTATCGCTGTTTCTTGATCTCCTCTCAACTCAACCATCTCCTTGTTATCGCTGTGCTACTCTTGGTGTGTGCACATTTCAGCAGTTTCTATTTGCTGAATTAATGTGCCCACAATATTCTCATAACTTCTCTCAAACAAGTTTTGCCAGATCTCATCGTTGTCTTATCTACGGATTGGTTGAACTTTCACCCAGGCCGAACACGTCACATGACACACAAATCGTAACTCTCAACGTCTGGCCATTCACTGCTAGATCTTGCTTTCTTCTTAAGTCCAAAATTGAGCCCCCCTCCTCCCCACACGATTAATTGTTCCTAGTTTTTCTTTGATGATGAGTTTTTCTTTCTTTGAATACCTGGTGTTTACGTGCAGCCTTATCGCGGGAGTCTTCTTTAAGAGTCACCGGAGGCATTTCTTTTGAAAGACAATTATTCGCGTCTTCTTCTTCTGTAATTAAGATTCATTCATACTGGGATTCCGGGCTCTCTTAGGAAGGAAGCTGTCTGTTTTAGTGATTCGGTTGACCCTTAAAGTTTCTCTTCCAGGGAGGTGAGAGTGGGCCATCCAGGGTACAGTACCGTTGGCTGGTAGTTCCTTTTTGAGTTTGGTGAACATGTGGCTTCTCATTCTGTTGTGACCAGAGCGTAGGCGAAGTATTTTTCTAGCTTGAGTCAAGTCCCAGCTTTCGCAACCATAGATCAGCACCGACATACAGTTCGAGTGTAGTCCCAGCTCTCTCAACCATAGATCAGCACCGGCATACAGTTCGAGTGTAGTCCCAGCTCTCGCAACCATAGATCAGCACCGACATACAGTTCGAGTGTAGTCCCAGCTCGCGCAACCATAGATCAGCACCGGCATACAGTTCGAGTGTAGTCCCAGCTCTCGCAACCATAGATCAGCACCGACATACAGTTCGAGTATAGTCCCAGCTCGCGCAACCATAGATCAGCACCGACATACAGTTCGAGTGTAGTCCCAGCTCTCTCAACCATAGATCAGCACCGGCATACAGTTCGAGTGTAGTCCCAGCTCTCGCAACCATAGATCAGCACCGACATACAGTTCGAGTGTAGTCCCAGCTCTCGCAACCATAGATCAGCACCGACATACAGTTCGAGTGTAGTCCCAGCTCGCGCAACCATAGATCAGCACCGGCATACAGCTCGAGTGTAGTCCCAGCTCTCGCAACCATAGATCAGCACCGACATACAGTTCGAGTGTAGTCCCAGCTCGCGCAACCATAGATCAGCACCGACATACAGTTCGAGTGTAGTCCCAGCTCTCACAACCATAGATCAGCACCGACATACAGTTAGAGTGTAGTCCCAGCTCGCGCAACCATAGATCAGCACCGGCATACAGTTAGAGTGTAGTCCCAGCTCTCGCAACCATAGATCAGCACCGACATACAGTTAGAGTGTAGTCCCAGCTCTCGCACCATAGATCAGCACCGGCATACAGTTAGAGTGTAGTCCCAGCTCTCGCAACCATAGATCGGCACCGACATACAGTTCGAGTGAAAGTCTGAGTTCTGTGTACTTGCTGATCATTTTTGATGTCCAAAAACTTGAATGTTCGTTAAAGTTACCTGGTGTCAGCTCAATTCACGCCAACCCTTGCCTGCACTTGTTGGGTATCCCGCGGCATTACGCTCCCTGGGTAGGTCAAGCATTTGACAACATAGGCGTCCTTAACCCGGTATTATCTCAATGTTTGTGTCCGTAAAATCTAATGAAAATATGAACATTAAAAAAAGGGAAAGTGGTATAGTAGCAGCTTTACGTCGGTGAGAAACTAAACAAAATTAGAACAACATTTCGGCCAAGTATGCCTTCAACAGGAACAATAAACAATAAAATACTCTTACATATTCTTGTGTTGTTGTTTGTTGTTTCAGCTGAATGCTTCTTCTTCTATCCTTCCTCTGCTGCCGTTGGCGTCGAAGGGAGAAACAATCTGCGATTCTTTGCTCTTCTGCTGGCCTCTTCTGATGTTATTCCTCCTAGTGACTCTAGTATTCCCTTTATCCATCTCTTTCTCGGTCTTCCTCTTAATCTGGCGTTTTCGTAGCGTTTGTGTATGGCTCTTTGATTAATTGTTATACCAATTTATCTGTTGTTTCTTTATGTATTCGATGGCTGGTTCAATTTGGAGTTTCTTCCTCAGGTCGGTGTTTCTTACTCTGTCCCTTAAACTGTTTGCTTACTTGGCCGAAATGTCGTTCTAATTTTGTTTCTCACCGACGTAAAGCTGCTTCTATACCACTTTTTCTCTTGTTTTTCATTATAATCAGCTCTACAGCAGCTTCACATTTTTATGCATCTTGATGCCTTTACACTAGGAAACATAACAGCAACAGAGGCGAACAGAAGAGCAAAAGACCGCAAATTATATCTCCCCTCGACGCTGGAAGGTAAATGGGGAAGGAAAGAAGAAGGAGATATCTTTACATCCTCTGTAAAACCAATGGATCCCTCCACTTTATTGATCTGGAATACTTATTTGTCTGGCAGAGTGGTGGGGCTACAGAGTGGTGGGGTCACAGAGTGGTGGGGTCACAAGAGTGGTGGGGTCACAGAGTGGTGGGGTCACAGAGTGGTGGGGTCACAGAGTGGTGGGGTCACAGAGTGGTGAGGCCACAGATGGTGGGGCCACAGAGTGGTGGGGTCACAGAGTGGTGGGGGCCACAGAGTGGTGGGGTCACAGAGTGGTGGGGCCACAGAGTGATGGGGTCACAGAGTGGTGGGGTCACAAGAGTAGTGGAGCCCATCAATGTTATCTTGGGTGTCAGATCATTATTTAGTTGGACAGCTGGTGGCCACATTGATTGCTCGCCGCGGAAGCAGCTTTATTGAGTTATGTCGCTGTTTACAACCAGGCAGCGACAGTTTTGGATCAGCATATCCCACAATGACTTTGTCTGGGATTCATTTGTAGCAGCGGAGCTTTGGTCTATAATTGGACAAATGAACCGCGTGACTAATTTGCTCCCTGTTGGAAGCTGCCATGGGTTAGCAGATTTATGGGCTTTGACGACAGTGTGGAGACAGTCTTTGGTAGCTCTGATTGGCTGTGTCATTTGTTTTTCTGTCGCTGCTGATTGGTTATTGATTAACAGTCTGTGGGGTTCTGACCTCTGACCTAATTCACATAGTAGTATATGTGAGACCTAAAGTCTCATTTTAGGTGTATATATTGGTGTATTTTTTTATATGTTTATGTTGTCTTTGAGAATTTAGGCCGGCCATATGTTTAGTTGTAAGTTGTGTACGGAATAAGTTGTTTTTCAATTACTCTCTGTTCCTCCCTTTGTGATCCAATTACTTTATGTGTGCTCTTCCTTTCTGATCCAATTACTTTATGCGTGCTCTCCCTTTCTGATCCAATTACTTTATGCGTGCTCTCCCTTTCTGATCCAATTACTTTATGCGTGCTCTCCCTTTCTGATCCAATTACTTTATGTGTGCTCTCCCTTTGTGATCCAATTACTTTATGTGTGCTCTCCCTTTGTGATCCAATTACTCTGTGTGCTCTCCCTTTGTGATCCAATTACTTTATGCGTGCTCTCCCTTTGTGATCCAATTACTCTGTGTGCTCTCCCTTTCTGATCCAATTACTTTATGTGTGCTCTCCCTTTGTGATCCAATTACTCTATGTGTGCTCTCCCTTTGTGATCCAATTACTCTATGTGTGCTCTCCCTTTGTGATCCAATTACTCTCAGTTCCTCTATTTGTATTTCAATTACTATGTGCTCTCTCTCCTTCCCTTTGTGTTCCAACTACTCTTCATATACCTTCCCTTCTTATCTTTGTATTCCAATTACTCTCTAGGTCACTCTTCCTTTGTATTCTATGTCACTCTCCCTTTGTATTCTATGTCCCCCTCTCTTTGTATTCTATGTCACTCTCCCTTTGTATTCTATGTTCCCCTCCCTTTGTATTCTATGTCACTCTCCCTTTGTATTCTATGTCCCCCTCCCTTTGTATTCTATGTCACTCTCCCTTTGTATTCTATGTCCCCCTCCCTTGTATTCTATGCCCCCCTCCCTTTGTATTCTATGTCACTCTCCCTTTGTATTCTATGTCCCCCTCCATTTGTATTCTATGTCACTCTCCCTTTGTATTCTATGTCACTCTCCCTTTGTATTCTATGTCACTCTCCCTTTGTATTCTATGTCACTCTCCCTTTGTATTCTATGTCACTCTCCCTTTGTATTCTATGGCACTCTCCCTTTGTATTCTATGTCACTCTCCCTTTGTATTCTATGTCACTCTCCCTTTGTATTCTATGTCACTCTCCCTTTGTATTCTATGTCACTCTCCCTTTGTATTCTATGTCACTCTCCCTTTGTACTCTATGTCACTCTCCCTTTGTATTCTATGTCACTCTCCCTTTGTATTCTATGTCACTCTCCCTTTGTATTCTATGTCACTCTCCCTTTGTATTCTATGTCACTCTCCCTTTGTATTCTATGTCCCCTCCCTTTGTATTCTATGTCACTCTCCCTTTGTATTCTATGTCCCCCTACCTTTGTATTCTATGTCCCCCTCCCTTTGTATTCTATGTCCCCCTCCCTTTGTATTCTATGTCCCCCTCCATTTGTATTCTATGTCCCCCTCCCTTTGTATTCTATGTCCCCCTCCTTTGTATTCTATGTACTCTCCCTTTGTATTCTATGTCCCCCTCCCTTTGTATTCTATGTCCCCCTCCCTTTGTATTCTATGTACTCTCCCTTTGTATTCTATGCCCCCCTCCCTTTGTATTCTATGTACTCTCCCTTTGTATTCTATGTCACTCTCCCTTTGTATTCTTTGTCACTCTCCCTTTGTATTCTATGTCCCCCTCCCTTTGTATTCTATGTCCCCCTCCCTTTGTATTCTATGTCCCCCTCCCTTTGTATTCTATGTCCCCCTCCCTTTGTATTCTATGTCCCCCTCCATTTGTATTCTGTCCCCTACCTTTGTATTCTATGTCCCCCTCCCTTTGTATTCTATGTCCCCTCCCTTTGTATTCTATGTCACTCTCCCTTTGTATTCTATGTCCCCCTACCTTTGTATTCTATGTCCCCCTCCCTTTGTATTCTATGTCCCCCTCCCTTTGTATTCTATGCCCCCCTCCCTTTGTATTCTATGTCCCCACCCTTTGTATTCTATGTCCCCCTCCCTTTGTATTCTATGTCCCCCTCCCTTTGTATTCTGTGTACTCTCCCTTTGTATTCTATGTCCCCACCCTTTGTATTCTATGTCCCCCTCCATTTGTATTCTATGTCCCCCTCCATTTGTATTCTATGTCCCCCTCCCTTTGTATTCTAGGTCCCCCTCCCTTTGTATTCTATGTACTCTCCCTTTGTATTCTATGTACTCTCCCTTTGTATTCTATGCCCCCCTCCCTTCCTCCATTTGTGCTCCACCTACTACCCATGTACATCGCATGTCAGATATCCACTGTAGAGATACCCCTCCCCACACTGGAGCGGGTAGCGGCGAGAGAAAAGCCCGTTATCCAGCGCCCAGTGCATAATTTATTCGTTCAGTCACAGGCTTGTATCAGCCACTGGCAGTCGTCGGCTCAAATGTCTCATATTGATCTACTTGCTTGTCGCCGTGAAAGGCATTCTCAGCGCTGGTTGTGTTTGTAAAAACCTGTCAAACATAAGACATCTATATGTGTACAACACGCCGCAGCGGTGTAATAGTGAAGTGTCGACTTATATTTCCAGCACAATCTGGCGGCACATTCCGAGACGTTTTTTTTTCGCCAGATTTGTCTTGTCTCCCCTTTAACCTGCCCCAGACCAACTTCCCACGCATGCGTCTTTTATCACCGAATGCAAATAATAATATATTTTTTTTTAAAAGAGGAAAAAGTGGTATGATAACATCTAAGTAACTTCTTCTTCTTTCCTTCCTCATCTGCCTTTCAGCGTCGAGGGGAGATATAATTTGCGGTCTTTTGCTCTTCTGTTCGCATCTGCTGCTGTTATGTTTCCTAGTGCTTCTAATATTCCATCATTTACGTAGTCGACCCTTAGGTCTGGTGTTCTCACAACGTTTATTGAAGGCTCTTTGTGTTATGTTTGATCTTTCTGCCTTATCACGTGGCCAAAACATTGTATCTGTTGTTTCTTTATATATTCTATGGCGGGGGCTGTAGCCTGGCTTTTTTTCTCAGTTCTTCATTTCTGATCTTATCTCTGACTGCTTCCTGTCATTCGTCTAACGCACTTCATCTCTGTAGAGGTTATTTTTCTTATTGTTCTTGCATCTAGGGTCCAGGTCTGGCATTGGTAGCACAACGTTGGATGAAGATTGTATTGTAGAGTCCAGGACTGACATTGGTAGCACAACGTTGAGATGAAGATTGTATTGTAGAGTCCAGGACTGACATTGGTAGCACAACGCTGGGATGAAGATTGTATTGTAGAGTCCAGGACTGGCATTGGTAGCACAACGCTGGGATGAAGATTGTATTGTAGAGTCCAGGACTGACATTGGTAGCACAACGCTGGGATGAAGATTGTATTGTAGAGTCCAGTACTGACATTGGTAGCACAACGTTGAGATGAAGATTGTATTGTAGAGTCCAGGACTGGCATTGGTAGCACAACCTTGAGATGAAGATTGTATTGTAGAGTGCCCGTTTACACTTTACTACAGCTTTACGTAGGTGAGAAACAACAAAAGTAGAACGACATTTCTGCCATTAGGCCATCAGCTGGAACACACAACAACACAAAAATATATCAGGATATTCTTGCTTGCTTGCTTGCGTTCGCCTGATGACTAAAGGAATACACCTTTTCATCATCCGCCCTTAAAAGGACGTTAAGTGGGCGTGTATACGTCATGTTGTGGTTTACAGTGAAACTGTGATAATGGCGCCTTTCGACCCAACACATCCGACTTACGCATGTTATTTTTAAGTCCCGGGTTGTCTTCCCTCTCCGATCCCTACTCGCTTGGCCAGACTAGACAGGTTAGTTGTTTCTAGAGGCACCGCGAAGAGGCGGGGTAGATTCTTACCTACGTCAAGCTGTTACCATACCACTTTTTCCTCTTTAAAAACAAATACATTTTCATTCTTATCATGAGCTTTACAGCAGCTTCGCATTTCGATGCATCTTGATGTCTTTACCCCTTGTTACTTCACTTGAGCCCTGCCAGCCGTGAGGGGAGCACTGGCCGTTCTCTTGGTCTCGTTATCGCCGGTATAACTCGGTGATCTTTCTGGCGAAACAGGCGCTTCTTGAACTTGACAAGCCAGGGGGCTCACAATGGGCCAGCCTATCTTGGTAGGCTCCCGTGCTGGTGTTTATCACAGCGCTTGTTCACACAATGGGCCAGCCTATCTTGGTAGGCTCCCGTGCTGGTGTTTATCAGAGCGCTTGTTCACACAATGGGCCAGCCTATCTTGGTAGGCTCCCGTGCTGGTGTTTATCAGAGCGCTTGTTCACACAATGGGCCAGCCTATCATGGTAGGCTCCCGTGCTGGTGTTTATCACAGCGCTTGTTCACACAATGGGCCAGCCTATCTTGGTAGGCTCCTGTGCTGGTGTTTATCAGAGCGCTTGTTCACACAATGGGTCAGCCTATCATGGTAGGCTCTCGTGCTGGTGTTTATCACAGCGCTTGTTCACACAATGGGCCAGCCTATCATGGTAGGCTCCCGTGCTGGTGTTTATCAGAGCGCTTGTTCACACAATGGGCCAGCCTATCTTGGTAGGCTCCCGTGCTGGTGTTAATCACAGCGCTTGTTCACACAATGGGCCAGCCTATCTTGGTAGGCTCCCGTGCTGGTGTTTATCACAGCGCTTGTTCACACAATGGGCCAGCCTATCTTGGTAGGCTCCCGTGCTGGTGTTTATCAGAGCGCTTGTTCACACAATGGGCCAGCCTATCTTGGTAGGCTCCCGTGCTGGTGTTTATCACAGCGCTTGTTCACACAATGGGCCAGCCTATCTTGGTAGGCTCCCGTGCTGGTGTTTATCAGAGCGCTTGTTCACACAATGGGCCAGCCTATCTTGGTAGGCTCCCGTGCTGGTGTTTATCACAGCGCTTGTTCACACAATGGGCCAGCCTATCTTGGTAGGCTCCCGTGCTGGTGTTTATCACAGCGCTTGTTCACACAATGGGCCAGCCTATCTTGGTAGGCTCTCGTGCTGGTGTTTATCACAGCGCTTGTTCACACAATGGGCCAGCCTATCTTGGTAGGCTCCCGTGCTGGTGTTTATCACAGCGCTTGTTCACACAATGGGCCAGCCTATCTTGGTAGGCTCCCGTGCTGGTGTTTATCAGAGCGCTTGTTCACACAATGGGCCAGCCTATCTTGGTAGGCTCCCGTGCTGGTGTTTATCAGAGCGCTTGTTCACACAATGGGCCAGCCTATCATGGTAGGCTCCCGTGCTGGTGTTTATCACAGCGCTTGTTCACACAATGGGCCAGCCTATCATGGTAGGCTCCCGTGCTGGTGTTTATCACAGCGCTTGTTCACACAATGGGCCAGCCTATCTTGGTAGGCTCCTGTGCTGGTGTTTATCAGAGCGCTTGTTCACACAATGGGTCAGCCTATCATGGTAGGCTCTCGTGCTGGTGTTTATCACAGCGCTTGTTCACACAATGGGCCAGCCTATCATGGTAGGCTCCCGTGCTGGTGTTTATCAGAGCGCTTGTTCACACAATGGGCCAGCCTATCTTGGTAGGCTCCCGTGCTGGTGTTAATCACAGCGCTTGTTCACACAATGGGCCAGCCTATCTTGGTAGGCTCCCGTGCTGGTGTTTATCACAGCGCTTGTTCACACAATGGGCCAGCCTATCATGGTAGGCTCCCGTGCTGGTGTTTATCACAGCGCTTGTTCACACAATGGGCCAGCCTATCTTGGTAGGCTCCCGTGCTGGTGTTTATCAGAGCGCTTGTTCACACAATGGGCCAGCCTATCTTGGTAGGCTCCGTGCTGGTGTTTATCACAGCGCTTGTTCACACAATGGGCCAGCCTATCTTGGTAGGCTCCCGTGCTGGTGTTTATCACAGCGCTTGTTCACACAATGGGCCAGCCTATTTTGGTAGGCTCCCGTGCTGGTGTTTATCACAGCGCTTGTTCACACAATGGGCCAGCCTATCTTGGTAGGCTCCCGTGCTGGTGTTTATCAGAGCGCTTGTTCACACAATGGGCCAGCCTATCTTGGTAGGCTCCCGTGCTGGTGTTTATCACAGCGCTTGTTCACACAATGGGCCAGCCTATCTTGGTAGGCTCCCGTGCTGGTGTTTATCAGAGCGCTTGTTCACACAATGGGCCAGCCTATCATGGTAGGCTCCCGTGCTGGTGTTTATCAGAGCGCTTGTTCACACAATGGGCCAGCCTATCTTGGTAGGCTCCCATGCTGGTGTTTATCAGAGCGCTTGTTCACACAATGGGCCAGCCTATCATGGTAGGCTCCCATGCTGGTGTTTATCAGAGCGCTTGTTCACACAATGGGCCAGCCTATCATGGTAGGCTCCCATGCTGGTGTTTATCAGAGCGCTTGTTCACACAATGGGCCAGCCTATCATGGTAGGCTCCCGTGCTGGTGTTTATCAGAGCGCTTGTTCACACAATGGGCCAGCCTATCTTGGTAGGCTCCCATGCTGGTGTTTATCAGAGCGCTTGTTCACACAATGGGCCAGCCTATCATGGTAGGCTCCCATGCTGGTGTTTATCAGAGCGCTTGTTCACACAATGGGCCAGCCTATCATGGTAGGCTCCCGTGCTGGTGTTTATCAGAGCGCTTGTTCACACAATGGGCCAGCCTATCTTGGTAGGCTCCCGTGCTGGTGTTTATCACAGCGCTTGTTCACACAATGGGCCAGCCTATCGTGGTAGGCTCTCGTGCTGGCGTTTATCAGAGCGCTTGTTCACACAAAGGGCCAGCCTATCGTGGTAGGCTCCCGTGCTGGTGTTTATCACAGCGCTTGTTCACACAATGGGCCAGCCTATCTTGGTAGGCTCCCTGTGCTGGTGTTTATCAGAGCGCTTGTTCACACAATGGGCCAGCCTATCTTGGTAGGCTCCCGTGCTGGTGTTTATCACAGCGCTTGTTCACACAATGGGCCAGCCTATCTTGGTAGGCTCCCGTGCTGGTGTTTATCACAGCGCTTGTTCACACAATGGGCCAGCCTATCTTGGTAGGCTCTCGTGCTGGTGTTTATCACAGCGCTTGTTCACACAATGGGCCAGCCTATCTTGGTAGGCTCCCGTGCTGGTGTTTATCACAGCGCTTGTTCACACAATGGGCCAGCCTATCTTGGTAGGCTCCCGTGCTGGTGTTTATCAGAGCGCTTGTTCACACAATGGGCCAGCCTATCTTGGTAGGCTCCCGTGCTGGTGTTTATCAGAGCGCTTGTTCACACAATGGGCCAGCCTATCATGGTAGGCTCCCGTGCTGGTGTTTATCACAGCGCTTGTTCACACAATGGGCCAGCCTATCATGGTAGGCTCCCGTGCTGGTGTTTATCACAGCGCTTGTTCACACAATGGGCCAGCCTATCTTGGTAGGCTCCTGTGCTGGTGTTTATCAGAGCGCTTGTTCACACAATGGGTCAGCCTATCATGGTAGGCTCTCGTGCTGGTGTTTATCACAGCGCTTGTTCACACAATGGGCCAGCCTATCATGGTAGGCTCCCGTGCTGGTGTTTATCAGAGCGCTTGTTCACACAATGGGCCAGCCTATCTTGGTAGGCTCCCGTGCTGGTGTTAATCACAGCGCTTGTTCACACAATGGGCCAGCCTATCTTGGTAGGCTCCCGTGCTGGTGTTTATCACAGCGCTTGTTCACACAATGGGCCAGCCTATCATGGTAGGCTCCCGTGCTGGTGTTTATCACAGCGCTTGTTCACACAATGGGCCAGCCTATCATGGTAGGCTCCCGTGCTGGTGTTTATCACAGCGCTTGTTCACACAATGGGCCAGCCTATCTTGGTAGGCTCCCGTGCTGGTGTTTATCACAGCGCTTGTTCACACAATGGGCCAGCCTATTTTGGTAGGCTCCCGTGCTGGTGTTTATCACAGCGCTTGTTCACACAATGGGCCAGCCTATCTTGGTAGGCTCCCGTGCTGGTGTTTATCAGAGCGCTTGTTCACACAATGGGCCAGCCTATCTTGGTAGGCTCCCGTGCTGGTGTTTATCACAGCGCTTGTTCACACAATGGGCCAGCCTATCTTGGTAGGCTCCCGTGCTGGTGTTTATCAGAGCGCTTGTTCACACAATGGGCCAGCCTATCATGGTAGGCTCCCGTGCTGGTGTTTATCAGAGCGCTTGTTCACACAATGGGCCAGCCTATCTTGGTAGGCTCCCATGCTGGTGTTTATCAGAGCGCTTGTTCACACAATGGGCCAGCCTATCATGGTAGGCTCCCATGCTGGTGTTTATCAGAGCGCTTGTTCACACAATGGGCCAGCCTATCATGGTAGGCTCCCATGCTGGTGTTTATCAGAGCGCTTGTTCACACAATGGGCCAGCCTATCATGGTAGGCTCCCGTGCTGGTGTTTATCAGAGCGCTTGTTCACACAATGGGCCAGCCTATCTTGGTAGGCTCCCATGCTGGTGTTTATCAGAGCGCTTGTTCACACAATGGGCCAGCCTATCATGGTAGGCTCCCATGCTGGTGTTTATCAGAGCGCTTGTTCACACAATGGGCCAGCCTATCATGGTAGGCTCCCGTGCTGGTGTTTATCAGAGCGCTTGTTCACACAATGGGCCAGCCTATCTTGGTAGGCTCCCGTGCTGGTGTTTATCACAGCGCTTGTTCACACAATGGGCCAGCCTATCGTGGTAGGCTCTCGTGCTGGCGTTTATCAGAGCGCTTGTTCACACAAAGGGCCAGCCTATCGTGGTAGGCTCCCGTGCTGGTGTTTATCACAGCGCTTGTTCACACAATGGGCCAGCCTATCTTGGTAGGCTCCTGTGCTGGTGTTTATCAGAGCGCTTGTTCACACAATGGGCCAGCCTATCTGGTAGGCTCCCGTGCTGGTGTTTATCACAGCGCTTGTTCACACAATGGGCCAGCCTATCTTGGTAGGCTCCCGTGCTGGTGTTTATCACAGCGCTTGTTCACACAATGGGCCAGCCTATCTTGGTAGGCTCTCGTGCTGGTGTTTATCACAGCGCTTGTTCACACAATGGGCCAGCCTATCTTGGTAGGCTCCCGTGCTGGTGTTTATCACAGCGCTTGTTTCACACAATGGGCCAGCCTATCTTGGTAGGCTCCCGTGCTGGTGTTTATCAGAGCGCTTGTTCACACAATGGCCAGCCTATCTTGGTAGGCTCCCGTGCTGGTGTTTATCAGAGCGCTTGTTTCACACAATGGGCCAGCCTATCATGGTAGGCTCCCGTGCTGGTGTTTATCACAGCGCTTGTTCACACAATGGGCCAGCCTATCATGGTAGGCTCCCGTGCTGGTGTTTATCACAGCGCTTGTTCACACAATGGGCCAGCCTATCTTGGTAGGCTCCTGTGCTGGTGTTTATCAGAGCGCTTGTTCACACAATGGGTCAGCCTATCATGGTAGGCTCTCGTGCTGGTGTTTATCACAGCGCTTGTTCACACAATGGGCCAGCCTATCATGGTAGGCTCCCGTGCTGGTGTTTATCAGAGCGCTTGTTCACACAATGGGCCAGCCTATCTTGGTAGGCTCCCGTGCTGGTGTTATCACAGCGCTTGTTCACACAATGGGCCAGCCTATCTTGGTAGGCTCCCGTGCTGGTGTTTATCACAGCGCTTGTTCACACAATGGGCCAGCCTATCATGGTAGGCTCCCGTGCTGGTGTTTATCACAGCGCTTGTTCACACAATGGGCCAGCCTATCTTGGTAGCTCCCGTGCTGGTGTTTATCAGAGCGCTTGTTCACACAATGGGCCAGCCTATCTTGGTAGGCTCCCGTGCTGGTGTTTATCACAGCGCTTGTTCACACAATGGGCCAGCCTATCTTGGTAGGCTCCCGTGCTGGTGTTTATCACAGCGCTTGTTCACACAATGGGCCAGCCTATCTTGGTAGGCTCCCATGCTGGTGTTTATCAGAGCGCTTGTTCACACAATGGGCCAGCCTATCATGGTAGGCTCCCGTGCTGGTGTTTATCAGAGCGCTTGTTCACACAATGGGCCAGCCTATCTTGGTAGGCTCCCATGCTGGTGTTTATCAGAGCGCTTGTTCACACAATGGGCCAGCCTATCATGGTAGGCTCCCATGCTGGTGTTTATCAGAGCGCTTGTTCACACAATGGGCCAGCCTATCATGGTAGGCTCCCATGCTGGTGTTTATCAGAGCGCTTGTTCACACAATGGGCCAGCCTATCATGGTAGGCTCCCGTGCTGGTGTTTATCAGAGCGCTTGTTCACACAAAGGGCCAGCCTATCGTGGTAGGCTCTCGTGCTGGCGTTTATCAGAGCGCTTGTTCACACAAAGGGCCAGCCTATCGTGGTAGGCTCTCGTGCTGGCGTTTATCAGAGCGCTTGTTCACACAAAGGGCCAGCCTATCGTGGTAGGCTCTCGTGCTGGCGTTTATCAGAGCGCTTGTTCACACAAAGGGCGTCATCAAGAATATGTTTCTTACTATATAATCCTTTTTGTGCTATTTTCACTTCTATTCAGTTGTTCTCTGACTCGCTCTTTTTTGTGTAATGTACTCAATAACTCACTCTCTTTTCTACAATTACTCACTTTCACTATCTCACTAACTCACTCTTTTCTACAATTACTCAATAACTCACTCTCTTTTCTACAATTACTCACTAACTCACTCTCTTTTCTACAATTACTCACTAACTCACTCTTTTTTCTACAATTATCCACTAACTCACTCTCTTTTCTACAATTACTCACTCTTCTCTCTGCAATTTATTGACTAACTCATTGTCTCTCTCGCTCTCTCTCTTTGCAATTTCTCAACAATTCACTCTCTTTCAACGAGTCACCATCTCACTCGCACTCAATTTATATCATCCAATCACCATCTCACTCGCTCTCAATTTATATCATCCAGTCACCATCTCACACGCTCTCAATTTATATCATCCAGTCACCATCTCACTCGCACTCAATTTATATCATCCAGTCACCATCTCACTCGCTCTCAATTTATATCATCCAGTCACCATCTCACTCGCTCTCAATTTATATCATCCAGTCACCATCTCAATCGCTCTCAATTTATATCATCCAGTCACCATCTCACTCGCACTCAATTTATATCATCCAGTCACCATCTCACTCGCTCTCAATTTATATCATCCAGTCACCATCTCACTCGCTCTCAATTTATATCATCCAGCCACCATAGTAAAGAATAGTGACACTTTGACCTTCCAAGCATGTCGTAAGAGGCGACTAAGGAGGTTGATCGATGGCTTGACAAGCTGTCATGTAAAAAGTATTGTTGTGGAAACAGAGCCATATATTTTAGAAGCAGTGATCTCTGCAATATGTGCCATTTTGGCACGCAAGGTTTCTGTTTTTGAGATTGTTGTTCTGCCCTATGTGCCGTCTTGGGCTCGAAAGGACGATAGATAGATAGTCACCATCTCACTCTCATTCACTTTCTATCATTCGTTCACCCCTACTCTTTCTCATCTACTTAACCACACCCTCTTTCCCACTCACTGTTTCATGTGTTTTCTTTAGCCCACGTGATAGACATAGAAAGCTTGAGTAAGTAGAACACAGAGACTACTGTTTGAGACACATACCAGGTATTCACAAGATACAGACAAGTGCTGGCATTAGGCCTGGACTATTTATTCTTTCTTTTGGGCTGCTTGGAGAGGAAGGGCTGATTAGAGAGAAAGATTAGCCGATGGGTAGTGTTGAAGATGCGTTATAAAAGGTAGTGTTGAAGATGCGTTATAAAAGGTAGTGTTGAAGATGCGTTATAAAAGGTAGTGTTGAAGATGCGTTATAAAGGTAGTGTTGAAGATGCGTTATAAAAGGTAGTGTTGAAGATGCGTTATAAAAGGTAGTGTTGAAGATGCGTTATAAAAGGTAGTGTTGAAGATGCGTTATAAAGGTAGTGTTGAAGATGCGTTATAAAAGGTAGTGTTGAAGATGCGTTATAAAAGGTAGTGTTGAAGATGCGTTTATAAAAGGTAGTGTTGAAGATGCGTTATAAAAGGTAGTGTTGAAGATGCGTTATAAAAGGTGGTGTTGAAGATGCGTTATAAAAGGTAGTGTTGAAGATGCGTTATAAAAGGTAGTGTTGAAGATGCGTTATAAAAGGTGGTGTTGAAGATGCGTTATAAAAGGTAGTGTTGAAGATGCGTTATAAAAGGTAGTGTTGAAGATGCGTTATAAAAGGTAGTGTTGAAGATGCGTTATAAAGGTAGTGTTGAAGATGCGATATAAAAGGTAGTGTTGAAGATGCGTTATAAAAGGTAGTGTTGAAGATGCGTTATAAAAGGTAGTGTTGAAGATGCGTTATAAAAGGTAGTGTTGAAGATGCGTTATAAAAAGTAGTGTTGAAGATGCGTTATAAAAGGTAGTGTTGAAGATGCAAAAGGTAGTGTTGAAGATGCGTTATAAAAGGTAGTGTTGAAGATGCGTTATAAAAGGTAGTGTTGAAGATGCGTTATAAAAGGTAGTGTTGAAGATGCGTTATAAAAGGTAGTGTTGAAGATGCGTTATAAAAGGTAGTGTTGAAGATGCGTTATAAAAGGTAGTGTTGAAGATGCGTTATAAAAGGTAGTGTTGAAGATGCGTTATAAAAGGTAGTGTTGAAGATGCGTTATAAAAGGTAGTGTTGAAGATGCGTTATAAAAGGTAGTGTTGAAGATGCGTTAAAAAAGGTGGTGTTGAAGATGCGTTATAAAAGGTAGTGTTGAAGATGCGTTATAAAAGGTAGTGTTGAAGATGCGTTATAAAAGGTGGTGTTGAAGATGCGTTATAAAAGGTAGTGTTGAAGATGCGTTATAAAAGGTAGTGTTGAAGATGCGTTATAAAAGGTAGTGTTGAAGATGCGTTATAAAAGGCAGTGTTGAAGATGCGTTATAAAAGGTGGTGTTGAAGATGCGTTATAAAAGGCAGTGTTGAAGATGCGTTATAAAAGGTGGTGTTGAAGATGCGTTATAAAAGGTGTGTTGAAGATGCGTTATAAAAGGCAGTGTTGAAGATGCGTTATAAAAGTGGTGTTGAAGATGCGTTATAAAAGGCAGTGTTGAAGATGCGTTATAAAAGGTGGTGTTGAAGATGCGTTATAAAAGGTGGTGTTGAAGATGCGTTATAAAAGGTAGTGTTGAAGATGCGTTATAAAAGGTGGTGTTGAAGATGCGTTATAAAAGGTGGTGTTGAAGATGCGTTATAAAGGTAGTGTTGAAGATGCGTTATAAAAGGTAGTGTTGAAGATGCGTTATAAAAGGTGGTGTTGAAGATGCGTTATAAAAGGTAGTGTTGAAGATGCGTTATAAAAGGTAGTGTTGAAGATGCGTTATAAAAGGTGGTGTTGAAGATGCGTTATAAAAGGTGGTGTTGAAGATGCGTTATAAAAGGCGGTGTTGAAGATGCGTTATAAAAGGCAGTGTTGAAGATGCGTTATAAAAGGTAGTGTTGAAGATGCGTTATAAAAGGTAGTGTTGAAGATGCGTTATAAAAGGTAGTGTTGAAGATGCGTTATAAAAGGTAGTGTTGAAGATGCGTTATAAAAGGTAGTGTTGAAGATGCGTTATAAAAGGTAGTGTTGAAGATGCGTTATAAAAGGTAGTGTTGAAGATGCGTTATAAAAGGTAGTGTTGAAGATGCGTTATAAAAGGTAGTGTTGAAGATGCGTTATAAACTGAAGTAGAATGGTCGTCCAACACAAAGTAGCATGCACAAGAAGCTGAGGTTGCGCTGTCAACAGCGCTGAAAACCTCGTGGAATAGTGGGTTTGGACACCCGAGACAACCCTAGTCCAACAAAAGTAGCATGCACAAGAAGCTGAGGGTGCGCTGTCAACAGCGCTGAAAACCTCGTGGGAATAGTGGGTTTGGACAACCCGAGAACAACCCTAGTCCAACACAAAGTAGCATGCAAAGAAGCTGAGGTGCGCTGTCAACAGCGCTGAAAACCTCGTGGAATAGTGGGTTGGAAACCCAGAACAACCCTAGTCCAACACAAAGTAGCATGCACAAGAAGCTGAGGGTGCGCTGTCAACAGCGCTGAAAACCTCGTGGAATAGTGGGTTGACAACCCGAGAACAACCCTAGTCCAACACAAAGTAGCATGCACAAGAAGCTGAGGGTGCGCTGTCAACAGCGCTGAAAACCTCGTGGAATAGTGGGTTGGACAACCGAGAACAACCTAGTCCAACACAAAGTAGCAGCACAAGAAGCTGAGGGTGCGCTGTCAACAGCGCTGAAAACTCGTGGAATAGGGGTTTGGAGAGAACAACCCTAGTCCAACACAAAGTAGCATGCACAAGAAGCTGAGGGTGCGCTGTCAACAGCGCTGAAAACCTCGTGGATAGTGGGTTTGGACAACCGAGAACAACCTAGTCCAACACAAAGTAGCATGCACAGAAGCTGAGGGTGCGCTGTCAACAGCGCTGAAAACCTCGTGGAATAGTGGGTTTGGACAACCCGAGAACAACCCTAGTCCAACACAAAGTAGCATGCACAAGAAGCTGAGGGTGCGCTGTCAACAGCGCTGAAAACCTCTTGGAATAGTGGGTTTGGACAACCCGAGAACAACCCTAGTCCAACACAAAGTAGCATGCACAAGAAGCTGAGGGTGCGCTGTCAACAGCGCTGAAAACCTCGTGGAATAGTGGGTTTGGACAACCCGAGAACAACCCTAGTCCAACACAAAGTAGCATGCACAAGAAGCTGAGGGTGCGCTGTCAACAGCGCTGAAAACCTCGTGGAATAGTGTGGGTTTGACAACCCGAGAACAACCCTAGTCCAACACAAAGTAGCATGCACAAGAAGCTGAGGGTGCGCTGTCAACAGCGCTGAAAACCTCGTGGAATAGTGGGTTTGGACAACCCGAGAACAACCCTAGTCCAACACAAAGTAGCATGCACAAGAAGCTGAGGGTGCGCTGTCAACAGCGCTGAAAAACCTCGTGGAATAGTGGGTTTGGACAACCCGAGAACAACCCTAGTCCAACACAAAGTAGCATGCACAAGAAGCTGAGGGTGCGCTGTCAACAGCGCTGAAAACCTCGTGGAATAGTGGGTTTGGACAACCCGAGAACAACCCTAGTCCAACACAAAGTAGCATGCACAAGAAGCTGAGGGTGCGCTGTCAACAGCGCTGAAAACCTCGTGGAATAGTGGGTTTGGACAACCCGAGAACAACCCTAGTCCAACACAAAGTAGCATGCACAAGAAGCTGAGGGTGCGCTGTCAACAGCGCTGAAAACCTCGTGGAATAGTGGGTTTGGACAACCCGAGAACAACCCTAGTCCAACACAAAGTAGCATGCACAAGAAGCTGAGGGTGCGCTGTCAACAGCGCTGAAAACCTCGTGGAATAGTGGGTTTGGACAACCCGAGAACAACCCTAGTCCAACACAAAGTAGCATGCACAAGAAGCTGAGGGTGCGCTGTCAACAGCGCTGAAAACCTCGTGGAATAGTGGGTTTGGACAACCCGAGAACAACCCTAGTCCAACACAAAGTAGCATGCACAAGAAGCTGAGGGTGCGCTGTCAACAGCGCTGAAAACCTCGTGGAATAGTGGGTTTGGACAACCCGAGAACAACCCTAGTCCAACACAAAGTAGCATGCACAAGAAGCTGAGGGTGCGCTGTCAACAGCGCTGAAAACCTCGTGGAATAGTGGGTTTGGACAACCCGAGAACAACCCTAGTCCAACACAAAGTAGCATGCACAAGAAGCTGAGGGTGCGCTGTCAACAGCGCTGAAAACCTCTTGGAATAGTGGGTTTGGACAACCCGAGAACAACCCTAGTCCAACACAAAGTAGCATGCACAAGAAGCTGAGGGTGCGCTGTCAACAGCGCTGAAAACCTCGTGGAATAGTGGGTTTGGACAACCCGAGAACAACCCTAGTCCAACACAAAGTAGCATGCACAAGAAGCTGAGGGTGCGCTGTCAACAGCGCTGAAAACCTCGTGGAATAGTGGGTTTGGACAACCCGAGAACAACCCTAGTCCAACACAAAGTAGCATGCACAAGAAGCTGAGGGTGCGCTGTCAACAGCGCTGAAAACCTCGTGGAATAGTGGGTTTGGACAACCCGAGAACAACCCTAGTCCAACACAAAGTAGCATGCACAAGAAGCTGAGGGTGCGCTGTCAACAGCGCTGAAAACCTCGTGGAATAGTGGGTTTGGACAACCCGAGAACAACCCTAGTCCAACACAAAGTAGCATGCACAAGAAGCTGAGGGTGCGCTGTCAACAGCGCTGAAAACCTCGTGGAATAGTGGGTTTGGACAACCCGAGAACAACCCTAGTCCAACACAAAGTAGCATGCACAAGAAGCTGAGGGTGCGCTGTCAACAGCGCTGAAAACCTCGTGGAATAGTGGGTTTGGACAACCCGAGAACAACCCTAGTCCAACACAAAGTAGCATGCACAAGAAGCTGAGGGTGCGCTGTCAACAGCGCTGAAAACCTCGTGGAATAGTGGGTTTGGACAACCCGAGAACAACCCTAGTCCAACACAAAGTAGCATGCACAAGAAGCTGAGGGTGCGCTGTCAACAGCGCTGAAAACCTCGTGGAATAGTGGGTTTGGACAACCCGAGAACAACCCTAGTCCAACACAAAGTAGCATGCACAAGAAGCTGAGGGTGCGCTGTCAACAGCGCTGAAAACCTCGTGGAATAGTGGGTTTGGACAACCCGAGAACAACCCTAGTCCAACACAAAGTAGCATGCACAAGAAGCTGAGGGTGCGCTGTCAACAGCGCTGAAAACCTCGTGGAATAGTGGGTTTGGACAACCCGAGAACAACCCTAGTCCAACACAAAGTAGCATGCACAAGAAGCTGAGGGTGCGCTGTCAACAGCGCTGAAAACCTCGTGGAATAGTGGGTTTGGACAACCCGAGAACAACCCTAGTCCAACACAAAGTAGCATGCACAAGAAGCTGAGGGTGCGCTGTCAACAGCGCTGAAAACCTCGTGGAATAGTGGGTTTGGACAACCCGAGAACAACCCTAGTCCAACACAAAGTAGCATGCACAAGAAGCTGAGGGTGCGCTGTCAACAGCGCTGAAAACCTCGTGGAATAGTGGGTTTGGACAACCCGAGAACAACCCTAGTCCAACACAAAGTAGCATGCACAAGAAGCTGAGGGTGCGCTGTCAACAGCGCTGAAAACCTCGTGGAATAGTGGGTTTGGACAACCCGAGAACAACCCTAGTCCAACACAAAGTAGCATGCACAAGAAGCTGAGGGTGCGCTGTCAACAGCGCTGAAAACCTCGTGGAATAGTGGGTTTGGACAACCCGAGAACAACCCTAGTCCAACACAAAGTAGCATGCACAAGAAGCTGAGGGTGCGCTGTCAACAGCGCTGAAAACCTCGTGGAATAGTGGGTTTGGACAACCCGAGAACAACCCTAGTCCAACACAAAGTAGCATGCACAAGAAGCTGAGGGTGCGCTGTCAACAGCGCTGAAAACCTCGTGGAATAGTGGGTTTGGACAACCCGAGAACAACCCTAGTCCAACACAAAGTAGCATGCACAAGAAGCTGAGGGTGCGCTGTCAACAGCGCTGAAAACCTCGTGGAATAGTGGGTTTGGACAACCCGAGAACAACCCTAGTCCAACACAAAGTAGCATGCACAAGAAGCTGAGGGTGCGCTGTCAACAGCGCTGAAAACCTCGTGGAATAGTGGGTTTGGACAACCCGAGAACAACCCTAGTCCAACACAAAGTAGCATGCACAAGAAGCTGAGGGTGCGCTGTCAACAGCGCTGAAAACCTCGTGGAATAGTGGGTTTGGACAACCCGAGAACAACCCTAGTCCAACACAAAGTAGCATGCACAAGAAGCTGAGGGTGCGCTGTCAACAGCGCTGAAAACCTCGTGGAATAGTGGGTTTGGACAACCCGAGAACAACCCTAGTCCAACACAAAGTAGCATGCACAAGAAGCTGAGGGTGCGCTGTCAACAGCGCTGAAAACCTCGTGGAATAGTGGGTTTGGACAACCCGAGAACAACCCTAGTCCAACACAAAGTAGCATGCACAAGAAGCTGAGGGTGCGCTGTCAACAGCGCTGAAAACCTCGTGGAATAGTGGGTTTGGACAACCCGAGAACAACCCTAGTCCAACACAAAGTAGCATGCACAAGAAGCTGAGGGTGCGCTGTCAACAGCGCTGAAAACCTCGTGGAATAGTGGGTTTGGACAACCCGAGAACAACCCCAGTTCAACTGTGTTCTAATTTCCAGAGAGCTAGGAGTAATTCCCGCCATAGAATACACAGTTCTTAAATATTATGTACAGCCAGTCTGGACATATGGATGTGAATCATGGACAATAGGACAACAGACAAGAAAATCACTGGAGTCTGTAGAAATGTGGTTTTACAGAAGAATCTTGAGAATACCATGGACAGCTAAGAAGAGTAATGAAAACGTTCTGAAAGAGGCCAAAGCAAAAAGAGAACTAATTTCCAAAATTCCACTGACGTTCTGTCTGTGGGGCGATTAACCTGACAGCTGACTTCATGTGAGAGTCTGGAATCCTACTCTGATTGAGTCCTGATCGCAGAGAGAGAGAGAGAGAGAGAGAAATTAGGAAGAAACAGTCAACATTTTTTGGCCATGTAATGAGAAGAGAACAACTGGAATATATTGTAACAACTGGGAAAATTGAGGAACGAAGAGATAGAGGGAAGCAAAGAGAAAAGATACCAGACAGCTTAAGAGAATGGCTTGGCAGAAAGTCAACAACAGAAATGATAAATAACTGTCGTGATCGAAAGTTGTGAAGAGACATGATCACCTACGCCATCAGGCCCGGAACTTGATGATGATGATATAATACACATATGAACACTATATAAACCAGTTTGGCCCCGTAATAATACAGAAAGACCAAACCACAACAAGCCTTTAATAAACGTTGCGAGAGAACCAGACTGAAGGGCCGACAACGGAACGATGGATCGATGAAATATAAAAACACCGAGAAACATAGCATCAGGAGGGCCACAAGAAGAGCAAAAGACCGCGAATGATATCTCACTTTGAAGGTGAAAAGGAAATGGTGAAAGTAAAAGTGCTGATCCAGTGAATACCAGCACATTCACATCATACCAGAAACGGGAGGTAAGCTAGTCAATGAAGGGCTGAAACTACCACAAGAAGACCGTCTAGAGAAACTAAATCTATCGTTCAAGAGCGGCACCATTCAAAGTGATCAATATGGCGGATAGGCGACAGCAACATGCACTGTATGAAAAGTGTTCCTTGTTGCAGTTTCCTCATATTCCAAGTGCAGCTTCCTCCAGTTTATAGTTTCTCACAGTGGGTGAAGATCTCAGCTCTTATAGACTGTTGCTGGCCGTGGGATGAGGATCATCTAACGAGCGACAACACATTCTACCAGACTGTCCCCAGTTCAGACTCGCCAATATTGAGTTATTTGCGGGTAATCATCATTGCACTCCGAACATGCCCATAGATGCTCAGATCGCCCTACTCAACAAGTCCCGCAGTGTCCAGCGACTGACGACTCCAGTTCTGTGTTGGTTGATAAAGTCTTCTGACACGCCCACTAAGTTTCTCATTTCTGGCTGTGCCCATCTTAACTCCCATCTCTTTCATCCGAAGGAGTGACGTGGACTCATAGTTGTCGAAGTCCTATGCCCTTGCCATATCTCGGAGGTAATTGATGATGTCCGTCTGATCCATTGGTTGACCGTCTTCAACGACAGCGCAGCTAGCCAACCTCTCCAGTCTTTCATTTCCCCGTACTCCCACATGTCCTGGAACATAGACAAAGGTGACCTTATGTATTTTTTACTTCTGCAATGACTCTACCCATTGCCTGCTTACTGAGCCCGCCTCCACTTTTCTTATCATGCTCATCGAATCACTCAGTATACAAGCGTGAATGTAGTCTTGTGACTCTAACCAGATGAATTGTCACTGCCATCATAGTACAAACATTGGTGTAGTCTTGTGACTCTAACCAGATGAATTGTCACTGACATCATAGTACAAACATTGGTGTAGTCTTGTGACTCTAACCAGATGAATTGTCACTGCCATCATAGTACAGGCGTGAGTGTAGTCTTGTGACTTTAACCAGATGAATTGTCACTGACATCATAGTACAAACATTGGTGTAGTCTTGTGACTCTAACCAGATGAATTGTCACTGCCATCATAGTACAAACATTGGTGTAGTCTTGTGACTTTAACCAGATGAATTGTCACTGACATCATAGTACAAACATTGGTGTAGTCTTGTGACTCTAACCAGATGAATTGTCACTGACATCATAGTACAAACGTGGTGTAGTCTTGTGACTTTAACCAGATGAATTGTCACTGACATCATAGTACAAACATTGGTGTAGTCTTGTGACTCTAACCAGATGAATTGTCACTGCCATCATATTACAGGCTTATGCGGGAAAACGTGCCCCCCCCCATACACACACATACACATACACCCACTACCCTGGAAGAGAAACTGTATGCTACAAATAAAGCCCTGAAGCAGACAACAGACTTCATCAGAGAATCCGGAAATGACAATTTACAATAAGCCATCTCAGAAGATGAAGAGGAAGAAGAGAAAGAAAGCGATTAGAGGTGAAATCACAGCAACATGTCAAACATGAACATGATTAGAGGTGAAATAACAGCAACATGTCAAACATGAACATGTTTAGAGGTGAAATCACAGCAACATGTCAAACATGAACATGATTAGAGGTGAAATCACAGCAACGTGTCAAACATGAACATGATTAGAGGTGAAACCACAGCATGTCAAACAAGAACATGATTAGAGGTGAAATCACAGCAACATGTCAAACAAGAACATGATTAGAGGTGAAACCACAGCATGTCAAACAAGAACATGATTAGAGGTGAAATCACAGCAACATGTCAAACAAGAACATGATTAGAGGTGAAATCACAGCAACATGTCAAACAAGAACATGTTTAGTGGTGAAGTCACAGCAACATGTCAAACAAGAACATGTTTAGTGGTGAAGTCACAGCAACATGTCAAACAAGAACATGATTAGAGGTGAAATCACAGCAACATGTCAAACAAGAACATGATTAGAGGTGAAGTCACAACAACATGTCAAACAAGAACATGATTAGAGGTGAAATCACAGCAACATGTCAAACAAGAACATGATTAGAGGTGAAGTCACAGCAACATGCCAAACAAGAACATGATTAGAGGTGAAATCACAGCAACATGTCAAACAAGAACATGATTAGAGGTGAAGTCACAGCAACATGTCAAACAAGAACATGATTAGAGGTGAAATCACAGCAACATGTCAAACAAGAACATGATTAGAGGTGAAGTCACAGCAACATGTCAAACAAGAACATGATTAGAGGTGAAATCATAGCAACATGTCAAACAAGAACATGATTAGAGGTGAAATCACAGCAACATGTCAAACAAGAACATGATTAGAGGTGAAATCACAGCAACATGTCAAACAAGAACATGATTAGAGGTGAAATCATAGCAACATGTCAAACAAGAACATGATTAGAGGTGAAGTCACAGCAACATGCCAAACAAGAACATGATTAGAGGTGAAATCACAGCAACATGCCAAACAAGAACATGATTAGAGGTGAAATCACAGCAACATGCCAAACAAGAACATGATTAGAGGTGAAATCACAGCAACATGTCAAACAAGAACATGATTAGAGGTGAAATCACAGCAACATGCCAAACAAGAACATGATTAGAGGTGAAATCACAGCAACATGTCAAACAAGAACATGATTAGAGGTGAAATCACAGCAACATGTCAAACAAGAACATGATTAGTAGCTGAAAGAGTCGTAGATGATAGGGACGATCTCAACACACTGTGTGGCGACAGCTTTACTCAAGAGGATAATACAGGTATTTGACGTTTCGGCCTTACTCAGAAAATGTTGAAGATTAGGGGACACCAGTGCTACCGATCTCTGACAGGAAATACAGACACAAGGGCGGAATATTGACACTTGTAAAGAACAACAATCAATGCATGTCAGATTGAAGTGTGTATGGATGGGGCGGAATATCAAATACTGCACCTCAGGGCAGAAAATACAGACTTTCATCTATTTAACTACTACTGTCCGAGTGACCGCCCACTAGCACTAGACACAATTACATTAAAAGAAAGAATAATTGTATGTGGAGACTTTAACAGCAATTCACAGAGCTGGGGCTATGAACATGTGGACAAGAGAGGTGAAGAACTTGAAAATTGGCAGGACGACAATGGGCTTATACTATTAAACCAAACAACAGATCCACTAACATTCTACTCCAGATCATGGCATACCACTTCTACACCAGACCTTGCTTTCCATTCACCAGACCTGGATTGGAATATCACACGTATTGTTGGGAAACAACTTGGAGGCAGCGACCACCGACCAGTCTTTTTAGTGGTGCAAAATGAGGCCGTCAGGGAGAGCAGCACTCTCTCCAGATGGAATTACAAAAAGGCAGACTGGAAAATGTATCAACATTACACCAGTTACTAACTAAAGATATAAATACAGACAGAGACATTAACAAAATGAATTCAGTAGACTAATAATACAAGCTGCCAGTGAAACAATACCTAGAGGGGCAAGGAAACAATACAAACCACACTGGAGTAGTGAACTAGAGCACTGCACAATGACAATGGAAACATCTCGAAAGCAAGCAGAAAATAACCCTTGCCAGGAACACCACAACAACTATCAGCATGCTAAAGCCAAATTTCAATGGGCTAAACTGCAAGCCAGACGGAGAAGCTGGAAAGAGAAAACAGAGTCCTTGAATCTTGAACGAGACAACAAGAAAAGTGTGGAAGCTTGTCAAACAGCTGAATGATGAGGGTACAGAAAGGAACACCAAAATTACACTGAAGAAGGATGGAAACATCCTAACAGGTAAGCATGCAGAAAATCACTTTGCAGACTCCTTTGCAAATGACAATAATATTGAAATTAGCCTAGAGAAACGACAAGAGACCCGTTTAAAACAACAAAATGCAAGACAAGAAGAGACCGCACATGAAGTCATGGAAATACCCATTACACAAAGAGAGCTAGAGTTGGCAATATCCAAATTAAAAATGAAAAAGTCACCAGGCAGTGATGGAGTGTCCAATGAAATGATTAAGAACTTCATATCTCGAAGTTATATTTGATAACAAACTATCTTGGAAACAGCAGATAAATAAGGCAACCCAAAAAGCTAGGAGGAAAATTGCTATTCTAAGAAAGCTGTGTGGAACCAGATGGGGTGCGAGTGGGAAAATACTCAGTAAAGTTTACCAACAGAGTATACGCCCACATTTAGAATATGGATCATCCGCATGGTTTTCATCATCAAACACCACACTCCAAGAACTGGATAAAGTACAAAACCAGGCACTTAGGGTCATCACAGGAGCAATGAAACACCAATATTGGAGATGGAGAAATTGTGGAGGATACCAGCACTTAGAGAACAGAGGGACACAAAGGCGCTGATACAGGCAGAAAAATTTTCATGCATGCATCCAATGAAGGACCATTTTCAAAATCTTGCATTGGACGGCTTAAGAGAAGCAGTTTTATCCACCAAGCCAAGCGTATTTGTAGACAAACACCAGAAATGCCAAGAGTTGTTAACCCCCTACTGCCCATACCAGAACATACTCCCTGGACAGAGGAATCAGGTTTATCAATACAAATACGGACAGAAGTGAAAGGAATAGTTGACAAAGAAGAACAGAATAGTCTACAGCGAAAAACAATAACTCTCAGTTTCCTGGATGAAGAATACCCACAAGACCTATGGATTCGTGTGTACACAGATGGATCAGCACAGAATACAATAAAGAATGGGGGAGCAGGTGCATATATAGAGTACCCAAATAACACTAGGGATATGAATAAAATAGCAACAGGGAAATATTGTCACAATTATGATGCAGAAATCCAAGCAATAAAGTTGGCAATAGAAAAACTGCTGAACAGTAATCTTAGCCCACAGCCTGCAGTGTTTTTGACAGATGCAAGATCAGTGCTCCAGGCACTACAATCCAGAAAATTACCACATCTGCAGACCTTATTGACTGAACTCTGCAAGCATCACAGGGTTGCCCTGCAGTGGATCCCATCTCACTGTGGAATACCAGGAAATGAGAAAGTGGATCAGTTGGCAAAGGAAGGTTCAACAGGCACACAACTAGATACACCGGTTACATACCATCATAAGAAACAAATAATCAAATCAATCAGAGGACCACAAGCCCCAAATCAGGATGCCTTTCATAATATGAATAGATATGAACAAGTTATCATTATACACCTCAGAACAGGACACAATCGACTCCATAGTCACATGTATACACAATTCAAGATCGGCACCTCAACTACTTGTACATGTGGACAGGCGCCCAGACTGCTGAACATATACTTCAAGACTGCACTGAATATAGTAGACTGAGGAAAATCCATTGGCCCATAGATACAACACTACCGACAAAACTATATGGGCCACTGCAAGAATTACAAAAGACAGTAACATTTATACAGGAAACGACATTGCTGATATAGACAATACTTCAGGCGAACGAAAGATAGATAGATAGACTCAGAAAATGGACTACATAAACGAGCGGGCGCGCAAGGAAAATATACTTTACTCATCATCATCATCATGTGCCATACCGTTTGGCGTAGGCGATCATGTCCTTCCACAATATTCTATCCACAGTGCATCGTATCAGTTCTGTTGTTGACTGTTTTCCATGCCATGACACCAAGCTATCCAGTATTTTCTCTCTTTGTCGTCCGCGATCTCTCTTTCCTTTTATTTTGCCAGTTGTAACCAAGTATTCCAACTTTCCTCTTTTCATGATGTGCCCGAAAAATGCTGTTTCTTTCTGATGTTTTTTAGGAACTCCCTTTTTGTGTTGGCCTCTTTGAGAATTTCCTCATTTGTCTTTTTAGCTGTCCAGGGAACTTTCAACATTCTTCTGAGAAATCCCATCTCTGTGGCCTCTAATCGTCTTTTCATTTGTTTGTCTACTGTCCATAATTCGCTTCCATAGGTCAGAATTGGTTCTATATAGCACCGATGAACTCTTTCTCATTTCTATTGACATAGATGTGTTGCAAGATTGCTCAGATTTATCCTGTCTTTACTTTACTACATGTTAAGAAAACCTTCAAGCGGATATCAAAGTTGAAGGAATCAACCTGGAGACAGTTCAGATCAACAGCTATCTTGCGCATGACGAAACGTCAATAAACTTTATTGTGTCCCCTTTTATAAAGCTGTCAACATACTCAACGTTCCCTGATTACCAGCTATACCGCAGCACTGCATTTATTTGCCTGTTCCCGCATATATAGTGGTACTAGCCGCGTTGACATGATCGCCCTGACCAGTCGGTTGTTCACGAGCTGAACTCACTGTATAATCTGGTACGCCGCCGGCTGGTGTGGTTCAGCCCCCTCCAGACATACACGCTTACCTGCTTGGGTGTCCTTGTATCCACATCGATCCGAATTCCTGCTACCCGGCTCGATGACGTCACTGACATTTTTATTCTGTCCGGAGGTCGTAGGTCAGACTGTTTACATGTCGTCATCATCATCGTGTGCCATATTGGAGGTCCAGCCGCCTCTCCTATCTTGAAGAGGCTTTTTGAAGATGTCCCGAGTCTGCTACATTGCGTTCAATTTTGCTAGTGATATTTAATGAGTGGCATATCTTTCTTTCTTTTCTTTTCTTTCTTTCTTTCTTTCTTTTTCTTTCTTCTTTCTTTCTTTCTTCTTTCTTTCTTTCTTCCTTCCTTCCTTCCTTCCTTCCTTCCTTCCTTCCTTCCTCCCTCCCTTCCTTCCTTCCTTCCTTTCTTTCTTTCTTTCTTTCTTTCTTTCTTCTTTCATTTCTTTCCTTCTTCTTTCCTCTTTCTTTCTTTCTTTCTTTCTTTCTTCATGTCCTCTTGTATTCGGGTGTCGAGGGAGAAAGTGCGTCTATGTGATAAAGTGTGTCTATGTGAGAGCTGATGTGTATTAGATGTGACGTGTGTTTGTGTGAAAGCTAGTGTGTGTCTATTTGAGAGCTGATGTGTGTTAGATGTGATATGTGGTCTGTGTGATAAAGTGCGTCTATTTGAGAGCTGATGTGATGTGTGTTTGTGTGAAAGCTAGTGTGTGTCTATTTGACAGCTGATGTGTGTTAGATGTGATGTGTGTTTGTGTGAAAGCTAGTGTGTGTCTATTTGACAGCTGATGTGCGTTAGATGTGATGTGTGTTTGTGTGAAAGCTAGTGTGTGTCTACGTGAGAGCTGATGTGTATTAGATGTGATGTGTGTTTGTGTGAAAGCTAGTGTGTGTCTATGTGAGAGCTGATGTGTATTAGATGTGATGTGTGTTTGTGTGAAAGCTAGTGTGTGTCTACGTGAGAGCTGATGTGTATTAGATGTGATGTGTGTTTGTGTGAAAGCTAGTGTGTGTCTACGTGAGAGCTGATGTGAGTTAGATGTGATGTGTGTTTGTGTGAAAGCTAGTGTGTGTCTACGTGAGAGCTGATGTGTATTAGATGTGATGTGTGTTTGTGTGAAAGCTAGTGTGTGTCTACGTGAGAGCTGATGTGTGTTAGATGTGATGTGTGTTTGTGTGAAAGCTAGTGTGTGTCTACGTGAGAGCTGATGTGTATTAGATGTGGTGTGTGTTTGTGTGAAAGCTAGTGTGTGTCTATGTGAGAGCTGATGTGTGTTAGATGTAGCTGATGTGTGTTAGATGTGATGTGTGTTTGTGTAAAAGCTAGTGTGTGTCTATGTGAGAGCTGATGTGTGTTAGATGTGATGTGTGTTTGTATGAAAGCTAGTGTGTGTCTATGTGAGAGATGGTGTGTTAGATGTGATGTGTGTTTGTGTGAAAGCTAGTGTGTGTCTATGTGAGAGATGGTGTGTTAGATGTGATGTGTGTTTATGTGAAAGCTAGTGTGTGTCTACGTGAGAGCTGATGTGTGTTAGATGCGATGTGTGTTTGTGTGAAAGCTAGTGTGTGTCTATGTGAGAGCTGATGTGTGTTTGTGTGAAAGCTAGTGTGTGTCTATGTGAGAGCTGGTGTGAGTTAGATGTGATGTGTGTTTGTGTGAAAGCTAGTGTGTGTCTATGTGAGAGCTGATGTGTGTTAGATGTGATGTGTGTGAGAGCTGATGTGTGTTAGATGTGATGTGTGTGAGAGCTGATGTGTGTTAGATGTGATGTGTGTTTGTGTGAAAGCTAGTGTGTGTCTATGTGAGAGCTGATGTGTGTTAGATGTGATGTGTGTGAGAGCTGATGTGTGTTAGATGTGATGTGTGTTTGTGTGAAAGCTAGTGTGTGTCTACGTGAGAGCTGATGTGTGTTAGATGTGATGTGTGTGAGAGCTGATGTGTGTTAGATGTGATGTGTGTGAGAGCTGATGTGTGTTAGATGTGATGTGTGTTTGTGTGAAAACTAGTGTGCGTCTGTGTGATAAAGTGTGTCTACGTGAGAGCTGATGTGTGTTAGATGTGATGTGTGTTTGTGTGAAAGCTAGTGTGTGTCTATGTGAGAGCTGATGTGTGTTAGATGTGATGTGTGTTTGTGTGAAAGCTAGTGTGTGTATATGTGAGAGCTGGTGTGTGTTAGATGAGATGTGTGTTTGTATGAAAGCTAGTGTGTGTCTATGTGAGAGTTTGTGTGTTAGATGTGATGTGTGTTTGTATGAAAGCTATTGTGTGTCTATGTGAGAGTTGGTGTGTGTTAGATGTGATGTGTGTTTGTGTGAAAGCTAGTGTGTGTCTATGTGAGAGTTGGTGTGTGTTAGATGAGATGTGTGTTTGTATGAAAGCTAGTGTGTGTCTATGTGAGAGTTGGTGTGTGTTAGATGTGATGTGTGTTTGTGTGTAAGCTAGTGTGTGTCTATGTGAGAGTTGGTGTGTGTTAGATGAGATGTGTGTTTGTATGAAAGCTAGTGTGTGTCTATGTGAGAGTTGGTGTGTTAGATGTGATGTGTGTTTGTATGAAAGCTAGTGTGTGTCTATGTGAGAGTTGGTGTGTTAGATGTGATGTGTGTCTGTGTGAAAGCTAGTGTGTGTCTATGTGAGAGCTGATGTGTGTCTATGTGAGAGCTGATGTGTGTCTGTGTGAGAGCTAGTGTGTGTCTATGTGAGAGCTGATGTGTGTCTATGTGAGAGCTGATGTGTGTCTGTGTGAAAGCTAGTATGTGTCTATGTGAGAGGTGCCCAACTACATATAGAACAGATATCGCTAATCACACTTTGATAAGAGAGCCCGTGTGCTGTACACACTGTAAGAGGCTGGAGCGAGGGCGGGACAGGTGCTGCTAGAATGCCATTTTTTACTGACGCCAGGTTTTGGGATGAACTACCTGACTCTTGCTAGAGGGCGGAGAGGTAAGGATGTACGGTGAATGGCGAGAGCTTGTGTGTTGTAAGATCAAAGGTCAAGAGCCGCGGTGTTGGGAGACTAGATGAAAGAAAGAACCGCCGTCACGCCCTGTGACGTCACATAATATGGCGTTGGTGCACATATTTTTCGACGGGCCTCAGATTTTTTGTTTAAACCTGGCCAGCAAAACGCCAGTATCGTCTTTCTTTCACAGCAAAATCTAGTGCCTATTTAAGGCTGGGTGAACCTAGCATACCCGTGTGTTACCGGGGCTTCTTTATGAGGGAAGTAGAGAATAGTGACACAATGACCTTCCAGGCATGTCGTAAGAGGCCACTAAGGAGGTTAAACGATGGCTTGACAAGCTGTCATTGTAAAAAGTGTTGTTATGGAAACAGAGCCATAGATTTTAGAAGTGGTAGTATCTGCAATATGTGCCATTTTGACACGCGAGGTTTCTGCTTTTGAGATTGTGGTTGTGCCTATGTACCATCTTCTGCTCGAAAGGACAATAGATAGATAGAACCTAGCATCCGTCTTTGGGGATCGAACTCGGCCTCTTGTTCTCGTTAGACGAGGTGACTAACCACTGCTCTACTGCGACACAAACGATGTTGTGAGACACGAGTCACGTGGTTTTAGAACAAGAGGCCAAGACAGGAATTGTATGACCAAAGGGAAATAACTCTTCCTTGTCATAGTGCTTTCAAGACAATAATCCATGTCCGTTATAATAAAGCCAGTTATGTTTCACTGTGTTTTACACCATGTGCTCCACTGCACCCCTTTTAAGGTAATTATTTCATAACGCTTCTATAATTTTATGTTTTCCTAGACCTTTCTTCAAGGCAGCAGTTATTTGTAGCCATGGTCGTCTCTCCAAGAAAAGAGTCTGACCAAATTAGCCATTTTTTTTCCCCTCGGGGATATTTATTGCCAAGTTTTTCTGTATGGACATGTTCGTGTATCGTCATCATCGAGTGCCTTCTCCGCAACGAAGGTTGGCTACCATGGATCACCATTGTACTCTTTTTCTTGCTTTGATGGCGCAGGCTGTCATAGATTGACTTGTCCATCTTTTGATGTTACTCGTCCATGTTAGTCTTGGTCTACCAAGGTATCGTGTACCGTCAGAGGTCGATAATGACGCAGGGTGAGGTGACAAGTCATCCTTGTTATTTTAGGGGAGAGCACTTCGCTTGTATGGCATGCAGCTGGAGACTAATGAGGCTGATATATCGTTACAGAATGGACAACTGCGTCAACATTTAACAAACATATTTGAGGAATTCGTCGACCTGTGGGCTAGACTACCATTGAGATATAAAGATATCTCTAGGACATTCCAGATCATATCATTGAGTGCCATCTCCGCATCGAAGGTTGGCTACCTTGGAGCGCCATTCTGCTATGTCTCTTGCTCTGGTGGTGCATGTTGTCATAGGCTGACCTGTCCATCATTTGATGTTACTCGTCTATGTTAGTCTTGGTCTGCCTCTTTTACCTTGTATTTTCCCCTCCAGGATTACTTTTAGTAGGTTGCTGAGTCTTTTAACATGGCCCAAAAATTCTCATTTGGCCTGTTTACATTGTGTTTAGTATTTCCCTTTTCATTTTTAGTTGTTTTAAGACTTCATCGTTTGTTTATCAGAAAGAAGCAATCAACATTTTTTGGGCACATCATGAGAAGAGGAAAGTTGGAATACTTGGTTACAACTGGCAAAATAAAAGGAAAGAGAGATCGCGGACGACAAAGAGAGAAAATACTGGATAGCTTGGTGTCATGGCATGGAAAACAGTCAACAACAGAACTCATACGATGCACTGTGGATAGATGATTGCGGAAGGACATGATCGCCAACGCCAACCGGTACGGCACATGATGATGATGAGTTTGTTTTATTTTCTTTACATCAAACTCCTCATATTCTTCTATAAATCCACATTTCAAGAGGGAAAGAAAGAATATTGTCAGCGGGTTGGAAGAATAAGAGCAGAATCCACCTACAGAAAAGACAATCTGCTGCCTTGCAGGAAGATTGGGAACAATCAAAGGCTAAGGAAATCAAACCTGAATAAAATGCTGGCTGAAATCAGATGCACTGGGCCACTGGCGCAGAACACAGTGCAACGTATTAACGGGTGTTCTATCAGAGTGGATCTGGCAGACTAATTGTGATGTTCTGCCTGTGGGGGCGATCAACACACTTAACCTGACAGCTGACTTCATGTGGGAGTCTGGAATCCTACTCTGATTGAGTCCTGATCGCAGAGAGAGAGAGAGAGAGAGAATAAGAGCAGAGGTACATTCCCATGGCAGCACCCGCGTTGCGCGCACACACACACAGACACGAGTTTTTCTTTCATCAATCTGTTGCGCGTTATTAAATGCTGCGATCCTATCTGGAATGGAGCGCAGTTTTCTTCAAGGTTGGAAACAGTGGAAAGCTCATTCCATGTCTTCCCCATCATCTTCATCTCTGCTTCCATCTGTCTTCTGCAAGAATATGTTGGTCTTCCTCTTTGTCTTTTTCCTTCGGGATTCCAGAAACTGGCGTTTTGTGTAATTACTCTC
This sequence comes from Megaustenia siamemsis, assembly GCA_032433765.1. NCBI lineage: Eukaryota > Metazoa > Mollusca > Gastropoda > Stylommatophora > Ariophantidae > Megaustenia > Megaustenia siamemsis. The sequence continues at coordinate 12,478,813 of JAVIAB010000026.1, read as the reverse complement.
AGTTGGCTTCCGTAGTGTGTGTCCTATCCAGCACCATCGTCTTCGCTGTAGCTCTTTATCCACTGGTGTTTGACTGGTTCTTTATCATAATTCTATGTTAGTGATTTTGTCCTGCCATTTCCATCCTTTTATTCTGCGCAAGCATCCATTAATGAAGGTCTGTATCTTCATGATTGTTATTTAATGTTGTTCTCCATGTTTCACAGCCATATAATAACTTAACATTGGGAAATCCCTCTATATTTGTTTTAAAAACATTAATGTAGAAGAATCTGGCGGTACATGCTGCATATATTTTGCCCTGGTGTTATTTGCTTTGATGTTAGTATATTTTTCACGACATTAAAATTACTTTTTGCCATTCCTATTCTTTTGTTTATTTCAGTTTTTTTTTCCTTCTTTTAAAATAAATTAAGAAGAATGTGGCGTCAATGCAGAATGGGTGTAAGAAATGGCTCAAGAAAATAAGATGGAGTTAGTTTGAAGATAAAAGAAGCACCACGCTGGGATATGTTTTCTAATTCTGGCACGGAGGCGCGGCGTCTGGTCTGTGTCAGATAAGGTTTCACACGATCTTCCAGCTGCTGGCCGCGGAGAGGCAACTGTGGCGCATCTGGTGTGCGCATGCGTGTCAGAGCTGTTCTGTGTCAGCCCACTTCCGGCATCATCATCATCATCATCATGTTGTTCTGCGGTGTCTTATAATAGTTCCGGTGGCAGACTGTGTTGGACCTTCTCGATTTCTAGTCTTGTAGACGTGGGCTCGAGTATATAGATAGGGTCGCGACATTTAGTAAACAACAAAAATTGATGAAACTAACTCTTGTGTGTGCACAACGCGGGTACTGCAGCAGGGATCCACATTTCCTTCCTTCCTTCCTTCTTCCTTCCTTCCTTCCTTCCTTCCTTCCTTCCTTCCTTCCTTCCTTCCTTCCTTCCTTCCTTCCTTCCTTCCTTCCTTCCTTCCTTCCTCCTTCCCTCGCTCCCTCTCTCCCTCCCTCCCTCCTTGCTTCTTTCTTTCTTTCTTTCTTACTGACATTCACCCGATCACCACTAAAGGAATTAATACTCTCCATCGTCATCCGCCCTTAAAAGGACGTTAATTTGGCGTAGATGTGTTGTGTCAAGTTTGCAGTTGAACTGCGATACTTGGGGCCTTTGGGCCCAACACATCCGTCTTTAGCACGGCAGTATCTAGTACCGGGTTGCTATTCCTCTTCCATCCCTATTCGTGTGGCCAGACTCAAACAGGTTTAGTCTGGTTCTAGAGTGGGATGGGTGGTTCTGGTTCACCTGTCCTGGTACAAACCGTCAGCTATGAGTCGCTGACAGCTTCCAGATCTGTTGCTGTCAAGTGCCTTGCCGTCTACGTTGTCATTATTACTACTACATTAGCTACTATTACTACTACTGCTACTACTTCTACTACTACTGCTACTACTACTGCTACTACTTCTAACACTACTATTACTACCACCGCTATTACTTCTACCACTACTACTACTACTACTGCTACTACATCTACTACTTCTACAGCTAATACTTCTACTGCTATCACTACTATTTCTACTAATTCTATTTCTGCTTAAACTATTACAATTATCCCTTGATAGATTAGTGGGTGGTTGAATTGATGGAGTAATGGATGGTTGAATTGATGGAGTAATGGGTGGTTGAATTGATGGATTAATGGGTGGTTGAATTGATGGTTAATGGGCGGTTGAATTGATGGAATAATGGGTGATTGAATTGATGGAATAATGAACGGTTGAATTGATGGATTAATGGGTGATTGAATTGATGGAGTAATGGATGGTTGAATTGACGGAGTAGTGGGTGGTTGAATGGATGGGTTAATTGGTGTTGAATTGATGGATTAGTGGGTGGTTGGATTGATGGGTTAGTGTGCGGTTGAATTGATGGGTTAGTGGGTGGTTGAATTGATAGATTAATGGATGGTTGGATTGATGGGTTAGTGGGCGGTTGAATTGATGGGCTAATTGGTTAGTGGGCGGTTGAATTGATGGGCTAATTGATTAGTGGGTGGTTGAATTGATATATTAATGGGCTGTTGAATTGGTGGGTTAGTGGGTGGTTGAATTGATGGGTTAGTGGGTGGTTGAATTGATGGGCTAATTGGTTAGTGGGCGGTTGGATTGATGGGTTAGTGGGTGGTTGAATTGATGGGCTAATTGGTTAGTGGGAGGTTGGATTGATGGGTTAGTGGGTGGTTGAATTGATGGGTTAGTGGGTGGTTGAATTGATATATTAATGGGTGGTTGAATTTGATGGTTAGTGGGTGGTTGAATTGATGGGCTAATTGATTATTGGGTGGTTGAATTGGTGGGTTAGTGGGTGGCTGAATTGATGGGTTAGTGGGTGGTTGAATTGATGGGCTAATTGGTTAATGGGTGGTTGAATTGATGGTTAATGGGCGGTTGAATTGATGGATTAATGGGTGATTGAATTGATAGTTAATGAGCAGTTGAATTGATGGATTAATGGGTGATTGAATTGATGGAGTAATGGATGGTTGAATTGGTGGGTTAGTGGGTGGTTGAATGGATGGGTTAATTGGTGGTTGAATTGATGGATTAGTGGTAGGTTGGATTGATGGGTTAGTGGGCGGTTGAATTGATGAATTGACGGGTTAGTGGGCGGTTGAATTGATGGGTTAGTGGGTGGTGAATTGATGGATTAATGGATGGTTGAATTGATGGGTTAGTGGGCGGTTGAATTGATGGGCTAATTGGTTAGTGGGCGGTTGAATTGATGGATCGATGGGTGGTTGAATTGATGGGCTAATTTATTAGTGGGCGGTTGGATTGATGGGTTAGTGTGTATGTTTGAATTGATGGGCTAATTGGTTAGTGGGCGGTTGGATTGATGGGTTAGTGGGTGGTTGAACTGATGGGTTAGTGGGTGGTTGAATTGATGGGTTAGTGGGTGGTTGAATTGATGGGTTAGTGGGTGGTTGAATTGATGGGTTAGTGGGTGGTTGAATTGATGGGCTAATTGGTTAGTGGGTGGTTGAATTGGTGGGTTAGTGGGTGGCTGAATTGATGGGTTAGTGGGCGGTTGAATTGGTGGGTTAGTGGGCGGTTGAATTGGTGGGTTAGTGGGTGGTTGAATTGGTGGGTTAGTGGGCGGTTGGATTGATGGGTTAGTGGGCGGCTGAATTGATGGGCTAATTGGTTAGTGGGCGTTTGGATTGATGGATTAATGGGTTAGTGAGCGGTTGGATTTATGGGTTAGTGGACGGTTGGATTGATGGGTTAGTGGGCAGTTGAATTGTGGATTAATGGGTGGTTGAATTGATGGATTAATGGGTAGTTGAAGTGATGGATTGATGGGTGTGTGAGTTGATGGATTAATGGGTCAGTGAATGTGTTTACAAATTAATTGGTTGGTGGGCAAAAGAGTTTAATGGATGGGTGGGAGAATTGATAAATGGATGGGTGAGCCCGTGGACGGACTGATAGATAGCAATGACCCGTGTGCTCAAAATTGATCCTGGACATAAAGTCATGGGAAAGTAAAGTACTGAGCCTAGAGGGCCGGAAAGCCATTTCTTTTTATGGTAGGTCGACTAAAGAGTGTCTTGCTAAACTTGGCTAATGGTCACAATACACAGACACTACACACAGACACTACACACAAGCATGCTAATCTTGGCAATGTAGATATTAATATTGACCCCCTGGAGGCGAAAGCGTGCCTCACAGCAGCAGAGCTGGAAGTTGTCAGCCTCCCGCAGCTGATGGCTTGCGCCAGCCAGGATCGGTGAACCAGAACCATCCAGACCCTGCTCCACCTCTCCGTGGTGCCTCTAGTAACAGACTAACCTGTCTTGTCTGGCCAAGCGAGTAGGGATCGAAGAGGGAAGACAACCCGGTACTCAAAAATGTCATGCTGAAGGCGGATGTGTTGGGCCGAAAGGCGCAAATATCACAGTCATATACTGCAAACCACAACACAACCCAGACACGCCCACTAAACTTCCTTTTAAGGGCGGATGATGAAGAGGTATACTCCTTTAGTCATCGGGCGAACGCAAGCAAGCAAGCATATTGACCCCCTGATATATAATATAGTAAATGTACTGCTCGTAGAGACGTCCGTCCAGCAACTGAGCTGAGTGCGATCAGCGACCCATAGCTGACTGTTTGCGTGAGGATCGGCCAACAACAGAGCTGAGTGTGATCAGCGACCCATAGCTGATTGTTTACGTGAGGATCGGGCAACCACAGAGTGGATCAGCTAAAAAAGATGATAGCATGTGTTAATTATAGAGTGGATTATAAAAAAAGAGACGATAGCGTGTGTTATAGAGCAGATCAGCTAGAAAAGACGATAGCGTGTGTTATAGAGCAGATCAGCTAGAAAAGATAATAGCGTGAGTTATAGAGTATATCAGCTAGACAAAATGATAGCGTGTGTTATAGTGGGCCATCTATAGAATGTGTCGGGGGAAAAAGCCGAATCATTCTTATCGTGACATGTTTTCTTTCTGTGAGATCTGCTGGGAATATAGACCGCCATCTAGTGCAGACGCCACGTTATGTACAGCCTACGTCTTTAATAACATCACTCCTGATCATTAAGAATCTGTGAGTCGAGCACAGGACTTTGACAGATGAACAAATACATGGCTATCTAGATTGTGTGAACAGGGAGTGGGGGCCGGTGTTGTGTGTGAACAGGGAGTGGGGGCCGGTGTTGTGTGTGAACAGGGAGTGGGGGCCGGTGTTGTGTGTGAACAGGGAGTGGGGGCCGGTGTTGTGTGTGAACAGGGAGTGGGGGCCGGTGTTGTGTGTGAACAGGGAGTGGGGGCGGAGTTGTGTGTGAACAGGGAGTGGGGGCCGGTGTTGTGTGTGAACAGGGAGTGGGGGCAGGTGTTGTGTGTGAACAGGGAGTGGGGGCAGGTGTTGTGTGTGAACAGGGAGTGGGGGCCGGAGTTGTGTGTGAACAGGGAGTGGGGGCCGGTGTTGTGTGTGAACAGGGAGTGGGGGCCGGTGTTGTGTGTGAACAGGGAGTGGGGGCCGGTGTTGTGTGTGAACAGGGAGTGGGGGCCGGTGTTGTGTGTGAACAGGGAGTGGGGGGCCGGTGTTGTGTGTGAACAGGGAGTGGGGGTCGGTGTTGTGTGTGAACAGGGAGTGGGGGGCCGGTGTTGTGTGTGAACAGGGAGTGGGGGCCGGTGTTGTGTGTGAACAGGGAGTGGGGGCCGGTGTTGTGTGTGAACAGGGAGTGGGGGCCGGTGTTGTGTGTGAACAGGGAGTGGGGGCCGGTGTTGTGTGTGAACAGGGAGTGGGGGCCGGTGTTGTAGGAACATGGCGATATTCTGAACAAATGAGTCTGTCAATCCACACCGAACTGGTACAACTAGTCGCTGTGTGCTGATTGGCGTTTGAGGAGAAGGTCGGGACACCTATAGGGGTGTCCGGAGTGCTGTGATGATGATCGTAATTTAAACAGAACATCAACATAACTATAGAAGGCAGGCAACTAAAACAGAACATCAACATAACTATAGAAGGCAGGCAACTAAAACAGAACATCCACATAACTATAGAAGGCATGCAACTAAAACAAAACATCAACATAACTATAGAAGGCATGCAACTAAAACAGAACATCAACATAACTATAGAAGGCATGCAACTAAAACAGAACATCAACATAACTATAGAAGGCATGCAACTAAAACAGAACATCTACATAACTATAGAAGGCATGCAACTAAAACAGAACATCAACATAACTATAGAAGGCAGGCAACTAAAACAGAACATCAACATAACTATAGAAGGCAGGCAACTAAAACAGAACATCAACATAACTATAGAAGGCAGGCAACTAAAACAGAACATCAACATAACTATAGAAGGCAGGCAACTAAAACAGAACAACAACATAACTATAGAAGGCAGGCAACTAAAACAGAACATCTACATAACTATAGAAGGCATGCAACTAAAACAGAACATCAACATAACTATAGAAGGCAGGCAACTAAAACAGAACATCAACATAACTATAGAAGACAGGCGACTAAAACAGAACATCAACATAACTATAGAAGGCAGGCAACTAAAACAGAACATCAACATAACTATAGAAGGCAGGCAACTAAAACAGAACATCAACATAACTATAGAAGGCAGGCAACTAAAACAGAACATCAACATAACTATAGAAGGCAGGCAACTAAAACAGAACATCAACATAACTATAGAAGGCAGGCAACTAAAACAGAACATCAACATAACTATAGAAGGCAGGCAACTAAAACAAGTAGAGGAATTCAAATACCTAGGAAGTTTAGTGACAAACGATAATTCTCAAACAGCAGAGATAGAATCAAGATGCAACAAAGCTTGTCAAATCATTGGACAGTTATCACCACTATTGTCCAACAAGGAAATAACTCTAGAGGCAAAACGAGCACTCTACAATGCAATCTTCATCCCAATGTTGTGCTACCAATGCCAGTCCTGGACCTTAGATGCAAGAACAATAAGAAAAATAACCTCTACAGAGATGAAATGTGTTAGACGAATGACAGGAAACAGTCTGAAAGATAAGATCAGAAATGAACTGAGAAAAAAGCTAGGAATAGCCCCCGCCATAGAATATATAAGGAAACAACAGATAAAATGGTTTAGCCACCTGCAGAAAGATCAAAACACAACACAGCGAGCCTTCAACAAACGTTGTGAGAACACCAGACCCAAGGGTCGACCACGAAAAAATGGATCGATTGAATAATAGAAGCACTATTAAACATAACAGCAGCAGAGGCGAACAGAAGAGCAAAAGACTGCAAATTATATCTCCCCTCGACGCTAAAAGGCAGATGAGGAAGGAAAGAAGAAGAAGATATTTACATAATTCCTAACCAAAACTTTGGCTATATCGGCAACTGTCAACCACTCGCTATAGACCAACATAGCTGATACAACGCGCTGACTGTCCTATCGGCTTTCCTAAACGTTACAATAGTTTGTGTACATTCGGCGCTGGCGAATCGGCTATTGATTTTATCACTGGCACATACCAGACCTGGTATTTATATTTAGAACAGGCGCTTAATGCCACAGATTGGGGGGGGGGGAGGGCTTGGTACGCAGGGGACAAAGTCCGTGGGTTAGATATTAGTTCATTATATCTGGAGTGACTGAACCTGGTTCGAGTCATTATTACACTCTATAGATAAACTCATCATCACCATCAAGTACTGGGCTTGCTGGCGAAGGTGGTCATGTCTCTCCACAACTTTCAATCTTGACAGTTATTTATCATTTCTGTTGTTGACCTTCTGCAAGCCATTCTCTTAAGCTGTCTGGTATTTTTCTCTATGCTTCTGGTCTGGGTGCAGTGAGGATGACCTGTCGACTAAACTAAACATTTTCTGGGTGCAGTGAGAATAACTTGTCGACTAAACTAAACATTTCTGGGTGCAGTGAGAATAACTTGTCGACTAAACTAAACATTTTCTGGGTGCAGTGAGAATAACTTGTCGACTAAACTAAACATTTTCTGGGTGCAGTGAGAATAACTTGTCGACTAAACTAAACATTTTCTGGGTGCAGTGAGAATAACTTGTCGACTAAACTAAACATTTTCTGGTGCAGTGAGAATAACTTGTCGACTAAACTAAACATTTTCTGGGTGCAGTGAGAATAACTGTCGACTAAACTAAACATTTCTGGGTGCAGTGAGAATAACTTGTCGACTAAACTAAACATTTTCTGGGTGCAGTGAGATAACTTGTCGACTAAACTAAACATTTTCTGGGTGCAGTGAGAATAACTTGTCGACTAAACTAAACATTTTCTGGGTGCAGTGAGAATAACTTGTCGACTAAACTAAACATTTTCCGGTTTAATGAGGATGACCTGTCGACTAAACAAAACAAATTTCTGGGTGCAGTGAGAATGACCTGTCGACTAAACTAAACTAAATATTTTGTGTGCATTGAGAATGACCTGTCGACTAAACTAAATATTTTCTGTGCACATTGAGGATGACCTGTCGACTAAACTAAACTAAATATTTTCTGTGTACATTGAGGATGACCTGTCGACTTAACTAAAGTAAATATTTTCTGGGTACATTGAGAATGACATGTCGACTAAACTAAATATTTTCTGGGTACATTGAGAATGAATTAAAAAATAGAAAAAAATGGTATATAAGAAGCTTTACGTGATAAGTGGACGACACAGACTAAAAGACGTTTCGGCCCAATAGGCCTTCATCATGAACAAACAAAAAAACACACACAAAACTAATAACGAAACAACCAAAACGAAAACAATCGAAATGTGTTAAAGAAAACAAAATTATCTATCCTGTGTGTAAACAGAGGTCAAAACTAAAAGGAAATAGCAACCAAGTGCGGTTGTCGTGAACGTACAGAAACATGCAGAAATGTGCGCAAATGCACACAGAACCAGAGGAGTTCACACAGGGGTCAGTGTGCAAACACAAAGGAGAAAGAATAGAACAGTAGACTAACAGGTGTTCAAAAGACGGTAAGAGTGAGATGTCTGAGAGTGGGGTACAATAAAAACAAATGAGGGGTAAGGGGCACAGAAGAAAGGTAAAGAGGAGAACACCGAAGTGTCTCATTAGGAGGGACTAGAGGAGGAGAACTATAAATAGCATGGTATAGTAAGTAGACCAAAGAACCCAAATATGTGCAGTAGAGAAGGCTATGCAAAAGGGAAGGAGCAACCAAAAGGAAACTATGTGTATGAGTGTGATACATTCAAACCGCGTGGGGTCAGCGAACCATACTGGACTATGAGGCGATTTTCCAAAGTATAGCGGCTGCGGTCGCCAGAGTGACAATGGACAATACCAGTGACACGGATGTCGTCTTTGCCCTTGTGATCAGTCTTTGCTGCAGCTTCGCATTTTTATGCCTTAACCCTTTACATTGAGAATGACATGTCGACTAAACTAAATATTTTCTGGGTACATTGAGGATGACCTGTCGACTAAACTAAATATTTTGTGTGTGCATTGAGAATAACCTGTCACTAAACTAAACTGAAAATAATGTGATAATTTTCACACCAGAACGTTCCCTTCCTGTAAAACCAAACTCAGGCGGAGTTAACATAGAAGCACTCAGTGCCGAGCCCTCGACTTATTCTCGGCAAGTTCCCGCTAGCCACTGCCTTATCACGAGCCGTCTGAGTATAGCAAGCACGGTTCTAATGGCGGTCCGACCTGTACTGAATTAACATAACTCATTACAATAAAAAGCTTAGCAATAGTTAGTTCTACATCTGACTTCCATCATTCAATGGGTGCCGTCTGCACGTCGAGGGTTGGCTATATGAAGCGCCATTTGTCTCTGTCTTCTATCTTGATGGTGCACGTAGTCATGGATCCACCTTTGATGTTATCTGTCCACTTTAGGGGAGCCGCGATAGCTCAGTGGTTAGTGAACTGGACTACAAAGGGCAAGGGGTAGGGTTCGATCCCAATCGACGGCTTCCGGGTTCACCCAGCCTTAAATGGGTACCGGATTTTTTTCTGGGAAAGTAAAGCAGCACGGGCGTAATACTGACCACATTACCCAAAAATCATGTGCTGAAGGTCTGTAAAATATAGGGTCACTAACACCATATTTCCCTATACGCCACTTGGCGTGACGGGGGTACTTTACTTTTTCTTTTGCTGTCCATTTTAGTCTTCGTCTGCTTCAGTCACGTCTTATACCTTCCATTCCAAGAATGACTTTTAGAAGGCTATCATGTCTCTTCACACGCCCAACAAATTTCAGTTTTTTTTTTTTGAATTGTGTTAGTAGGGTTTTTTAAATTTTATTTTCAACTGATTCAGAACTTCCTTGCTTGTTTTCTTTTCCCTCCACCCAATTCTCCACATTTCCCTATAAATCCACATTTCAAAGGCTTCCATTTTCTGCTGTGTTTTCTTATTAAAAGTCCATGTTTCTGCACCCTACAATGTTGAGTACATATAGCATGTTGCTATTCCATGTTTCAGTTCTCATGTTATTTGCTTTGATGTCAGTATATTTTTTCATGTTAAAATATTTTTTTGCCTTTCCATTTCTTTTGTTTACTTCTGTTTCACGTTTTCCATCGTGTGTTATATAATGTATAATATGTTCTGGATAACTATATTCTTAAACTCTTTCTAGGTTTTTCCACATCTACTTCAATATCATCAAACATGGACATTAGACAAGAAAACACAACAGAAAATTGAAGCCTTTGAAATGTGGATTTATAGAAGAATAGGTAGAATTGGATGGAAAGAAAAGATAACAAACGATGAAGTTTTAAAACAACTAAAAATAAAAAGAGAACTGCTGAACACAATTAGAACAAGACAAATTAAATTTTGGGGGCATGTTAAAAGACACAACAGCCTACTAAAAGTAATATTGGAAGGAAAAATACAAGGCAAAAGAGGCAGAGGCAGACCAAGACTAACATGGACGAGTAACATCAAAAGATGGACAAGTCAATCTATGTCAGCCTGCACCATCAAAGCAAGAAACGGAGTAGAATGGCGATCCATGGTAGCCAACCTTCGTTTGGGAGAGGACACACGATGATGATGATGACTTCAATATCTCCTTGTATAGTTTGTTCATTTTCTCTACTAATAAGCATATTTACCGTGCTGAAGTCGGATGTGTTAGGCCGAAAGGTGCAAATATCACAGTTATACTGTAAACCACAACCCAACGCAGACACACCCACTTAACGTCCTTTTAAGGGCGGATGATGAAGAGTAATTCTGTAGTCTACTAGAATACTCTAGAATACTTTAGTCATCGGGTGAACGCAAGCAAGCAAGCTTATTTATCTTGTAAACATTTGTTTTCAATAAATATTCTTTCTTGTCTTTGTTTTGTCCACTAGTTGTTGTAGATTTCCCAGATTTTCTGTCATTAATACGGTATCACCAGCATATCTTACATTACTGATGTTTATCCATTAACGTTTAGTCCTTGCATCTCCATGATCTCTTTGAAGATCTGTTCAGTAAAGTTAAAAAATAAAAAAATAAAGTACCCCCGCCACGCCCAGTGGCGTATAGGGAATATGGTGTTAGTGGCCATAAATTTTACAGACCTTCAGCACATGGTTTTTGGGTAATGTGGTCGGTATTACGTCCGTGCCGCTTTACTTTCCCAGAAAAAAAAATCCGGTACCCATTATAGGCTGGGTGAACCCGGAAGCCGTCGGTTGGGATCGAACCCTACCTCGTGTCCTTTGTAGTCCAGTTCACTAACCACTGAGCTATTGCGAGATTTGTTCAGTGTATAAGTTAAATAGACATGGTAGAATACAAGAGAAATGAAAAAAATACAGAAGAAAAAAAATTTATCTTTGATGCATTTATGTGCATTTTTTTTTGCCTTGGCCCTGATGGAATGCAGCCATGTCTTACCCCTGTACATCGGGCCGTTGACCTAAATGGGTCCAAATATGCTTTCTCTCAGGTTGCCAAATATCTGCACCCAACCTTATCTCTGTTATCGTCGATTACATCAGCGCAGGAAGTGACCTAATCTCGCACGAGGCGCGTGCGAGGGTGCTCGGCTCGCGCGATGCTCGGTAATGACATTGTCTTTTTATTCTTCATTCCGATGATGAATCATTTCTTAGCCGTGTTCATTCTCTCTCTCTCTCTCTCTCTCTCTCTCTCTTTCTCCCTTTCTCTCTTTCTCTCTCTCTCTCTATCTCGCTATTAATAGGGCGCAAATATACACATTATCTTTGTCTCGTGTTTTTTTCGTGACGTCATGTTCATTAAAAATAAAACATGGCTGCTCCTCGATTCCAACATATCAGCATCACGTGTCATGCCTAGTGACGTTTACAATGAGTTCCTGGAAGGAAACACAATTATTCAGCAATTTCTGGTTCATGTCAAAACTAGTCTTATAAATGATATAACTCGTCAATAGTGACGTTAAATTACACTTATGTCTGTAATTGCTTAACACATTCTTCCTCATCTGCCTTTCAGCGTCGAGGGGAGATATAATTTGCGGTCTTTTGCTTTTCTGTTCGCCTCTGCTACTGTTATGTTTCCTAGTGCTTCTAATATTCAATCGATCCATTTTTTCGTGGTCGACCCTTGGATCTGGTGATCTCGCAATGTTTATTGAGGGCCCGTTGTGTTGTGGTTTGATCACTCTACCTTGTCACGGGGCCAAACCATTTTGTCTGTTGTTTCTTTATTCTATTGGGGGGGGGGGGTGTCTATTCCTAGCTTTTTTCTCATTTCTTCATTTCTGATCTAATCTCTCAGACTGTTTCCTGTCATTCGTCTAACACATTTCATCTCTGTAGAGGTTATTTTTCTTATTGTTCTTTTATCTAGGGTCCAGGTCTGGCATTGGTAGCACAACGTTGGGATGAAGATTGTATTGTAGAGTGCTCGTTTTGCCTCTAGAGTTATTTCCTTGTTGGACAATAGTGGTGATAACTGTCCAATGATTTGACAAGCTTTGATGCATCTTGAGTTTATTTCTGCTGTTTTTGAATTATCGTTTGTCATTAGACTTCCTAGGTACTTGAATTCCTCTACTTGTTTTAGTTGTCTGCCTTCTATAGTTATGTAGATGTTCTGTTTATTTTTGGCAACATTCATGACTGCTGTTTTGTTGATGTTGATTTTCATGTTGTATTTTGTGCCTGAGATGTTGAGTTTGTTTAAGTGTTCTTGTAGGTCTTCTATTGTTTCATGTATTAGTGCCTGGTCGTCTGCAAATAGAAGCTCGTTGATCTTCTCTGTCTCTGATGGGTTGGCTAGCTTGCATATATGGTCCATGTATGTAATAAACAGTAGGGGGGATAGTACACACCCCTGTCTTACACCTGATCTAACTTCGAAGTGGTCTGTGTAGCCTGCTGCTGTTCTGACCCTGCAGCTGCTGTTGATGTAGAGACTTTTAATTAGGTTGGTTAGATGTTGGCTTACTATGTTGTTAGTATTTCCCACAGTTGTTCTCTATTTACTCTGTCGAATGCTTTTTCCTGGTTAATGAAGGCTATGTACAAATTCGGATTGTGTTCTGTCGTTTTTTCTGCCAGCTTCTTAAGATGAATCACTACACCTTAGGGGTCACTACACCCTCTTTTTTTTTTTGGAACCCCGTTTGAGAGTCGCTTAACTGTAGTTCTATTATTGGTCTCGGCCTTTTTTCCAAGATTTTGGCGTATAGCTTTCCTACATGGCTGAGAAGAGATATACCTCTATATTGATTGCAGTCTCTTTTGCTACCTTTTATTTTCCATATTGGTATGATGATTGCCTGTTGCCAGTCTTCTGGGGACTTTTTGTTGGTTGAAACTCCTGCTTCTCCTGTTACTGCTATTGTTTCTACTGGTATGTTATCTATTCCCTGTGTTTTATTTCTTGGTGCATATTTGATTACTTCTTCAATTTCCTCTTTCATGATGTTGGGTTCAGTATTTGTGCGTTCTTGCATGGTTAACAAATTCTGTGTTTATATTAATCCTGTTTTTGTTCCACAGAAGTGCTGCATGAGAGTCCTGTGAGAATGTTAACAGAATGTGCATCATCTTAGAGAGTTGTAAGAAAAAGTAAAGATTCCTTCCCTGCCTTGCTAGTCATATGAGGAATAACGGTGTTAGTTACTATTTCTCTATGACCACGGCACATTTTTGGGTGTTATGGTCGGTATCACGCAAGGCCGCCTTACCTTCCCAGAAAAATCTCTGGTACACATTTTTAGAGGCTGGGTGAACCCCAGAGCCTTGTCGGTCCGAAAAAAAAATAATCCGCCACTTCTGGGGATTGAACAATGACCCTTAAGATCTGGAAGCAAGTACACTAACCACTCAGCCACCAAGGCTCCACTCTTAAAGAAAACCACCCAGTTTAATAGAAATGATAATTATCGTGCACTATGCACAGAATAAATCTGTCAAAACATCACTGAGATGCCAGGTCAAAACTTTAATGGAAAGATAATAATCTAAGTTAGTAGTTGCAGTTAGTCGCACTGGTATCACTACAAAGTAACTTAAGTTTGGTTATTGATATATATATATTTTTTTAGTTCGCCAGCTTTTACCTCTGACTAAGTCTCTAGAGACTAGCAACTGAATTTTGCGTTTTAATCCATTTTTCCATGCTAGCCATGTGCACAGGGGTCCCTCACCGCATAGGCAGATAACTCAGACTTTGGAGGTACCCGTATATTTTCCGTCAATGAGTAATTGACATTTCAAGCCAGACCTTGTTGTTGAGACCAGGGGTGCTTGCTGCAGAGAGAAATTATAAATAAAAATCCCAACATGGTGCAGCTGGGATTTGAACTCAAAACCTCTCCGTCTAGAGGCCGGCGTCTTGCCTCGAGACCAACCAGTCCCCAGCTCATTGATATGAATTGATCATAAATTTGATCTCATGGTATCCATTTTTGACAATAGAAACAAGAAAAATAGTTCTTAAATGTTATGTAGAACCAGTATTAATATATGAATGTGAATCTTGGGCAATAAGACAACAGACAAGAAAATCAATGGAGTCTGTAGAAATGTGGTTTTACAGAAGAATGTTGAGAATACCATGGACAGCTTAGAGGAGTAATGAAAACATTTGAAAGAGGTCAGAGCAAAAAGAGAGCTAATTTCCAATATTAGGAAGAAACAAAAATTATTTTTTGGCCATGTAATGAGAAGGGAACAGCTAGAATATATTGTGACAAGTGGGAAAATTGAGGGACGAAGAGATAGAGGAAACAAAGAGAAAAAAATGCCAGACAGCTTTAAGAGAATGCCTTGGCAGAAGGTCAACAACAGAAATGATAAATAACTGTCGAGATCAAATGTTGTGGAGAGACATTATCACCTACGCCAGCAGGAACAGTACTTGATGTATAGGTACAATTTTGTAGAGTACATAAAATAATTCACAGAGGCCAGTTTGGATCCAATTTTTTGTTCATGTTAATTTCCTGATTGATTGTGTTCTCTTATTAATGTGTTGTTGCTTGTGTGTCTTCTCAGGAACAAAGCAATTGCAGATTATCTGTACTCAAATGGCTTTCAGGGTGCTCTTGAGCATTTTCAGAAAGAGGCTGGGATGGTATGATGACATTGTATTGTTTGAATTTTCATGTTTTTTCAATGATGTTTCATGTTTTGATTTATTTTTCAGTTTCATGTTTTAATTTATTTTTCAGTGTTTCATGTTTTAATTTATTTTTCAGTGATTCATGTTTTGATTTATTTTTCAGTGTTTCATGTTTTGGATCTTATCTTTCAAAGATGTTTCAAATTTTGATTTATTTTTTAATGAAATTTCATGTTTTGATTTATTTTTTGAATAAGATTCATGTAATGATGTATTATCTTTCAATTTTATTTGAGTTATTTGCGGGTCATCACCATTGCACCCCAAACATGTCTATAGACATGTGCTCAGATCCCTCCTCAGCAAATCTTGAAGTATCCAGCGACTGATGACTCCAGTTTTGTGTTGGTTGATAAGTCCTCTTATACACCCACTAAGTTTCTTGTTTCTGGCTTTTTTCCATCTTAACTTCCATCTCTTTCATCTGAAGGAGTGATGTGTACTCATGGTTGTCAAAGTCTTCCCACATCTCGGAGGACATTGATGACGTCCGCCCAATCCATTAAGTTAATCATCTTCAACGACAGCACAGCTAGCCAGCATGTCCACTCTTTCATTTCCCTGTACCCGAAATGATCATGACCTTTTAGTGTGCTTTATTCAATGGTATAATTCCACCAGAGTTAAAATAATTGTTATAACTTTCTTCAAAGTTGTTGTTATGGTAGACTTGTTGTCCTAATTAAGTCACATGTTGGAGTTATTTGGCCCCTTACAAAGACAACTCACAGCGATAACAATTAAGAGATGGACTTGGGTGGTAATCTAAAAATAAGAACACAGACTGCCATGTGAGTGGACATTTAGAGGAAAAAAGAGAAAGAGTAAGATGAAAAACATTGGGGGAAATGTGTAGTAAGACATTGAACACTCTGAGAAAAATGTAAGATAAAGAACATTGTGAGGGCAAATATGTAGTAAGACATTGAACACTCTGAGAAAAATGTAAGATAAAGAACATCTATCTATCTATTGACCTTTCGAGCCGTAGCCGGCCCATAGGGCATAGACCAAGATACTCCTTCTCTTATCTTAATTTTTGTTCTAGCAGTTTTCAATTCTTTTAAAGATATTTTATCAAATCTCGCCATTTGTCTCAGTTCTGTGCAAGCAGCTCTATTTCATTGAGGGAGCCAATCCTGCTGCTCTTGCCTCTCTCATCAATGTTTTTCTCAGTGTCTCCCTGGGTCTTCCTCTTTTCCTCTTACCTGTTGTTTCCCACATGAGGGCTTGCTTTGCTATTCGGTTATTATCTCTTCTCATCACATGTCCAACATATGACCATCGTCTTTTCTTTATTACTGAAGATATTAGTGGTTAATTGGCGATTTCTCTAATTTCCTCGTTTGTTCTGAATTCATTCCACGCTATACCAAGTATTTTCCTTAGACATTTATTTTCGAATGCGTTCAACTTTGTTGATAAAGAACATACTGCAAAAAAAAAAAAAGAGAGTAAGATGAAAAAGAATATTCTGAGGGGAAAAAAAAGAGTGAGACAAAGAACATTCTGCCAGAAAAATGGAGAATAAGAACATTCTGAGGGGAAAAAAGAGTGAGACAAAGAACATTCTGCCAGAAAAATGGAGAATAAGAACATTATGAGGGGAAAAAGAATAAGACTCCAAGATCTGTTTAAAAAAAAGGAGAAAATAAGATGAAGTACATTCTCAGGGAGAAAAAAGAGTAAAACAGAGAACATAGTGCCAAAAAAATAACATTTCATTCTATAAAAAAGAGTAAAACAGAAAACATAGTGCCAAAAAAATAACATTTCATTCTATAAAAAAGAGTAAAACAGAGAACATAGTGCCAAAAAATAACATTTCATTCTATAAAAAAGAGTAAAACAGAACATAGTGCCAAAAAAATAACATTTCATTCTATAAAAAAGAGTAAAACAGAGAACATAGTGCCAAAAAAAATAACATTTCATTCTATAAAAAAGAGTAAAACAGAGAACATAGTGCCAAAAAAATAACATTTCATTCTATAAAAAAAGAGTAAAACAGAGAACATAGTGCCAAAAAAATAACATTTCATTCTATAAAAAAGAGTAAAACAGAGAACATCGTGCCAAAAAAATAACATTTCATTCTATAAAAAAGAGTAAAACAGAGAACATCGTGCCAAAATAAATAACATTTCATTCTATAAAAAAGAGTAAAACAGAGAACATAGTGCCAAAAAATAACATTTCATTCTATAAAAAAGAGTAAAACAGAGAACATAGTGCCAAAAAAATAACATTTCATTCTTTAAAAAAGAGTAAAACAGAGAACATCGTGCCAAAAAAATATTTCATTCTATAAAAAAGAGTAGAACAGAAAACATAGTGCCAAAAAATAACATTTAATTCTATAAAAAAGAGTAAAACAGAGAACATAGTGCCAAAAAATAACATTTCATTCTATAAAAAAGAGTAAAACAGAGAAAATAGTGCCAAAAAATAACATTTCATTCTATAAAAAAGAGTAAAACAGAGAACATAGTGCCAAAAAATAACATTTCGTTCTATAAAAAAGAGTAAAACATAGTGCCAAAAAGTAACATTTCATTCTATAAAAAAAGAGTAAAACAGAGAACATCGTGCCAAAAAATAACATTTCATTCTATAAAAAAGAGTAAAACAGAGAACATAGTGCCAAAAAAATAACATTTAATTCTATAAAAAAGAGTAAAACAGAGAACATAGTGCCAAAAAAATAACATTTCATTCTATAAAAAAGAGTAAAACAGAGAACATAGTGCCAAAAAAAATAACATTTCATTCTATAAAAAAGAGTAAAACAGAGAACATAGTGCCAAAAAATAACATTTCATTCTATAAAAAAGAGTAAAACAGAGAACATAGTGCCAAAAAATAGCATTTCATTCTATAAAAAAGAGTAAAACAGAGAACATAGTGCCAAAAAAATAACATTTAATTCTATAAAAAAGAGTAAAACAGAGAACATAGTGCCAAAAAAATAACATTTCATTCTATACAAAAGAGTAAAACAGAGAACATAGTGCCAAAAAATAACATTTCATTCTATAAATAAGAGTAAAATAGAGAACATCGTGCCAAAAAAATAACATTTCATTCTATAAAAAAGAGTAAAACAGAGAACATAGTGCCAAAAAATAACATTTCATTCTATAAAAAAGAGTAAAACAGAAAACATAGTGCCATAAAAATAACATTTCATTCTATAAAAAAGAGTAAAACAGAAAACATAGTGCAAAAAAAATAACATTTCATTCTATAAAAAAGAGTAAAACAGAAAACATAGTGCCAAAAAAATAACATTTCATTCTATAAAAAAGAGTAAAACAGAGAACATAGTGCCAAAAAAATAACATTTCATTCTATAAAAAAGAGTAAAACAGAGAACATAGTGCCAAAAAAATAACATTTCATTCTATAAAAAAGAGTAAAACAGAAAACATAATGCCAAAAAAATAACATTTCATTCTATAAAAAAGAGTAAAACAGAGAACATAGTGCCAAAAAAATAACATTTCATTCTATAAAAAAGAGTAAAACAGAGAACATCGTGCCAAAAAAATAACATTTCATTCTATAAAAAAGAGTAAAACAGAGAACATCGTGCCAAAATAAAATAACATTTCATTCTATAAAAAAGAGTAAAACAGAGAACATAGTGCCAAAAAATAACATTTCATTCTATAAAAAAGAGTAAAACAGAGAACATAGTGCCAAAAAAATAACATTTCATTCTTTAAAAAAGAGTAAAACAGAGAACATCGTGCCAAAAAAATATTTCATTCTATAAAAAAGAGTAGAACAGAAAACATAGTGCCAAAAAATAACATTTCATTCTATAAAAAAGAGTAAAACAGAGAACATAGTGCCAAAAAATAACATTTCATTCTATAAAAAAGAGTAAAACAGAGAAAATAGTGCCAAAAAATAACATTTCATTCTATAAAAAAGAGTAAAACAGAGAACATAGTGCCAAAAAATAACATTTCGTTCTATAAAAAAGAGTAAAACAGAGAACATAGTGCCAAAAGTAACATTTCATTCTATAAAAAAAGAGTAAAACAGAGAACATCGTGCCAAAAAATAACATTTCATTCTATAAAAAAGAGTAAAACAGAGAACATAGTGCCAAAAAAATAACATTTAATTCTATAAAAAAGAGTAAAACAGAGAACATAGTGCCAAAAAAATAACATTTCATTCTATAAAAAAAGAGTAAAACAGAGAACATAGTGCCAAAAAAATAACATTTCATTCTATAAAAAAGAGTAAAACAGAGAACATAGTGCCAAAAAATAACATTTCATTCTATAAAAAAAGAGTAAAACAGAGAACATAGTGCCAAAAAATAGCATTTCATTCTATAAAAAAGAGTAAAACAGAGAACATAGTGCCAAAAAAATAACATTTAATTCTATAAAAAAGAGTAAAACAGAGAACATAGTGCCAAAAAAATAACATTTCATTCTATAAAAAAGAGTAAAACAGAGAACATAGTGCCAAAAAATAACATTTCATTCTATAAATAAGAGTAAAATAGAGAACATCGTGCCAAAAAAATAACATTTCATTCTATAAAAAAGAGTAAGAGAAATAACTTTCTGCAAGAAATAAACATAAAGCAAAAAACATTCTGGCAGAGAGCAATAGAGGTAGAGAAGCACAGTGTAGACCAGACCTGGTACACTCTGTGAAGAATGCCACAATCTGGCAAAATGTAGAGGTGTTTATGCTGCCCAACTGAATGCTGTTGAGCACTGTCTGCTTGGTTGGTCCCAATGCTGTCAGCAGAAGAGAAGAGTAAAAAAAATATAAAAATAAAAAAAAATCTGAAACAAGAGCAACGTTTCAAATACTTGGGCACAATAATAACATCAGATGGGAGATGTACCACAGAAATAAAAAGCAGAATAACTCAGGCCAAAATAGCATTTCAGAAAATGAAAAACGCCTTGTGCGTCTATGTCAATAAAAGTGAGACAGTTCATCTGTGCTATATAGAGCCAGTTCTGACCTATGAAAGCAAATCATGGACAGTAGACAAAAAAAAAAAAAACGATTAGAGGCCACAAATATGGGATTCTCAGAAGAATGTTGAAAGTTCCCTGGACAGATAAAAAGACCAGTGAGGAAATTCTCAAAGAGGCCAACACAAAAAGGCAGCTCTTAAAAAACATCAGAAAGAAGCAATCAACATTTATCGGGCGCATCATGAGAAGAGGAAAGTTGGAATACTTGGTCACGACTGCCAAAATACATGGAAAAAAGAGATTGTGGATGACAAAGGGAGAAGATACTGGATAGCTTGGTGTCATGGCATGGAAAACAGTCAACAACAGAAATGATACGATGCACTGTAGATAGAAGATTGTGGAGGGACATGATCGTCTACAACAACCGGTGTGATACATGATGATGTAAATAAGTGCTGAAAGTAAATCACATTCAACCATCATAATCATCATGTATCATTCTGGCTGGCATATGTGACCATGTCTCTCCACAACATTCTATCTTTACAGCTGCTGGCATATGTGACCATGTCTCTCCACAACATTCTATCTCTACAGCTGCTGGCATATGTGACCATGTCTCTCCACAACATTCTACCTCTACAGCTGCTGGCATGTGTGACCATGTCTCTCCACAACATTCTACCTCTACAGCTGCTGGCATGTGTGATCATGTCTCTCCACAACATTCTACCTCTACAGCTGCTGGCATATGTGACCATGTCTCTCCACAACATTATATCTTTACAGCTGCTGGCATATGCGACCATGTCTCTCCACAACATTATATCTCTACAGCTGCTAGCATATATGACCATGTCTCTCCACAACATTCTATCTCTACAGCTGCTGGCATATGTGACCATGTCTCTCCACAACATTCTATCTCTACAGCTGCTGGCATGTGTGATCATGTCTTTCCACAACATTCTATCTCTAGAGCTGCTGGCATGTGTGACCATGTCTCTCCACAACATTCTATCTCTACAGCTGCTGGCATGTGTGATCATGTCTCTCCACAACATTCTATCTCTACAGCTGCTGGCATATGTGACCATGTCTCTCCACAACATTCTATCTCTACAGCTGCTGGCATGTGTGATCATGTCTCTCCACAAAATTCTATCTCTACAGCTGCTGGCATATGTGACCATGTCTCTCCACAACATTCTATCTCTACAGCTGCTGGCATATGTGACCATGTCTCTCTGCATCATTCTATCTCTACAGCTGCTGGCATATATGACCATGTCTTTCCACAATATTCTATCTCTACAGCTGCTGGCATATGTGACCATGTCTCTCCACAACATTCTATCTCTACAGCTGCTGGCATATGTGACCATCTCTCCACAACATTCTATCTCTACAGCTGCTGACATATGTGACCATGTCTCTCCACAACATTCTATCTCTACAGCTGCTGGCATGTGTGACCATGTCTCTCCACAACATTCTACCTCTACAGCTGCTGGCATGTGTTACCATGTCACTTCACAACATTCTATCTCTACAGCTGCTGGCATGTGTGATCATGTCTCTCCACAACATTCTACCTCTACAGCTGCTGGCATATGTGACCATGTCTCTCCACAACATTCTATCTCTACAGCTGCTGGCATATGTGACCATGTCTCCCCACAACATTCTATCTCTACAGCTGCTGGCATATGTGACCATGTCTCTCCACAACATTCTATCTCTACAGCTGCTGGCATATGTGACCATGTCTCTCCACAACATTCTATCTCTACAGCTGCTGGCATATGTGATCATGTCTCTCCACAACATTCTACCTCTACAACTGCTGGCATATGTGACCATGTCTCTCCACAACATTATATCTTTACAGCTGCTGGCATATGCGACCATGTCTCTCCACAACATTCTACCTCTACAGCTGCTGGCATGTGTGATCATGTCTCTCCACAACATTCTACCTCTACAGCTGCTGGCATATGTGACCATGTCTCTCCACAACATTATATCTTTACAGCTGCTGGCATATGCGACCATGTCTCTCCACAACATTATATCTCTACAGCTGCTAGCATATATGACCATGTCTCTCCACAACATTCTATCTCTACAGCTGCTGGCATATGTGACCATGTCTCTCCACAACATTCTATCTCTACAGCTGCTGGCATATGTGACCATGTCTCTCCACAACATTATATCTCTACAGCTGCTGGCATATGTGACCATGTCTCTCCACAACATTCTATCTCTACAGCTGCTGGCATATGTGACCATGTCTCTCCACAACATTCTACCTCTACAGCTGCTGGCATGTGTGACCATGTCTCTCCACAACATTCTATCTCTACAGCTGCTGGCATGTGTGACCATGTCTCTCCACAACATTCTATCTCTACAGCTGCTGGCATATGTGACCATGTCTCTCCACAACATTCTATCTCTACAGCTGCTGGCATGTGTGACCATGTCTCTCCACAACATTCTATCTCTACAGCTGCTGGCATGTGTGATCATGTCTCTCCACAACATTCTATCTCTACAGCTGCTGGCATGTGTGACCATGTCTCTCCACAACATTCTACCTCTACAGCTGCTGGCATATGTGACCATGTCTCTCCACAACATTCTATCTCTACAGCTGCTGGCATATATGACCATGTCTCTCCACAATATTCTATCTCTACAGCTGCTGGCATATGTGACCATGTCTCTCCACAACATTCTATCTCTACAGCTGCTGGCATATATGACCATGTCTCTCCACAATATTCTGTCTCTACAGCTGCTGGCATATGTGACCATGTCTCTCCACAACATTCTATCTCTACAGCTGCTGGCATATGTGACCATCTCTCCACAACATTCTATCTCTACAGCTGCTGACATATGTGACCATGTCTCTCCACAACATTCTATCTCTACAGCTGCTGGCATATGTGACCATGTCTCTCCACAACATTCTACCTCTACAACTGCTGGCATATGTGACCATGTCTCTCCACAACATTATATCTTTACAGCTGCTGGCATATGCGACCATGTCTCTCCACAACATTCTATCTCTAGAGCTGCTGGCATGTGTGACCATGTCTCTCCACAACATTCTATCTCTACAGCTGCTGGCATATGTGACCATGTCTCTCCACAACATTCTATCTCTACAGCTGCTGGCATGTGTTACCATGTCTCTCCACAACATTCTATCTCTACAGCTGCTGGCATGTGTGACCATGTCTCTCCACAACATTCTATCTCTACAGCTGCTGGCATATGTGACCATGTCTCTCCACAACATTCTATCTCTACAGCTGCTGGCATATATGACCATGTCTCTCCACAACATTCTATCTCTACAGCTGCTGGCATATGTGACCATGTCTCTCCACAACATTATATCTCTACAGCTGCTGGCATATATGACCATGTCTCTCCACAACATTCTATCTCTAGAGCTGCTGGCATGTGTGACCATGTCTCTCCACAACATTCTATCTCTACAGCTGCTGGCATATGTGACCATGTCTCTCCACAACATTCTATCTCTACAGCTGCTGGCATGTGTTACCATGTCTCTCCACAACATTCTATCTCTACAGCTGCTGGCATGTGTGACCATGTCTCTCCACAACATTCTATCTCTACAGCTGCTGGCATGTGTTACCATGTCACTCCACAACATTCTATCTCTACAGCTGCTGGCATATATGACCATGTCTCTCCACAACAATTTATCTCTACAGCAGCGGGCATGTGTGATCATGTCTCTCCACAACATTCTATCTCTACAGCTGCTGGCATGTGTGACCATGTCTCTCCACAACATTCTATCTCTACAGCTGCTGGCATGTGTTACCATGTCTCTCCACAACATTCTATCTCTACAGCTGCTGGCATATGTGACCATGTCTCTCCACAACATTATATCTCTACAGCTGCTGGCATATATGACCATGTCTCTCCACAACATTCTATCTCTAGAGCTGCTGGCATGTGTGACCATGTCTCTCCACAACATTCTATCTCTACAGCTGCTGGCATATGTGACCATGTCTCTCCACAACATTCTATCTCTACAGCTGCTGGCATGTGTTACCATGTCTCTCCACAACATTCTATCTCTAGAGCTGCTGGCATGTGTGACCATGTCTCTCCACAACATTCTATCTCTACAGCTGCTGGCATGTGTTACCATGTCACTCCACAACATTCTATCTCTACAGCTGCTGGCATATATGACCATGTCTCTCCACAACAATTTATCTCTACAGCAGCGGGCATGTGTGATCATGTCTCTCCACAACATTCTATCTCTACAGCTGCTGGCATGTGTGACCATGTCTCTCCACAACATTCTATCTCTACAGCTGCTGGCATATATGACCATGTCTCTCCACAATATTCTATCTCTACAGCTGCTGGCATATGTGACCATGTCTCTCCACAACATTCTATCTCTACAGCTGCTGGCATATATGACCATGTCTCTCCACAATATTCTATCTCTACAGCTGCTGGCATATGTGACCATGTCTCTCCACAACATTCTATCTCTACAGCTGCTGGCATATGTGACCATGTCACTCCACAACATTCTATCTCTACAGCTGCTGGCATGTGTGATCATGTCTCTCCACAAATTCTATCTCTACAGCTGCTGGCATATATGACCATGTCTCTCCACAACATTCTATCTCTACAGCTGCTGGCATATGTGACCATGTCTCTCCACAATATTCTATCTCTACAGCTGCTGGCATATATGACCATGTCTCTCCACAACATTCTATCTCTACAGCTGCTGGCATATATGACCATGTCTCTCCACAACATTCTATCTCTACAGCTGCTGGCATGTGTGATCATGTCTCTCCACAATATTCTATCTCTACAGCTGCTGGCATATATGACCATGTCTCTCCACAACATTCTATCTCTACAGCTGCTGGCATATGTGACCATGTCTCTCCACAACATTCTATCTCTACAGCTGCTGGCATATGTGACCATGTCTCTCCACAACATTCTATCTCTAGTTCTTTATTATTTCATCTGTTGTTGTTGACTTCCTACCAAACTTTTTCTTTAATCACCTCTTATCTTTTCCCTCCATCTCTTCCTATTAACAAAAAAATCAAGAGCCCCATCACACCAAGTGGCGTATAGGGAATATGGTGTTAATGACCATAATTTTTACAGATCTTCGACACATGATTCTTGGGGTAATGTGGTCGGTATTATGCCTGTGCTGTTTCACTTTCCGAGAAAAAGTCCTGTACCCATTTAAGGCTGGGTGAACCTGGCAGCCATTGATCAGGATTGAACCCGACCTCTTGTCCTTTCTAGTCCAGTTAACTAACCACTGAGCTGTCACGGCTCTCTTCTCTTCCTATTGCATGGCTAAAAATTATGATTGCTTTCTTCTAATATTAGCAATAAGTTTTCTTTTAGATTTGGCTTTTCTTTTCTTTTAGATTTGGCTTTTCTTTTCTGTTAGATTTGGCTTTTCTTTTCTTTTAGATTTGGCTTTTCTTTTCTGTTAGATTTGGCTTTTCTTTTCTTTTAGATTGGCTTTTCTTTTCTTTTAGATTTGGCTTTTCTTTTCTGTTAGATTTGGCTTTTCTTTTCTTTTAGATTTGGCTTTTCTTTTCTTTTAGATTTGGCTTTTCTTTTCTGTTAGATTTGGCTTTCTTTCTTTTAGATTTGGCTTTCTTCTCTTTTAGATTTGGATTTTTTTTCCTTTTAGATTTGGCTTTTCTTTTCTTTTAGATTTGGCTTATTTTCTTTTTTAGATTTGGCTTTTCTTTTCTGTTAGATTTGGCTTTTCTTTTCTTTTAGATTTGGCTTATTTTCTTTTTTTAGATTTGGCTTTTCTTTTCTGTTTGATTTGGCTTTTCTTTTCTTTTAGAATGTCCTCATTACTCTTTTAAGTTGCCCAGAGTATTCTCAACATTATTTTGTAAAATCCCATTTCTGCATTCCCCCGAGGATTTTCTTGTTTTTTTGTCTGGTTGTCTGGGATCCACTTTCCTATGTCAATACCGGCACTAAAGAACTCTTTCTTGTCTCCATTGTCAAAATTGATTGCCTAATATATTTTGTATTCTTTGGAATGCAGCCTTTGCTTGGGCTATCTTATTGTGTGCATGTGAAATATGGACAATCAGTTGACAACTGGTTTTAAAGAAAGTGGGGGGAAAATGGAAATTTGTGTTTGGGAAAGTGGAATTATGTGTCACAATAAATATAGACAACTTTACAATTAGAAGATTGTGTTGGGAGTAACACAATAAATATAGACAACTTTACAATTAGAAGATTGTGTTGGGAGTAACACAATAAATATAGACAACTTTACAATTAGAAGATTTTGTTGGGAGTAAACACAATAATATAGACAACTTTACAATTAGAATATTTTGTTGGAAGTAACACAATAAATATAGACAGCTTTACAATTAGAATATTTTGTTGGAAGTAACACAATAAATATAGACAACTTTACAATTAGAATATTTTGTTGGAAGTAACACAATAAATATAGACAACTTTACAATTAGAATATTTGTTGGAAGTCTATCTATTGACCTTTCGAGCCGTAACCGGCCCATAGGGCGTAGACCAAGATACACCTTCTCCTATATGAATTTTTGTTCTAGCAGTTTTCTTTTAAAGATATTTTATCAAATCTCGCCATCTGTCTCTGTTCTGTGCAAGCAGTTCTATCTCATTGAGGGAGCCGATTCCTGCTGCTCTTGCCTCTCTCATCAATGTTCTTCTCAGTGTCTCCCTGGGTCTTCCTCTTTTTCTTTTACCTGTTGTTTCCCATATGAGGGCTTGCTTTGCTATTCGATTATTATCTCTTCTCATCACATGTCCAACGTATGACCATCGTCTTTTCTTTATTACTGAAGATATTAGTGGTTGATTGGCGATTTCTCTAATTTCCTCGTTTGTTTTGAATTCGTTCCATTCTATACCAAGTATTTTCCTTAGACATTTATTTTCGAATGCGTTCAACTTTGTTTCTATATCTCTTGTTGTTTTCCAGCTTTCACACGCATACGTAAGGGTTGATAGTACATTTGATTTGAATAGCCTAAGTTTTGTGTTTGTGCTAATGAGTTTTGATTTCCACAACTTTTCAAGGCTTCTGAAAGACATTGCTGCTTTAGCCAGTCTGATTCTAATTTCTTTGCTCGTATCCCTTCTCGATCAATGTGACTTCCAAGATAGATGAAGCGATCGATCTCTTCTACTGGTTTGTTTTCCATGTATATTTTGTCACTTGTTGGAATTAAACTTTTCATGACTTTAGTCTTTTCATGATTGACCTCAAGCCCAATTTTGCTGGCTATTGATGATAGTTCATTTGTGTTTTCCTGCATCGTTTTTATCTGATTGCTGATGAGAACTATGTCATCAGCAAAGTCCAGGTCCTCCAAATGGTCTCCTTGTATCCATTCGATGCCTTTATTACCAGTGCAGCATTTCTTCATTATGAAGTCCATAACAATTCCAAATAACAAGGGCGATAAAATACATCCTTGTTTAACCCCAGTTTCTATTGGGAAACATTCGCTCAGTCCTTCCTCTGTTCGAACTGCACATGTGTAACCATCATACATGTCTTTGATAATATTTATGATTTTTGATGGTAAGCCATATTGCTTCAGAATTTTCCACAAAGAATCTCTATGAATACTATCAAATGCTTTTTTGAAGTCGATGAAGTTAAGTACAAAAGGTTTTCTGTTGGAAGTAACACAATAAATATAGACAACTTTACAATTAGAATATTTTGTTGGAAGTAATACAATAAATATAGACAACTTTACAATTAGAATATTTTGTTGGAAGTAACACAATAAATGTATATAACTCTAGTTATATTACAAAGAAGTCTCTTTGTGGTTATTAATCCTTAGCTATCAACAAAACCAACAAAGATTACTTACTAAATAGTGACTCAATAAACAAGTAGAAAAGAAAACTTCCCATTAGTCAAATCTTCAAACAACACCAGAGATGCTGAAATCTGACAGAAGTTTGTTGTTACCTCACAAATGTTCTCTTTGATGGTTACCTTTAGGCTGCCATGATTGTTTCCTCAGACTCCAGAAATAGAGAAGAAGTTCAGTGGTCTCCTGGAGAAGAGATGGACATCAGTTATCAGACTTCAGAAGAAGGTAACTTCATACTTTCACTTTCTTCATATCTGTTGATATAGAGAGGTTGGTAGCATCACTTGATGATATCTGTTCATTGATATAGAGAGGTTGGTAACATCACTTGATGATATCTGTTCATTGTGTTCATGGATATAGAGAGGTTGGTAACATCACATGATGATATTTGTTCATTGATATAGAGAGGTTGGTAACATCACATGATGATATTTGTTCATTGATATAGAGAGGTTGGTAACATCACATGATGATATTTGTTCATTGATATAGAGAGGTTGGTAACATCACTTGATGATATCTGTTCATTGTGTTCATGGATATAGAGAGGTTGGTAACATCACATGATGATATTTGTTCATTGATATAAAGAGGTTGGTAACATCACTTGATGATATCTGTTCATTGTGTTCATGGATATAGAGAGGTTGGTAACATCACATGATGATATTTGTTCATTGATATAGATAGGTTGGTAGCATCACTTGATGATATCTGTTCATTAATATAGAGAGGTTGACAACATCACTTGATGATATCTGTTCATTGATATAGAGAGGTTGGTAACATCACTTGATAATATCTGTTCATTGATATAGAGAGGTTGGTAACATCACTTGATGATATCTGTTCATTGATATAGAGAACCAGGTAACATCACATGATGTTATCTGTTCATTGATATAGAGAGGTTGGTAGCATCACTTGATGATATCTGTTCATTGATATAGAGAGGTTGGTAGCATCACTTGATATCTGTTCATTGATATAGAGAGGTTGGTAGCATCACTTGATGATATCTGTTCATTGATATAGAGAGGTTGGTAGCATCACTTGATGATATCTGTTCATTGATATAGAGAGGTTGGTAGCATCACTTGATGATATCTGTTCATTGATATAGAGAGGTTGGTAACATCACTTGATGATATCTGTTCATTGATATAGAGAGGTTGGTAGCATCACTTGATGATATCTGTTCATTGATAAAGAGAGGTTGGTAGCATCACTTGATGATATCTGTTCATTGATATAGAGAGGTTGGTAACATCACTTGAAGATATCTGTTCATTGATATAGAGAGGTTGGTAGCATCACTTGATGATATTTGTTCATTGATATAGAGAGGTTGGTAACATCACTTGATGATATCTGTTCATTGATATAGAGAGGTTGGTAACATCACTTGATGATATCTGTTCATTGATATAGAGAGGTTGGTGGCATCACTTGATGATATCTGTTCATTGATATAGAGAGGTTGGTAACATCACATGATGATATTTGTTCATTGATATAGAGAGGTTGGTAACATCACTTGATGATATCTGTTCATGGATATAGAGAGGTTGGTAACATCACATGATGATATTTGTTCATTGATATAGAGAGGTTGGTAACATCACTTGATGATATCTGTTCATTGATATAGAGAGGTTAGTAGCATCACTTGATGATATCTGTTCATTGATAAAGAGAGGTTGGTAACATCACTTGATGATATCTGTTCATTGATATAGAGAGGTTGGTAGCATCACTTGATGATATCTGTTCATTGATATAGAGAGGTTGGTAACATCACTTGATGAAATCTGTTCATTGATATAGAGAGGTTGGTAACATCACTTGATGATATCTGTTCATTAATATAGAGAGGTTGGTAACATCACTTGATGATATCTGTTCATTGATATAGAGAGGTTGGTAACATCACTTGATGATATCTGTTCATTGATATAGAGAGGTTGGTAACATCACTTGATGATATCTGTTCATTGATATAGAGAGGTTAGTAGCATCACTTGATGATATCTGTTCATTGATATAGAGAGGTTGGTAACATCACTTGATGATATCTGTTCATTGATATAGAGAGGTTGGTAACATCACTTGATGATATTTGTTGATTGATATAGAGAGGTTGGTAACATCACTTGATGATATCTGTTCATTGTGTTCATGGATATAGAGAGGTTGGTAACATCACATGATGATATTTGTTCATTGATATAGAGAGGTTGGTAACATCACATGATGATATTTGTTCATTGATATAGAGAGGTTGGTAACATCACATGATGATATTTGTTCATTGATATAGAGAGGTTGGTAACATCACTTGATGATATCTGTTCATTGTGTTCATGGATATAGAGAGGTTGGTAACATCACATGATGATATTTGTTCATTGATATAAAGAGGTTGGTAACATCACTTGATGATATCTGTTCATTGTGTTCATGGATATAGAGAGGTTGGTAACATCACATGATGATATTTGTTCATTGATATAGATAGGTTGGTAGCATCACTTGATGATATCTGTTCATTAATATAGAGAGGTTGACAACATCACTTGATGATATCTGTTCATTGATATAGAGAGGTTGGTAACATCACTTGATAATATCTGTTCATTGATATAGAGAGGTTGGTAACATCACTTGATGATATCTGTTCATTGATATAGAGAACCAGGTAACATCACATGATGTTATCTGTTCATTGATATAGAGAGGTTGGTAGCATCACTTGATGATATCTGTTCATTGATATAGAGAGGTTGGTAGCATCACTTGATATCTGTTCATTGATATAGAGAGGTTGGTAGCATCACTTGATGATATCTGTTCATTGATATAGAGAGGTTGGTAGCATCACTTGATGATATCTGTTCATTGATATAGAGAGGTTGGTAGCATCACTTGATGATATCTGTTCATTGATATAGAGAGGTTGGTAACATCACTTGATGATATCTGTTCATTGATATAGAGAGGTTGGTAGCATCACTTGATGATATCTGTTCATTGATAAAGAGAGGTTGGTAGCATCACTTGATGATATCTGTTCATTGATATAGAGAGGTTGGTAACATCACTTGAAGATATCTGTTCATTGATATAGAGAGGTTGGTAGCATCACTTGATGATATTTGTTCATTGATATAGAGAGGTTGGTAACATCACTTGATGATATCTGTTCATTGATATAGAGAGGTTGGTAACATCACTTGATGATATCTGTTCATTGATATAGAGAGGTTGGTAGCATCACTTGATGATATCTGTTCATTGATATAGAGAGGTTGGTAACATCACTTGATGATATCTGTTCATTGATATAGAGAGGTTGGTAACATCACTTGATGATATCTGTTCATGGATATAGAGAGGTTGGTAACATCACATGATGATATTTGTTCATTGATATAGAGAGGTTGGTAACATCACTTGATGATATCTGTTCATTGATATAGAGAGGTTAGTAGCATCACTTGATGATATCTGTTCATTGATAAAGAGAGGTTGGTAACATCACTTGATGATATCTGTTCATTGATATAGAGAGGTTGGTAGCATCACTTGATGATATCTGTTCATTGATATAGAGAGGTTGGTAACATCACTTGATGAAATCTGTTCATTGATATAGAGAGGTTGGTAACATCACTTGATGATATCTGTTCATTATATAGAGAGGTTGGTAACATCACTTGATGATATCTGTTCATTGATATAGAGAGGTTGGTAGCATCACTTGATGATATCTGTTCATTGATATAGAGAGGTTGGTAACATCACTTGATGATATCTGTTCATTGATATAGAGAGGTTAGTAGCATCACTTGATGATATCTGTTCATTGATATAGAGAGGTTGGTAACATCACTTGATGATATCTGTTCATTGATATAGAGAGGTTGGTAACATCACTTGATGATATTTGTTGATTGATATAGAGAGGTTGGTAACATCACTTGATGATATCTGTTCATTAATATAGAGAGGTTAGTAACATCACTTGATGTTATCTGTTCATTAATATAGAGAGGTTGGTAACATCACTTTGGTGATAT
The DNA here is from genome assembly GCA_032433765.1 of Megaustenia siamemsis. Taxonomy (NCBI): domain Eukaryota; kingdom Metazoa; phylum Mollusca; class Gastropoda; order Stylommatophora; family Ariophantidae; genus Megaustenia; species Megaustenia siamemsis. Next base: position 12,446,623 of record JAVIAB010000026.1, on the reverse strand, counting down.
CTGTTCATTGATATAGAGAGGTTGGTAACATCACTTGATGATATCTGTTCATTGATATAGAGAGGTTAGTAGCATCACTTGATGATATCTGTTCATTGATATAGAGAGGTTGGTAGCATCACTTTGGTGATATCTGTTCATTGATATAGAGAGGTTGGTAACATCACTTTGGTGATATCTGTTCATTGATATAGAGAGGTTGGTAACATCACTTTGGTGATATCTGTTCATTGATATAGAGAGGTTGGTAACATCACTTGGTGATATCTGTTCATTGATATAGAGAGGTTGGTAGCATCACTTGATAATATCTGTTCATTGATATAGAGAGGTTGGTAACATCACTTTGGTGATATCTGTTCATTGATACAGAGAGGTTGGTAGCATCACTTGATGATATCTGTTCATTGATATAGAGAGGTTGGTAACATCACTCGATGATATCTGTTCATTGATATAGAGAGGTTGGTAACATCACTTGATGATATCTGTTCATTGATATAGAGAGGTTGGTAGCATCACTTGATGATATCTGTTCATTGATATAGAGAGGTTGGTAGCATCACTTGATGATATCTGTTCATTGATATAGAGAGGTTGGTAACATCACTTGATGATATCTGTTCATTGATATAGAGAGGTTGGTAGCATCACTTGATGATATCTGTTCATTGATATAGAGAGGTTGGTAACATCACTTGATGATATCTGTTCATTGATATAGAGAGGTTGGTAGCATCACTTGATGATATCTGTTCATTGATATAGAGAGGTTGGTAACATCACTTGATGATATCTGTTCATTGATATAGAGAGGTTGGTAACATCACTTGATGATATCTGTTGATTGATATAGAGAGGTTGGTAACATCACTCGATGATATCTGTTCATTGATATAGAGAGGTTGGTAGCATCACTTGATAATATCTGTTCATTGATGTAGAGAGGCTAGCAGCATCACTTGATAATATCTGTTCATTGATATAGAGAGGTTGGTAGCATCACTTGATAATATCTGTTCATTGATGTAGAGAGGCTAGCAGCATCACTTGATAATATCTGTTCATTGATATAGAGAGGCTAGCAGCATAACTTGTTAATATCTGTTCATTGATATAGAGAGGCTAGCAGCATCACTTGATGATATCTGTTCATTGATATAGAGAGGCTAGCAGCATCACTTGATGATATCTGTTCATTGATATAGTGAAGAAGAAGAAGGAAAAGACACTGGAAAAAGACTATAGAGTTGAAGTTGCATGCCAAGATCTTCCTATGTGATCAAGATTGACTACACTGTCCAAGTGATGGCGATTCTGTATACAAGAGTATTTAGCACAACTGAACTTATTCCTTCTGGGGCGTGACTGTGCTGGCAACACCAGGCTTTTTTTTCGATGGGAGTCAAATTTAAATTATAAATTAATTTCATTGCCCGTAGTAAAAAGAAATTCAAGTGCTCTTGTGTGTGATTTTGAACGGATTTATTTGTGATTTATTTGTGATAAGACATGTAACAACAAAAGAAAATCACTAATTCAGACAGTTCGAGCAGCCCAAGAACGACAAATGATATAACCACAACACCTTTTAGGTATCAGTAAAAAGAGAAAAGAAGAAGATGGATAGATGCAGTGATAGAGACATGTAACAACAAAGGAAAATAACTAATTCAGACAGTTCGAGCAGCCCAAAAACAACAAATGATATAACCATGACACCTTTTAGGTATCATTGACAAGAAGAAAGAAGAAAGAACTTATTGCATTTCAGACAACCCTTTGAAATGATGACTATTTACATAGTTATGTCTTTAACTCTTTCCATACAGAAGCTTTTTATCAACACAACGGAAGAGATTTCAGAGACAAAATTGTTCATGGTTTTAAGAATCAATCTACATATTTATATTTATCTAACATATAACATATTATATATGAATTTTTGGATAATAGAACAAGGTATTAGGTTTCACCAATATCAAGATGATACAAGACATGTAAAAAGAATATGGTTTGATGGCGTTCACACTAATCAAATTGAGCGTGGCGCACCATGCAGCGAAATGTACAGAAAGAGCTAAAGAAGACACTAAACAAGGACAGCAAGTTATGAAACAAGGACAGCAAGTTATGAAACAAGGACAGCAAGTTATGAAACAAGGACAGCAAGTTATGAAACAAGGACAGCAAGTTATGAAACAAGGACAGCAAGTTATGAAACAAGGACAGCAAGTTATGAAACAAGGAACACATATCTGGGAACAACATTCTCTGAAGATGGTAAAATAGATCATTGATATATACATAGACATCAATGAAACAGACAAAATTGATGATGCAAAATAGAGAAATCTGATCATCATCATGTGCCATACCGGTTGGCGTAGGCGATCATGTCCCTCCACAATCTTCTATCTACAATGCATCGTATGAGTTCTGTTGTTGACTGTTTCCCATGCCATGACACCAAGCTATGCAGTATTTTCTCTCTTTGTCGTCCACGATCTCTCTTTCCTTTTATTTTGCCAGTTGTAACCAAGTATTCCAACTTTCTTCTTCTCATGATGTGCCCGAAAAATGTTGATTGCTTCTTTCAGATGTTTTTTAGGAGCTCACTTTTTGTGTTGGCCTCTTTGAGAACTTCCTCATTGGTCTTTTTAGCTGTCCAGGGAACTTTCAACATTCTTCTGAGAAATCCCATCTCTGTGGCCTCTAATCGTCTTTTCATTTGTTTGTCTACTGTCCATGATTCGCTTCCATAGGTCAGAATTGGTTCTATATAGCACCGATGAACTCTCTTTCTCATTTTTTTTTACATAGATTTGTTGCATAAGATATTTTTCATTTTCTGAAATGTTATTTTGGCCTGAGCTATTCTGCTTTTTATTTCTGTGGTGCATCTCCCATCTGATGTTATTATGAAATCTGATACTGCATGGAAAACCAAATATTGAGACAGCTATTGCTTAAACTTCAAAATAAAGTAATACCTATTACCGCCAAACAAAATATCTTAAACAGAATAGATGCATTCCCACATTGTGTTATCAATCCCATGGTTACATAACTATGGTCCCTTACGTCTAAGCACAAAAGAAAGTTAGACACCTCAGAGATGCATTGTCTGTGAGAAATGTCTGTGATGACCAGAAAAAACAGAATCAGAAATGAGAGAAAGAGCAGATATTGAGCCAATCCTACGCTACATACAGAGACAACAAATAAAATGGTTTGCCCGTCTAGAAAAAACGCAATGCTTTCCATTCAAAGCATATATTAGGAGAGTAGAGCAAGAGGCAGACCCAGTGTGAGATGGACAAACAACATCTAAGAACAGCTAGAACAACATCAATTGACAATGATTGAAACCACCAAAAGGGTGAGAACCACTCCCTCGACACCCGAATGGGTACAAGAGGAAGTGGTGAAAGAAAAGAAAGAAAGCAGGTCTTTAAACATCCCTTGTACGTTGTTGATTTACCTATAGACTTGACAAGACTAACGGTATTGATAAGTTTTTGTTGTATGATTTTAGTGTCATATTTATGTGAACTCAGGCACAACCTTTGACATCTTGACAGGTCATGGACTTGGAGACCAAACTGTCTGAAGTGGAGGAGGAGGTCAACAGTGGTGCCCCAACTCGAGACCGACGCTGCCCGGGGGAGTGGATCCCACGACCACCAGAGCGTTATTGCTTGAACGGACACCGCAGTCCAGTTACAAGAGTCGTGTTTCATCCAGTCTTTAGTATCATGGTGTCCTGCAGCGAGGATGCCACAATCAGAGTGAGTGTCATATGGTTGTCATCTCATTAGTATCATGGTGTCCTACAGCGAGGATGTCACAATCAGAGTGAGTGTCATATGGTTGTCATCTCATTAGTATCATGGTGTCCTGCAATGAGGATGTCACAATCAGAGTGAGTGTCATATGGTTGTCATCTCATTAGTATCATGGTGTCCTGCAGCGAGGATGTCACAATCAGAGTGAGTGTCATATGGTTGTCATCTCATTAGTATCATGGTGTCCTGCAATGAGGATGTCACAATCAGAGTGAGTGTCATATGGTTGTCATCTCATTAGTATCATGGTGTCCTGCAGCGAGGATGTCACAATCAGAGTGAGTGTCATATGGTTGTCATCTCATTAGTATCATGGTGTCCTGCAATGAGGATGTCACAATCAGAGTGAGTGTCATGTTGTTGCCATCTCATTAGTATCATGGTGTCCTACAGCGTGGATGCCACAATCAGAGTGAGTGTCATATGGTTGTCATCTCATTAGTATCATGGTGTCCTGCAGCGAGGATGTCACAATCAGAGTGAGTGCCATTTAAAGAGCGTGGGTTTTGGAAATAAACAACAGGTGTTTAGATAGAGGAAAGCAGAGATAGAGGGAAGAAGAGATAAGAAACCAGACAATTTAAGAGAGTGCGCTGTCAGAAGTTAACTACATGTTTATATTTATGGTTATGGAAGGCCCCAGTATCACTGCAAACGAATTAAAATCCAAGTTAACATGTGTTGAGATAGTGGGAAGCAGAGATAGAGGGAAGCAGAGATAGAGGGAAGCAGAGATAGAGGGAAGCAGAGATAGAGGGAAACAGAGATAGAGAGGGAAACAGAGATAGAAAGGGAAACAGAGATAGAGGGAAGCAGAGATAGAGGGAAGCAGAGATAGAGGGAAGCAGAGATAGAGGGAAGCAGAGATAGAGGGAAACAGAGATAGAGGGAAGCAGAGATAGAGGGAAGCATAGATAGAGGGAAGCAGAGATAGAGGGAAGCAGAGATAGAGGGAAGCAGAGATAGAGGGAAGCAGAGATAGAGAGAAGCAGAGATAGAGGGAAGCATAGATAGAGGGAAGCAGAGATAGAGGGAAGCAGAGATAGAGAGAAACAGAGATAGAGGGAAGCAGAGATAGAGGGAAGCAGAGATAGAGGGAAGCATAGATAGAGGGAAGGAGAGATAGAGGGAAGGAGAGATAGAGGGAAGCAGAGATAGAGGGAAACAGAGATAGAGGGAAACAGAGATAGTGGGAAGCAGAGATAGAGGGAAGCAGAGATAGAGAGGGAAGCAGAGATAGAGAGGGAAGCAGAGATAGAGGGAAACAGAGATAGAGGGAAGCAGAGATAGAGAGAAGCAGAGATAGAGGGAAGCAGAGATAGAGGGAAACAGAGATAGAGGGAAGCAGAGATAGAGGGAAGCAGAGATAGAGGGAAGCAGAGATAGAGGGAAACAGAGATAGAGAGAAGCAGAGATAGAGGGAAACAGAGATAGAGAGGGAAGCAGAGATAGAGGGAAACAGAGATAGAGAGGGAAGCAGAGATAGAGGGAAACAGAGATAGAGGGAAACAGAGATAGAGAGGGAAGCAGAGATAGAGGGAAGCAGAGATAGAGGGAAGAAGAGATAAGAAACCAGACAATTTAAGAGAGTGCGCTGTCGGAAGTTAACTACATGTTTATATTATGGTTATGGAAGGCCCCAGTATCACTGCAAACGAATTAAAATCCAAGTTAACATGTGTTGAGATAGTGGGAAGCAGAGATAGAGGGAAGCAGGGAAAGAGGGAAACAGAGATAGTGGGAAACAGAGATAGAGAGAAGCAGAGATAGAGGGAAGCATAGATAGAGGGAAGCAGAGATAGAGAGAAGCAGAGATAGAGGGAAGCAGAGATAGAGGGAAGCAGAGATAGAGGGAAGCAGAGATAGAGGGAAACAGAGATAGAGGGAAGCAGAGATAGAGGGAAACAGAGATAGAGAGGGAAGCAGAGATAGAGGGAAACAGAGATAGAGGGAAACAGAGATAGAGGGAAGCAGAGATAGAGGGAAGCAGAGATAGAGGGAAGCAGAGATAGAGGGAAACAGAGATAGAGGGAAGCAGAGATAGAGGGAAGGAGAGATAGAGGGAAGCAGAGATAGAGGGAAGCAGAGATAGAGAGAAGCAGAGATAGAGGGAAGCAGAGATAGAGAGAAGCAGAGATAGAGGGAAACAGAGATAGAGAGGGAAGCAGAGATAGAGGGAAGCAGAGATAGAGGGAAACAGAGATAGAGGGAAACAGAGATAGAGGGAAGCAGAGATAGAGGGAAACAGAGATAGAGGGAAGCAGAGATAGAGGGAAACAGAGATAGAGGGTAGCAGAGATAGAGAGAAGCAGAGATAGAGGGAAACAGATAGAGGGAAGCAGAGATAGAGGGAAACAGAGATAGAGAGGGAAGCAGAGATAGAGGGAAACAGAGATAGAGGGAAACAGAGATAGAGGGAAGCAGAGATAGAGGGAAACAGAGATAGAGGGAAGCAGAGATAGAGGGAAACAGAGATAGAGGGAAGCAGAGATAGAGGGAAACAGAGATAGAGGGAAGCAGAGATAGTGGGAAACAGAGATAGAGGGAAACAGAGATAGAGGGAAGCAGAGATAGATAGAAGCAGAGATAGAGGGAAACAGAGATAGAGGGAAACAGAGATAGAGGGAAACAGAGATAGAGAGGGAAGCAGAGATAGAGGGAAGCAGAGATAGAGAGGGAAACAGAGATAGAGGGAAACAGAGATAGAGGGAAGCAGAGATAGAGGGAAACAGATAGAGGGAAACAGAGATAGAGAGGGAAGCAGAGATAGAGGGAAACAGAGAGAGAGAGAAGCAGAGATAGAGGGAAGCAGAGATAGTGGGAAGCAGAGATAGAGGGAAGCAGAGATAGAGAGAAACAGAGATAGTGGGAAGCAGAGATAGTGGGAAGCAGAGATAGAGAGGGAAGCAGAGATAGAGGGAAACAGAGATAGAGAGAAGCAGAGATAGAGGAAAGCAGAGATAGAGGGGAACAGAGATAGAGGGAAACAGAGATAGAGGGAAGCAGAGATAGTGGAAGCAGAGATAGTGGGAAGCAGAGATAGAGAGGGAAGCAGAGATAGAGAGGGAAACAGAGATAGTGGGAAACAGAGATAGAGGGAAACAGAGATAGAGGGAAGCAGAGATAGAGAGAAGCAGAGATAGAGGGAAACAGAGATAGAGGGAAACAGAGATAGAGGGAAACAGAGATAGAGAGAAGCAGAGATAGAGAGGGAAGCAGAGATAGAGGGAAACAGAGATAGAGAGAAGCAGAGATAGAGGGAAACAGAGATAGAGGGAAACAGAGATAGAGAGGGAAGCAGAGATAGAGGGAAACAGAGATAGAGAGAAGCAGAGATAGAGAGAAGCAGAGATAGAGAGGGAAGCAGAGATAGAGGGAAACAGAGATAGAGGGAAACAGAGATAGAGAGGGAAGCAGAGATAGAGGGAAGCAGAGATAGAGAGGGAAGCAGAGATAGAGGGAAGCAGAGATAGAGAGGGAAACAGAGATAGAGGGAAACAGAGATAGAGAGGGAAACAGAGATAGAGAGGGAAACAGAGATAGAGGGAAACAGAGATAGAGAGGGAAACAGAGATAGAGGGAAACAGAGATAGAGAGGGAAACAGAGATAGAGGGAAACAGAGATAGAGGGAAACAGAGATAGAGAGGGAAGCAGAGATAGAGGGAAACAGAGATAGAGAGGGAAGCAGAGATAGAGGGGAAACAGAGATAGAGGGAAACAGAGATAGAGGGAAACAGAGATAGAGGGAAACAGAGATAGAGAGGGAAGCAGAGATAGAGGGAAACAGAGATAGAGAGGGAAGCAGAGATAGAGGGAAACAGAGATAGAGGGAAGCAGAGATAGAGGGAAACAGAGATAGAGGGAAGCAGAGATAGAGGGAAAACAGAGATAGAGGGAAGCAGAGATAGAGGGAAGCAGAAATAGAGGGAAGCAGAGATAGAGGGAAACAGAGATAGAGGGAAGCAGAGATAGAGGGAAACAGAGATAGAGGGAAGCAGAGATAGAGAGGGAAGCAGAGGTAGAGGGAAGCAGAGATAGAGGGAAGCAGAGATAGAGGGAAACAGAGATAGAGGGAAGCAGAGATAGAGGAAAAAGAGATAGAGATGGAAGCAGAGATAGAGGGAAGCAGAGATAGAGGGAAGCAGAGATAGAGGGAAACAGAGATAGAGGGAAGCAGAGATAGAGGGAAACAGAGATAGAGAGGGAAGCAGAGATAGAGGGAAGCAGAGATAGAGGGAAGCAGAGATAGAGGGAAAATTTAAGAGAGTGCGCTGTAGAAAGTTAATAACATGTGTTGACATAGAATGTTGCTGACTCCTGTCTTCAAACACATAACAGTGCCTGTTTACATAAAGAAAACCATACATGTCATGCCATTAATGTGACTAAAGATGTTGTGCCGGGGCTGATATGTTTCAAGTAAAAACTGCTTGCCATAGTTGGATGTAATTGTTAAAATAGAGTCACACCAGTTGCTACCTTGTGTTTTCGGTCATTATCTCCCTTGATACATACATTTGTGTTGATTATTAATCGGAGGAGAGTGATTAAAGTTGTAAAGTCTTGAAGTAATAGTAGACAAAGAAATGCCCAAATAAGTAAAGTTGTAATGTCTTGAAGTAATAGTAGACAAAGAAATGCCCAAATAAGTAAATTTGTAATGTCTTGAAGAAATAGTAGACAAAGAAATGCCCAAATAAGTAAATTTGTAATGTCTTGAAGTAATAGTAGACAAAGAAATGCCCAAATAAGTAAAGTTGTAATGTCTTGAAGTAATAGTAGGCAAAGAAATGCCCAAATAAGTAAATTTGTAATGTCTTGAAGTAATAGTAGACAAAGAAATGCCCAAATAAGTAAAGTTGTAATGTCTTGAAGTAATAGTAGACAAAGAAATGCCCAAATAAGTAAAGTTGTAATGTCTTGAAGTAATAGTAGACAAAGAAATGCCCAAATAAGTAAATTTGTAATGTCTTGAAGTAATAGTAGACAAAGAAATGCCCAAATAAGTAAAGTTGTAATGTCTTGAAGTAATAGTAGACAAAGAAATGCCCAAATAAGTAAAGTTGTAATGTCTTGAAGTAATAGTAGACAAAGAAATGCCCAAATAAGTAAATTGTAATGTCTTGAAGTAATAGTAGACAAAGAAATGCCCAAATAAGTAAAGTTGTAATGTCTTGAAGTAATAGTAGACAAAGAAATGCCCAAATAAGTAAAGTTGTAATGTCTTGAAGTAATAGTAGACAAAGAAATGCCCAAATAAGTAAAGTTGTAATGTCTTGAAGTAATAGTAGACAAAGAAATGTCCAAATAAGACAGAGTTTATGGGGAACTGGGGGTGGTCTGGAGGTAAGACGTTGGTCTCTAGACACAAGTCTCGGGTTCGATTCCTACCATAGGTGGTGGAAATTTTTTTATAAAAAAAAAATAGAGAGAAAATGGAATCAATTTTTTCTGGGGGTTACCTTCCACTGGTATCTGGGTAGTGAGATTCAATGTCTAGTCTTCTCTGGGTAGTGAGATTCAATGTCTAGTCTTCTCTGGGTAGTGAGATTCAATGTCTAGTCTTCTCTGGGTAGTGAGATTCAATCTCTAGTCTTCTCTGGGTAGTGAGATTCAATGTCTAGTCTTCTCTGGGTAGTGAGATTCAATCTCTAGTCTTCTCTGGTAGTGAGATTCAATGTCTAGTCTTCTCTGGGTAGTGAGATTCAATGTCTAGTCTTCGCTGGGTAGTGAGATTCAATGTCTAGTCTTCTCTGGGTAGTGAGATTCAATGTCTAGTCTTCTTGGATAACGACTAAGAACAGGAGGTTCTCTGTGCACGTTACAGAACTCTTGCCAGTTGGAAATTGGGGAAAAAGTCAGCCAAAAAATTAAAAATGGCCCTGCCCTGGAAAAATTAATAGGAAAAAATCTACCCAAAATGTTACAACTCTCGACAATAAAAATAAGAATAACTTTCAAGTCAGAGATTATCTGCCTATATGGCAGGGGACACCTTAACATATGGCTGCTGGTGTGAAGAATAGGAAAATGTAATATTCACACAAATTTTAGTGCCACAGGAATTTGGTAGAGATATTGAGTTACTTGCGGGGCATCATCATTGCACTCTAAATATGTTTATAGGGGCTCAGATCCCCTCCTCAGCAAGTCCCATAGTGTCCACGACTGACGACTCCAGTTCTGTGTTGGTTGATAAGTCTTCTTACACGGCCACTAAGTTTCTCTTTTCTGGCTTTCCCATCTTAACTCCCATCTCTTTCATCCGAAGGAGTGACGTGGACTCATGATTGTCGAAGTCTTGTACAAAGAGATATAAAGCTGGCAAATGCAAACAAACAAACAAACAGAAGGAGCTTTAAGCTCAATAATTCTCCTATCTGTGGCCATGAGTATATCTGTTTTTAATTTGATGACAGTGTAGTGTATACCTTTTGCACAAATGATCATATATGGAGTTACATACATTTCATGGCTCTCCACAGGTGTGGGACTACGAGACTGGAGACTATGAGAGATCATTGAAAGGTCACACAGACTCTGTTCAAGACGTAGCTTTCGATAGCTCTGGAAAATTCCTGGGTAAAATGAGAGCTCCACTTTATATTGAATTCATATCTTGGATATTTGAATTAATTGCTAATATTTTTGAAATATTACTTCAAACATTTTCATTGATTCTACATTCTAGAAAAACTATTACTTGAAGAATATGTAGAATTGGATGGAAAGAAAAGAAAACAAACGATGAAGTTTTAAAATAACGAAAAATGAAAAGAGAACTACTAAATACAATTAAGACAAGACAAAGGAAATTGTTGGGACAAGTTAAAAGACACAACAGCCTACTAAAAGTAATATTGGAAGGGAAAATACAAGGTAAAAGAGGCAGACCAAGACTAACATGGACGAGTAACATCAAAAGATGGACAAGTCAATCTATGACAACCTACACCATCAAAGCAAGAAACAGAGTGGAATGTCGATCCATGGTAGCCAACCTTCGAACCTTCGTTGCGGAGACAGCACTCGATGATGATGATGATTACTTGAAATATTTTAATTAGTTTTCATCATCATCATCATTGAGTGCTGTCTCCGCATCGATGGTTGGCTACCATGGAGTACAGTTCCGTTCTGTCTCCTGCTTTGATGGTGCAGGTTGTCATCCTCTCCATGGTTTTCTTTGGAATAGTATGTGATGAGATCCAAACTGTTTCACTGTGGTCAGCCATACTAGTCATTTGTGCCTTGAATATGCCTCTTGTGTACCACACACTTTGCTGTTTTTGCTTTCTTTCATTTTCATTAGTTTAACATTCTAGAAAATTAATGCTTGAAAAAATGAAATATTTTCATTATCACTTATTTTCATTAGTTATCCTTTCATGATAATTGGTGCTTGAAATATTTTCATTACTTACCCTTTCATGATAATTGGTGCTTGAAACATTTTCATTAGTTACCCTTTCATGATAATTGGTGCTTGAAACATTTTCATTAGTTACCCTTTCATGATAATTGGTGCTTGAAACATTTTCATTACTTACCCTTTCATGATAATTGGTGCTTGAAACATTTTCATTACTTACCCTTTCATGATAATTCGTGCTTGAAACATTTTCAATAGTTGTCTATTATGGAAAACTCATACAATCCCAAATGGCCTATCAATCTTTCATCAAGGGTAAACCATTACTCTATGGAGCACATAAAGCTGTCATGAGTGACCTGTTGAGTCAGTAGAGTTAAAGTCTTGATACTTCCAACACTGGTAGATGTCACATAGATCTTGTAGTATTCTTCATCACCCATCTTTATTCTGGGTGAAATGAGGTCAGTAGAGTTAAAGTCTTGATACTTCCAACACTGGTAGATGTCACATAGATCTTGTAGTATTCTTCATCACCCATCTTTATTCTGGGTGAGATGAGGTCAGTAGAGTTAAAGTCTTGATACTTCCAACACTGGTAGATGTCACATAGATCTTGTAGTATTCTTCATCACCCATCTTTATTCTGGGTGAGATGGGGTCAGTAGAGTTAAAGTCTTGATTTTCCAACACTGGTAGATGTCACATAGATCTTGTAGTATTCTTCATCACCCATCTTTATTCTGGGTGAGATGTTCAAGAAACCAAACTCTAGAGCACACAGCCAATATAGGCTATCTCTAGATACTGGTAGTGGCAAGACGCTGTGCCAAGGAGTATGGGTTCGATCCTACTTCGGATCATCTATTGTTCCTTGTTTTTTTTCTGCTGTTGATTATTTGTGCTGTAAACATACCTCTTCCCCATGAAATGATTTTGCAGTTTATTTGATGTGTTGATGCTTTGATGTGTTGATGCTTTGATGTGTTGATGCTTTGATGTGTTGATGCTTTGATACATTGATGTGTTGATGCTTTGATACATTGATGTGTTGATGCTTTGATACATTGATGTGTTGATGCATTGATACATTGATGTGTTGATGCTTTGATACATTGATGTGTTGATGCTTTGATACATTGATGTGTTGATGTTTTTATACATTGATGTGTTGATGCTTTTATACATTGATGTGTTGATGCTTTGATACATTGATGTGTTGATTCTTTGATACATTGATGTGTTGATGCATTGATACATTGATGTGTTGATGTTTTGATACATTGTTGTGTTGATGCTTTGTTGCGGTCAAGTGGTCAGGTAGTGGGCTTGGCCATTATTTGATAGAAATAAATGCAGAGTTTAATTAGAAAATTATAGAACGTGTAAAGCACAGACCATGCTGGTATCGGTAGAAAACACTAATGAGAGACCCCCTCTAGGTATCAAAGTAAAGTGCTGGTTAATATAAAAACAAAATCAGCATTTTACAGACCACAAACTCAACAGTACCCATCTCTCTATTGTCCTTTTGAGCTGAAGATGGCACATAGAGTAGAAATTCTAGACTCTTGTGTCTGACGATCTTTCAACTGTCAGACCTTGTAGAGGAGCTGCATTGTGTCTCATCATAGGGGTCTGTTCTGGACCAGTTGCTCAATCTCACAGAGGAAGCTGATGCCTTCTGTTGTTGCCGCTCATTTTAATGTGTTTCTCTAAGGTTAGCCTCTTTTTCTTTTACTTTCTGGTTCCTTTGAGGCCTACTTTAAGACTCTCTTGTTGTCCCTTCTCATCACTTGACCAACATATTGTAGCAATCGGGAGACAGCCAAGCTGCAATACTGTGTCATTGCCCGTCAGGCCGCCTCATATACTCGCTGCCAGCACCAACAGCTAATGCTTGACCGGACTCAGGACTTGTTTCTTGATTACTGCTATTGTTATATTTCTATTGTTCGTGATCGTTTTCAATGGTGTACTTCGCATTGATTTTCTGATGTCACGTCCCCACATGGATCTGGGGACTTCGTCTTCTCTACGATTTTAAGGTTCGTTCATCACTACGCCGTTTGTCAGCCACAACACTAACACAATGCACTATTCAAAGGTCCACTCATAAAATATGACTTGAGTTTATTATCTGACACTTGTCAAGTCACACAACAAATAAAAAACTGTTCACATATGCAATACACCGCAGGCAATATGACCACCTTCATCTTTTGATTATAAATTATATTTTTGGAAACTTGTTATATCTCTTATTTCTGCACTAGTCTTGAACTTATTCTACGGTATACAAAGCAGACTACACAGATGAACAAATAGAGGCAAACTATGAAGACCTAAATAAAGTTATGAAGCAAGTGAAATCTTCAGACATCTTGATTGTAATGGGTGACATGAACGCTAAAGTAGGAAAAGGTAGATATAAGACCATTTTAGGAAATCATGGTTTAGGAAAAAGAAATGACAGAGGAGAAAGATTAATACAATTCTGTGAAGAAAACAGGCTGATAATATGCAACACCTTTGAGCAAGAGAAAAGGAAACTATACACATGGAAAAGCCCTGGAGATAGGAAGAGGAATCAAATAGATTACATAATGATAAAAGAAAGGTTCCGTAACAGCGTAAAGAAAGCCAAAACCTACCCAGGAGCAGATATTAATTCTGATCACAATCCTGTAATGATTAAAATGAAAATCAAACTAAAGAGAAACAAGCAAAAATCTAATTCATCAACAAATCCACTCGATATAACAGCTTTAAATCAAAAAGATATTAAAGATACCTATACAATACAAGTAAAGAACACATACCAGAAGCTGCTAGAGGAAGGAATTGAACAATACAGAAGAGAAAATCCTGATGAAAAAGTAACAACCAAATGGCAATGCATAAAGAAAAGCATACAAAAAGCCTGTGACACCTTACCCAAAAGAGAAAAGAACAAAAAAAAAAATGGATAACTAACACCATCCTAGAAAAAATGGAAGAAAGGAGACAAGCGAAGAACACTGCCCAATACAATAAAATAGATAATGAGATACGCAAAATGTGCAAAAAGGCAAAAGAAGACTGACTCAGTCAAAAATGTATAGAAATAGAAACTATGGAAAGCAAACAAGACCTAAGAGGAATGCACACAGAAGTAAAGAGAATGACTAATAAAAATAAAAAAGCCACAGAAGGTGGATGCATTGCAGACAAAAAGGAAAAATGCTAACAGACAATAAGGATATCATAGATAGATGGCAGGAATATATTACAGAACTATTTCATGATCAAAGGGACAAGAAACCAGATATAAAATGTACATCAGGCTATAAAATCTTAAAATCTGAGGTGGAAAAAGCTATAAAAACAATGAAAAGGGGAAAAGCAGCAGGACCTGAAAGCATACAGATAGAGATGATACAGGCACTTGAAGATTTTGGCATTGAAGTGATTACAGACATATGCAACGACATATACCACACAGGATACATACCAAATGAACTAAAAACATCAACTTTCATTGCATTGCCTAAAAAGAATGGTGCAGTTGAATTCAGTGACTTTAGAACAATAAGCCTAATGAGCCATGTTACAAAAATCTTGCTAAAAGTTATACAAGGAAGGATTCAGAATAAAAGCAATACTGAATTAGATGAGCAGCAATTTGGATTTAGGAAAAATAGCGGGACAAAAGAAGCCATATTCTGCATGAGAACATTAATCGAAAAATACACAGAAGTAAACAAACCAATATATGCCTGCTTCATAGACTACACCAAAGCTTTTGATAAAGTACACCACAAACAACTTATAGAATGCCTAGAAGAGATACATCTAGATGACATGGATATACGACTAATATGCAATCTATACTGGGAGCAAACAGCAATAATAAAATATAACAAAGAGTTCTCTACACCCATTGATATAAAATGAGGAGTAAGACAAGGATGCATCCTATAACCAAGCTTGTTCAATCTATACACTGAGCAAATCTTTAAAAACATCATAGAGATGCCAGGTCTACAAATTAATGGAAAGATAATCAATAACCTAAGATATGCTGACGATACTGTACTACTAGCAGAAAATCCTAAAGACCTACAACAATTACTTAATGAAATAAACACGACAAGCAAAAATATGGACTAGATATGAATATCAAAAAGACTAAAACTATGATCATAAACAAAGAAAATACTCAAAACCCACAAGTGGATAACCCACAAAATTGAAGGAATAGACCTGGAGACAGTTCAGAACTATAACTACCTTGGACATACTATAACCAGTGATGGAAATGTACAACTGAAATAAACAAAAGAATAGGAATGGCAAAAAGTAATTTTAATGTCATGAAGAACATACTAACATCAAAACAAATAACACCAGATCTAAAACTAAGAATAGCTAAATGTTACATCTTCTCAATATTCCTATATGGTGCTGAAACATGGACATTAGACAAGAAAACAGAACAGAGAATTGAAGCCTTTGAAATGTGGATATATAGAAGAATAGGTAGAATTGGATGGAAGGAAAAGAAAACAAACGATGAAGTCTTAAAACAACTAAAAATGAAAAGAGAAGTTCTGAACACAATTAGAACAAGACAAATGTGATTCTTGGGCCATGTTAAAAGACACAACAGCCTACTAAAAGTAATCCTGGAGGGGAAAATACAAGGTAAAAGAGACAGAGGCAGACCAAGATTAACATGGACGAGTAACATCAAAAGATGGACAAATCAACCGATGACAACCTGCACCATCAAAGCAAGAGATAGAGCAGAATGGCGCTCCATGGTAGCCAACCTTCGTTGCGGAGACGGCACTCAATGATGATGATGATGATACAAAGCATTTTCCTCACCTATTTATTTTTAAATGCCTACAGTGTATTCTCTATTTCTTTAGTTGTTTTCCATCTCTCGCAACAGTGCCATCACATCCAAGATATATCAAATAATAGAGTTTCTTTAGTGATCTGATATGTCGGATAATGGTTGGGAAAAAATAGAGAGGAGTCCAGTGGTTTAGACTGGAGACAAGCAGATTATTATTTGTCTCCAGTCTAAACTACTTGAAACTACTATTCATGCAGTTTTGTCCTAAATGTTTGTCTGCAACGCAAGTATTCAGCCCTACCCTATCCGGGAGATACTTGTCTTAATAGGAGAAATACAGATACACAATATATTTCTGAGCTGTGATCGCAGCCTTATGTTATAGTCATGAGAACACCTGCGCGAAAGGCATTGTCCACAATAGTTAACTTTTTAGTTAGCTGAGTGGCAGTGTTCCCTAGTGTTTGGCTTTTCATGGCAAGGCGCTGTGCCACTGCATACAGGTTCGATCCTGCTTCAGTCCATATATTGTTCTTTGTTTTTTTTTTTCTGTTGTTGATTATTTGTCACTTTTTCTGAGTGCTGTAAACATACCTCTTCCTCTGAACTGATTCGCATTTTGGAAAAAATAGCAACTCCACTGATTTTGGTAGCTCCATTAAGAGGTGTCATTTTCTCTATCTATACAAGCTCTTGGCATCAGGCAAGAGACATCATATGAACTATTGTAGCTGTGCAAATCAGCTACCAAGAATGTAAGAGTGTGTCCAGGGAACCAAACTCTTGTCACACAAAAGCCAGGGAGAAAACACATGCAAAAATCCATGCAAGTTGGTCCTGGCAGACAATCCAGAAATAGAAAGACTTGTTAGTCTTATAATATAATTTTCCTGTGAGAGACACCTTTGACAACAAACTACCTGTGCCTGTAAGAAGGTGAAGGAGAACCTCAAGCTACTAAAGTGCTCCTGAACAATTAAGCATGTGGGAGATGGATACATTGGATTGTTGGAGATGGATACATTGGATTGTCGGAGATGGATACATTGGATTGTTGGAGATGGATACATTGGATTGTCGGAGATGGATACATTGGATTGTCGGAGATGGATAGATTGGATTGTCAGAGATGGATACATTGGATTGTCAGAGATGGATAGATTGGATTGTCGGAGATGGATACATTGGATTGTAGGAGATGGATAGATTGGATTGTCGGAGATGGATACATTGGATTGTCGGAGATGGATAGATTGGATTGTTGGAGATGGATAGATTGGATTGTTGGAGGGGATACATTGGATTGTCGGAGATGGATACATTGGATTGTAGGAGATGGATACATTGGATTGTTGGAGATGGATACATTGGATTGTAGGAGATAGATACATTGGATTGTTGGAGATGGATACATTGGATTGTCGGAGATGGATACATTGGATTGTTGGAGATGGATACATTGGATTGTCGGAGATGGATAGATTGGATTGTCGGAGATGGATAGATTGGATTGTCGGAGATGGATACATTGGATTGTAGGAGATGGATAGATTGGTTTGTCGGAGATGGATACATTGGATTGTCGGAGATGAATACATTGGATTGTAGGAGATGGATACATTGGATTGTTGGAGATGGATACATTGGATTGTAGGAGATGGATACATTGGATTGTAGGAGATGGATACATTGGATTGTTGGAGATGGATACATTGGATTGTAGGAGATGGATACATTGGATTGTTGGAGATGGATACATTGGAGTGTTGGAGATGGATGCATTGGATTGTAGGAGATGGATACATTGGATTGTAGGAGATGGATACATTGGATTGTCGGAGATGGATACATTGGATTGTAGGAGATGGATACATTGGATTGTAGGAGATGGATACATTGGATTGTAGGAGATGAATACATTGGATTGTTGGAGATGGACACATTGGATTGTTGGAGATGGATACATTGGATTGTTGGAGATGGATACATTGGATTGTTGGAGGTGGATACATTGGATTGTTGGAGGTGGATACATTGGATTGTTGGAGGTGGATACATTGGATTGTTGGAGGTGGATACATTGGATTGTTGGAGATGGATACATTGGATTGTAAGATGCAAAGCTGATCATAACACTTCACTAATAATCCAAGAAAATTCTAGAAAACCTAAAACATTTTCATTACATACATAATAGGAAACTCTATAGAACTTTTATCATCATCATCATCAAGTGCCGTCTCCGCAACGAAGGTTGGCTACCATGGGGCGCCATTCTGCTCTGTCTCTTGCTTTGACGGTACAAGTTGTCATAGGCTGGTTTGTCCATCTTTTGATGTTACTCATCCATGTTAGTCTTGGTCTGCCTATGCCTCTTTTACCTTGTATTCCCCCCCATGATTACTTTTAGTAAGCTGTTGTGTCTTTTAACATGGCCCAAAAATCGCATTTGTCTTGTTTGAATTGTGTTTAGTAGTTCACTTTTCATTTTTAGTTGTTTTAAAACTTCATCGTTTGTTTTCTTTTCTTTCCATCCAATTCTACCTATTCTTCTATATATCCACATTTCAAATGCTTCAATTCTCTGTTCTGTTTTCTTGTCTAATGTCCATGTTTCTGCACCATACAGGACTTTAGTAGCTGCAGGAAATCTGATCTTCTAAAGACTATCTCTATCTATTGTCCTTTCGAGCCGAAGACGGCACATAGTGCAGAACCACAATCTCAAAAACAGAAACCTTGCGTGCCAAAGTGGCACATATTGCAGAGATCACTGCTCTCAAATATATGGCGCTGTTTCCATAACAATACTTTTTACAATGACAGCTTGTTAAGCCATCGATCAACCTCCTAGGTCGCCTCTTACGACATGCCTGGAAGGTCACAGTGTCACTATTCTTTACTTCCCTCATAATGAGGCCCCGGTAACACACAGGAACTAAAGACTACCCATCTATTACATGCTTAAGCTCTTTGCAATTAGCTAAGAATATTTTTGTTTACTGGTTCTGGTTGCCAAGATCCACTTGATATAATCCATGTCAAATGATGTGCTTGTTATTCCTTCTGTTTCAGTTTCATGTTCAGCTGATATGACCATCAAACTCTGGGATTTCAATGGCTATGAATGTATTAAAACTTTGTTTGGTAAGTTATTGCTTGGAAGGTATTCCCATTAGACTAGCCGTGTTACAGAAATAAGTTACTTCCTTTAGACTCTCTGTGTTACAGAAATAAGTTACTTCCTTTAGACTTGCCGTGCTACAGAAATAGGTTACTTTCTTTAGACTCTCTGTGTTACAGAAATAAGTTACTTCCTTTAGACTTGCCGTGCTACAGAAATAGGTTACTTCCTTTAGACTCTCTGTGTTACAGAAATAAGTTACTTCCTTTAGACTAGCCGTGTTACAGAAATAGGTTACTTCCTTTAGACTCTTTGTGTTACAGAAATAAGTTACTTCCTTTAGAATGTCTGTGTTACAGAAATAGGTTACTTCCTTTAGACTGTCTGTGTTACAGAAATAAGTTACTTCCTTTAGACTGTCTGTGTTACAGAAATAGGTTACTTCCTTTAGACTGTCTGTGTTACAGAAATAAGTTACTTCCTTTAGACTGTCTGTGTTACAGAAATAGGTTACTTCCTTTAGACTGTCTGTGTTACAGAAATAAGTTACTTCCTTTAGACTGTCTGTGTTACAGAAATAGGTTACTTCCTTTAGACTGTCTGTGTTACAGAAATAAGTTACTTCCTTTAGACTCTCTGTGTTACAGAAATAGGTTACTTCCTTTAGACTGTCTGTGTTACAGAAATAAGTTACTTCCTTTAGACTGTCTGTGTTACAGAAATAGGTTACTTCCTTTAGACTGTCTGTGTTACAGAAATAAGTTACTTCCTTTAGACTAGCCGTGTTACAGAAATAGGTTACTTCCTTTAGACTCTCTGTGTTACAGAAATAAGTTACTTCCTTTAGACTCTCTGTGTTACAGAAATAGGTTACTTCCTTTAGACTCTCTGTGTTACAGAAATAAGTTACTTCCTTTAGACTTGCCGTGCTACAGAAATAGGTTACTTTCTTTAGACTCTCTGTGTTACAGAAATAGGTTACTTCCTTTAGACTGTCTGTGTTACAGAAATAAGTTACTTCCTTTAGACTAGCCGTGTTACAGAAATAGGTTGCTTCCTTTAGACTCTCTGTGTTACAGAAATAAGTTACTTCCTTTAGACTCTCTGTGTTACAGAAATAGGTTACTTCCTTTAGACTCTCTGTGTTACAGAAATAAGTTACTTCCTTTAGACTTGCCGTGCTACAGAAATAGGTTACTTCCTTTAGACTCTCTGTGTTACAGAAATAAGTTACTTCCTTTAGACTGTCTGTGTTACAGAAATAGGTTACTTCCTTTAGACTGTCTGTGTTACAGAAATAGGTTACTTCCTTTAGACTGTCTGTGTTACAGAAATAGGTTACTTCCTTTAGACTGTCTGTGTTACAGAAATAAGTTACTTCCTTTAGACTGTCTGTGTTACAGAAATAGGTTACTTCCTTTAGACTGACTGTGTTACAGAAATAAGTTACTTCCTTTAGACTGTCTGTGTTACAGAAATAAGTTACTTCCTTTAGACTGTCTGTGTTACAGAAATAGGTTACTTCCTTTAGACTCTCTGTGTTACAGAAATAAGTTACTTCCTTTAGACTCTCTGTGTTACAGAAATAAGTTACTTCCTTTAGACTGTCTGTATTACAGAAATAGGTTACTTCCTTTAGACTGTCTGTGTTACAGAAATAAGTTACTTCCTTTAGACTGTCTGTGTTACAGAAATAAGTTACTTCCTTTAGACTGTCTGTGTTACAGAAATAGGTTAGTTCCTTTAGACTAGCCGTGTTACAGAAATAGGTTACTTCCTTTAGACTAGCCGTGTTACAGAAATAGGTTACTTCCTTTAGACTAGCCGTGTTACAGAAATAGGTTACTTCCTTTAGACTGTCTGTGTTACAGAAATAAGTTACTTCCTTTAGACTGTCTGTGTTACAGAAATAAGTTACTTCCTTTAGACTGTCTGTGTTACAGAAATAGGTTACTTCCTTTAGACTAGCCGTGTTACAGAAATAGGTTACTTCCTTTAGACTAGCCGTGTTACAGAAATAGGTTACTTCCTTTAGACTAGCCGTGTTACAGAAATAGGTTACTTCCTTTAGACTGTCTGTGTTACAGAAATAAGTTACTTCCTTTAGACTAGCCGTGTTACAGAAATAGGTTACTTCCTTTAGACTGTCTGTGTTACAGAAATAGGTTACTTCCTTTAGACTCTCTGTGTTACAGAAATAAGTTACTTCCTTTAGACTGTCTGTGTTACAGAAATAGGTTACTTCCTTTAGACTGTCTGTGTTACAGAAATAAGTTACTTCCTTTAGACTGTCTGTGTTACAGAAATAAGTTACTTCCTTTAGACTGTCTGTGTTACAGAAATAGGTTACTTCCTTTAGACTGTCTGTGTTACAGAAATAAGTTACTTCCTTTAGACTTGCCGTGTTACAGAAATAGGTTACTTCCTTTAGACTGTCTGTGTTACAGAAATAGGTTACTTCCTTTAGACTGTCTGTGTTACAGAAATAAGTTACTTCCTTTAGACTAGCTGTGTTACAGAAATTGGTTACTTCCTTTAGACTGTCTGTGTTACAGAAATAAGTTACTTCCTTTAGACTTGCCGTGCTACAGAAATAGGTTACTTCCTTTAGACTCTCTGTGTTACAGAAATAGGTTACTTCCTTTAGACTCTTTGTGTTACAGAAATAAGTTACTTCCTTTAGAATGTCTGTGTTACAGAAATAGGTTACTTCCTTTAGACTGTCTGTGTTACAGAAATAAGTTACTTCCTTTAGACTGTCTGTGTTACAGAAATAAGTTACTTCCTTTAGACTGTCTGTGTTACAGAAATAGGTTACTTCCTTTAGACTGTCTGTGTTACAGAAATAAGTTACTTCCTTTAGACTGTCTGTGTTACAGAAATAAGTTACTTCCTTTAGACTGTCTGTGTTACAGAAATAAGTTACTTCCTTTAGACTGTCTGTGTTACAGAAATAAGTTACTTCCTTTAGACTGTCTGTGTTACAGAAATAAGTTACTTCCTTTAGACTGTCTGTGTTACAGAAATAAGTTACTTCCTTTAGACTGTCTGTGTTACAGAAATAAGTTAATTCCTTTAGACTGTCTGTGTTACAGAAATAAGTTACTTCCATTAGACTATCTAATAAATAATTAACTCTGATAAATAGAGAACTGTTCTAGTTGTACAGTGAAAGCTAAGACAAATAGAGAACTGTTCTAGTTGTACAGTGACAGCTAAGATAAATAGAGAACTGTTCTAGTTGTACAGTGACAGCTAAGACAAATAGAGAACTGTTCTAGTTGTACAGTGACAGCTAAGATAAATAGAGAACTGTTCTAGTTGTACAGTGACAGCTAAGATAAATAGAGAACTGTTCTAGTTGTACAGTGACAGCTAAGATAAATAGAGAACTGTTCTAGTTGTACAGTGACAGCTAAGATAAATAGAGAACTGTTCTAGTTGTACAGTGACAGTTAAGACAAATAGAGAACTGTTCTAGTTGTACAGTGACAGTTAAGACAAATAGAGAACTGTTCTAGTTGTACAGTGACAGTTAAGACAAATAGAGAACTGTTCTAGTTGTACAGTGACAGTTAAGACAAATAGAGAACTGTTCTAGTTGTACAGTGACAGCTAAGATAAATAGAGAACTGTTCTAGTTGTACATTGACAGTTAAGACAAATAGAGAACTGTTCTAGTTGTACAGTGACAGTTAAGACAAATAGAGAACTGTTCTAGTTGTACAGTGACAGCTAAGACAAATAGAGAACTGTTCTAGTTGTACAGTGACAGCTAAGATAAATAGAGAACTGTTCTAGTTGTACAGTGACAGCTAAGATAAATAGAGAACTGTTCTAGTTGTACAGTGACAGTTAAGACAAATAGAGAACTGTTCTAGTTGTACAGTGACAGTTAAGACAAATAGAGAACTGTTCTAGTTGTACAGTGACAGCTAAGACAAATAGAGAACTGTTCTAGTTGTACAGTGACAGCTAAGATAAATAGAGAACTGTTCTAGTTGTACAGTGACAGCTAAGATAATAGAGAACTGTTCTAGTTGTACAGTGACAGCTAAGACAAATAGAGAACTGTTCTAGTTGTACATTGACAGCTAAGATAAATAGAGAACTGTTCTAGTTGTACAGTGACAGCTAAGATAAATAGAGAACTGTTCTAGTTGTACAGTGACAGCTAAGATAAATAGAGAACTGTTCTAGTTGTACAGTGACAGCTAAGATAAATAGAGAACTGTTCTAGTTGTACAGTGACAGCTAAGATAAATAGAGAACTGTTCTAGTTGTACAGTGACAGCTAAGACAAATAGAGAACTGTTCTAGTTGTACAGTGACAGCTAAGACAAATAGAGAACTGTTCTAGTTGTACAGTGACAGTTAAGACAAATAGAGAACTGTTCTAGTTGTACAGTGACAGCTAAGATAAATAGAGAACTGTTCTAGTTGTACAGTGACAGCTAAGATAAATAGAGAACTGTTCTAGTTGTACAGTGACAGCTAAGATAAATAGAGAACTGTTCTAGTTGTACAGTGACAGCTAAGACAAATAGAGAACTGTTCTAGTTGTACAGTGACAGCTAAGACAAATAGAGAACTGTTCTAGTTGTACAGTGACAGCTAAGACAAATAGAGAACTGTTCTAGTTGTACAGTGACAGCTAAGATAAGAAACACAATGTTTACAAAATAATATCTTCTATACGGATGGAAAGTCTTGTGCAGACAAGGCAGCATCTGATGTGTATTCTCTGTTGTGCAGGGCATGACCATAATGTATCCAGTGTGACTTTCATGCCATCTGGAGACTTCCTCATATCATCATCCAGAGATAAAACTATCAAGATGTGGGAGGTGGCCACTGGGTACAGTAACTTGTTTTTATTGTATCATCATCATCATTTATTGTATAATCATTTATTGTATCATCATCATTTATTGTATCATTTTCATTTATTGTATCATTTATTGTATCATCATAATTTATTGTATCATCATCATTTATCATATCATTCATTTATTGTATCATCATCATTTATTATATCATCATCATTTATTGTACCATCATCATTTATTGTATCATCATCATTTATTGTACCATCATCATTTATTGTATCATCATTTATTGTACCATCATCATTTATTGTATCATCATCATTTATCATATCATTCATTTATTATATCATCATCATTTATTATATCATCATCATTTATTGTACCATCATCATTTATTGTATCATCATCATTTATTGTACCATCATCATTTATTGTACCATCATCATTTATTGTATCATCATCATTTATTGTACCATCATCATTTATTGTACCATCATATATTGTATCATCATCATTTATTGTACCATCATCATTTATTGTACCATCATATATTGTATCATCATCATTTATTGTATCATCATCATTTATTGTATTATTTATTGTATCATCATCATTTATCATATCATCATTTATTGTATAATCATCATTTATTGTATGATCATCATTTATTTTATCATCATCATTTATTGTATCATCATCATTTATCGTATCATCATCATTTATTGTATCATCATCATCATTTACTGTGTCATCTTTTATTGTATCATCATCATTTATTGTATCATCATTTATTGTATCATCATCATTTATTGTATCATCATTTATCATATCATCATTTATTGTATCATCATATATTATATCATCATCATATATTGTATCATCATCATTTATTGTATCATCATTGTATCATCATTTATTGTATCATCATCATTTATTGTATCGTCATAATTTATCGTATCATCGTTTATTGTATCATCATCATTTATTGTATCATCATTTATTGTATCATTATTTATTGCATCATCATCATTTATTGTACCATCATTTATTGTATCATCATTTATTGTATCATCATCATTTATTGCATCATCATCATTTATTGTATCATCATTTATTGTATCATCATCATTTATCATATCATCATTTATTGTATCATCATCATTTATTGTATCATCATTTATTGTATCATCATCATTTATCGTATTGTCATTTATTGTATCATTATCATTTATTGTACCATCATTTATTGTATCATCATCATTTATTGTATCATCATTTATTGTATCATCATCATTTATCATATCATCATTTATTGTATCATCATTTACTGTATCATCATTTATCGTATTGTCATTTATTGTACCATCATCATTTATTGTATCATCATCATTTATTGTATCATCATTTATTGTATCATCATCATCATTTATTGTATCATCATCATTTATTGTATCATCATCATTTATTGCATCATCATCATTTATTGTATCATCATTTATTGTATCATCATCATTTATTGTATCATCATCATTTATTGCATCATCATTTATTGTATCATCATTTATTGTATCATCATCATTTATTGTATCATCATCATTTATTTTATCATCATTTATTGCACCATCATCATTTATTGTATCATTATCATTTATTGCATCATCATCATTTATTGTATCATCATCATTTATTGTATCATCATCATTTATTGCATCATCATCATTTATTGTATCATCATCATTTATTGTATCATCATTTATTGTATCATCATCATTTATTGTGTCATCATCATTTATTGTATCATCATCATTTATTGTATCATCATCATTTATTGTATCATCATCATTTATTGTATCATCATTTATCGTATTGTCATTTATTGTACCATCATCATTTATTGTATCATCATCATTTATCGTATTGTCATTTATTGTACCATCATCTTTTATTGTTCCATCATTTATTGTATCATCATCATTTATTGTATCATCATTTATTGCATCATCATCATTTATTGTATCATCATCATTTATTGTATCATCATTTATTGCATCATCATCATTTATTGTATCATCATCATTTATTGCATCATCATCATTTATTGTATCATCATCATTTATTGTATCATCATCATTTATTGCATCATCATTTATTGTATCATCATCATTTATTGTATCATCATCATTTATTGTATCATCATTTATTGTATCATCATCATTTATTGTATCATCATCATTTATTGTATCATCATTTATTGCATCATCATCATTTATTGTATCATTATCATTTATTGCATCATCATCATTTATTGTATCATCATCATTTATTGTATCATCATCATTTATTGCATCATCATCATTTATTGTATCATCATCATTTATTGTATCATCATTTATTGTATCATCATCATTTATTGTGTCATCGTCATTTATTGTATCATCATCATTTATTGTATGATCATCATTTATTGTATCATCATCATTTATTGTATCATCATTTATCGTATTGTCATTTATTGTACCATCATCATTTATTGTATCATTATCATTTATCGTATTGTCATTTATTGTACCATCATCTTTTATTGTTCCATCATTTATTGTATCATCATCATTTATTGTATCATCATTTATTGTATCATCATCATTTATTGTATCATCATCATTTATTGTATCATCATTTATTGCATCATCATCATTTATTGTATCATCATCATTTATTGCATCATCATCATTTATTGTATCATCATTTATTGTATCATCATCATTTATTGTATCATCATCATTTATTGCCTCATCATTTATTGTATCATCATCATTTATTGTATCATAATCATTTATTGTATCATCATTTATTGTATCATCATCATTTATTGTATCATCATCATTTATTGTATCATCATTTATTGCATCATCATCATTTATTGTATCATTATCATTTATTGCATCATCATCATTTATTGTACCATCATCATTTATTGTATCATCATCATTTATTGCATCATCATCATTTATTGTATCATCATCATTTATTGTATCATCATTTATTGTATCATCATCATTTATTGTGTCATCGTCATTTATTGTATCATCATCATTTATTGTATGATCATCATTTATTGTATCATCATCATTTATTGTATCGTCATATAATCAATATGACTTGTAGTTTCTGTGTCTGGGGATGTTTTAAATGCATCTCTCTCTCTCTTTCTCTCACTCTCTCTTCTCTCTTCATGCAGCCCAATTTTTTTCCTTCATGCCATCATTTTCACATCTAACACACATATCCATTTTACATATTCTTTTGGTTCTTTCAATCTCTCTCTCCCGTTTCTCTTTTCATACAGCCCAATTTTTTTTCGTCATGCCATCATTTTCTCGTCTAACATCAAACCAAACACACACATCCATTTTTCATATTCTTTTGGTTCTTTCTTTCTCTCTCTCTTTCTCTTTCCATTTATTCTCATTTCTCTTTCTTTCCCCATTGTCTCTGTCACTCATTTCGTCCCTTGGTGGACCCTCCTATTTTAATCATTTAAATGTATGAACACTTAAAACACAAAAATCCAAGACATGCAACAAAGGAGACAGTCAGAAAGAAGATTAGCATTAGCAATACAAAAATTAAATGCTATGAAGAACATGTGGCCAACAAGGCAGTAAAATTTAAATTACTAAAGACATGTATCTTTCTGATTGTCGTATAGTTGTAAATCATGGACAATCGCAAACAAGGAGACAAATCAGTTCAACAGAAACAAGATGCTACAGAAAAATCCTTTAATATACCTTGGAAAATTAAAAAGAGCAATGAAGATATATTAAACGATTTAAAGACATAAAAAGGAACTGGCTTATAAACACAATTTTACAGAGGAAATTAAAATACTATGGCCAATACTATAGAAAGAACAATAACTGAAGGCACGGTATCTGGGCGACGAATCAGACAGACCAAGAAGAAGGTGGTTTCAAGACATCAAAGAGACCTTGAACATGGCAACAGAAAAAGTGGAAGATATGGCTAGAGACAGAGATTCTTTCAGACAGGCTGTGTTGAATGCAACATTCTGTGGGTGATCTGACTAGAAACAGAGATTCATTCAGACAGGATGTGGTAAATGCAATGTTCTGTGGGAGATCTGACTAGAGACAGAGATTCTTTCAGACAGGATGTGGTGAATGCAACATTCTGTGGGAGATCTGACTAGAAACAGAGATTCTTTCAGACAGGATGTGGTGAATGCAACATTCTGTGGGAGATCTGACTAGAGACAGAGATTCTTTCAGACAGGATGTGGTGAATGCAACATTCTGTGGGAGATCTGACTAGAAACAGAGATTCTTTCAGACAGGATGTGGTGAATGCAACATTCTGTGGGAGATCTGACTAGAGACAGAGATTCTTTCAGATGGGCTGTGGTGAATGCAATGTTCTGTGGGAGATCTGGCTATGGACAGAGATTATATCAGGCAGCCTATGGTAAATGCAACATTCTATGGGAGATCTGGCTAGAGACAGAGATTCTTTCAGACAGCCTATAGTGAATGCAATGTTCTGTGGGAGATCTGGCTAGGGACAGAGATTCTTTCAGACAGCCTGTGGTGAATGCAATGTTCTATGGGAGATCTGGCTAGGGACAGAGATTCTTTCAGACAGCCTATGGTGAATGCAATGTTCTGTGGGAGATCTGGCTAGGGACAGAGATTCTTTCAGACAGCCTGTGGTGAATGCAATGTTCTATGGGAGATCTGGCTAGGGACAGAGATTCTATCAGACAGCTTTAGTGAATGCAATGTTCTATGGGAGATCTGGCTAGGGACAGAGATTCTATCAGACAGCCTATAGTGAATGCAATGTTCTATGGGAGATCTGGCTAGAGACAGAGATTCTTTCAGACAGCCTGTGGTGAATGCAATGTTCTGTGGGAGATCTGGATAGGGACAGAGATTCTATCAGGCAGCCTATGGTGAATTCAATGTTCTATGGGAGATCTGGCTAGAGACAGAGATTCTTTCGAACAAGCTGTGGTGAATGCAATGTTCTGGAAAGGACATGTGACCTGATGATAACCAAAAACATGTCTCTGTGAGAGAAGCATAGAAAACAAACTATGAAACACATACCAACATTCTGTGGTACCTCACCTCTCCATCAGAGCATAAAACACTAAAACTCATAATGAGATAGTTATAAAGACTCCTCTTTTATAGTCTTTGCTTTTTCTATAAGATCTGGATATTAATCATTGTTTGTACATGAAAAGCTCCTCAGAATTTCTTCTTTTGTCAACATTCCTTTCACTTGCAAGCTAAAACAAAAGGTAATGTCCACAGCTACTGTGTTAAAACATACACAGGCCACAGGGAGTGGGTTCGTATGGTGAAAGTCTACCAGGATGGATCTTTGCTGGCCAGCTGTTCTAATGATCAGGTATTGTTGTATGAAATAATATTTAAAATGAGAGAAAGAAATAAGTTATAGTAAATATAATACTTCAATATAAATATACAATGTAAAAGTGAAATAAACAAAAGAATAGGAATGGCAAAAGTAATTTTAGTGCCATGAAGAACATACTAACATCAAAACAAATAACACCAGGGCTAAAACTAAGAATAGCAAAATGTTACATCTTCTCAACATTCCTGTATGGTGCAGAAACATGGACATAAGACAAGAAAACAGAACAGAAAAATTGAAGCCTTTTAAATGTGGATTTACAGAAGAATAGGTAGAATTGGATGGAGAGAAAAGAAAAATGATAAAGTTTTAAAACAACTAAAAATGAAAGTGAACTACTAAACACAATTAGAGCAAGACAGATGAAATTTTTGGGCCATGTTAAAAGACACAACAGCCTACTAAAAGTAATATTGGAAGGTAAAATAGAAGGTAAAAGAGGTAGAAGCAGACCAAGACTAACATGGACGAGTAACATCAAAAGATGGACAAGTCAACCTATGACAATCTGCACCATCAAAGCAAGTGACAGAATCGAATGGCGCTCCATGGTAGCCAACCTTCGATGTGGAGACGGCACTCAATGAATGAACAATACTTCTGGAAGGAGCTGCCCCTCCAACTGAGTGGCCAGTGAACTTTTCTATAAAGGGACAAGAAGGGTGGCTTCCAGGTTCATCATCATCAAGTACCGGGCCTGCTGGTGTAGGTGATCATGTCTCTCTACAACTTTCGATCTCGACAGTTATTTATCATTTCTGTTGTTGACCATCTGCCAAGCCATTCTGTTAAGCTGTCTGGTATCTTTTCTCTTTGCTTCCCTCTATCTCTTCGTCCCTCAATTTTTCCAGTTGTTACAATATATTTCAGCTGTTCTCTTCTCATTACATGGCTAAAAATGATGATTGTTTCTTCCTAATATTGGAAATTAGCACTCTTTCTTTGCTTTGGCCTCTTTCAGAACGTTTTCATCTTTCTTTTTAACTGCTCATGGTATTCTCAACATTCTTCTGTAAAACCACATTTCTACAACTTCCTAAGATTTTCTTGTCTATTGTCCTATTGTCCATGATTCACATCCACATGTTAAGGACTGCCTCTACATAACATTTAAGAACTTTTGTTCTTGTTTCTGTTGTCAAAAATGGATTGCACAGTGTCTTCCTCATTTTATAGAAAGCTGCTTTTGAGCTATTCTGCATCTCACTTCTGTTGTACATCTACCATCTCACTTCTGTTGTACATCTACCATCTCACCTCTGTTGTACATCTACCATCTCACTTCTGTTGTACATCTACCATCTCATCTCTGTTGTACATCTACCATCTCACCTCTGTTGTACATCTACCATCTCACCTCTGTTGTACATCTACCATCTCACCTCTGTTGTACATCTATCATCTCACCTCTGTTGTACATCTACCATCTCACCTCTGTTGTACATCTATCATCTCACCTCTGTTGTACATCTACCATCTCACCTCTGTTGTACATCTACCATCTCACCTCTGTTGTACATCTACCATCTCATCTCTGTTGTACATCTACCATCTCACCTCTGTTGTACATCTACCATCTCACCTCTGTTGTACATCTATCATCTCACCTCTGTTGTACATCTACCATCTCACCTCTGTTGTACATCTATCATCTCACCTCTGTTGTACATCTACCATCTCACCTCTGTTGTACATCTACCATCTCACCTCTGTTGTACATCTACCATCTCACCTCAGTTGTACATCTACCATCTCACCTCTGTTGTACATCTACCATCTCACCTCTGTTGTACATCTACCATCTCACCTCTGTTGTACATCTACCATCTCACCTCTGTTGTACATCTATCATCTCACCTCTGTTGTACATCTACCATCTCACCTCTGTTGTACATCTACCATCTCACCTCTGTTGTACATCTACCATCTCATCTCTGTTGTACATCTACCATCTCACTTCTGTTGTACATCTACCATCTCACTTCTGTTGTACATCTACCATCTCATCTCTGTTGTACATCTACCATCTCACCTCTGTTGTACATCTACCATCTCACCTCTGTTGTACATCTACCATCTCACCTCTGTTGTACATCTATCATCTCACCTCTGTTGTACATCTACCATCTCACCTCTGTTGTACATCTATCATCTCACCTCTGTTGTACATCTACCATCTCACCTCTGTTGTACATCTACCATCTCACCTCTGTTGTACATCTACCATCTCATCTCTGTTGTACATCTACCATCTCACCTCTGTTGTACATCTACCATCTCACCTCTGTTGTACATCTACCATCTCACCTCAGTTGTACATCTACCATCTCACCTCTGTTGTACATCTACCATCTCACCTCTGTTGTACATCTACCATCTCACCTCTGTTGTACATCTACCATCTCACCTCTGTTGTACATCTATCATCTCACCTCTGTTGTACATCTACCATCTCACCTCTGTTGTACATCTACCATCTCACCTCTGTTGTACATCTATCATCTCACCTCTGTTGTACATCTACCATCTCACCTCTGTTGTACATCTATCATCTCACCTCTGTTGTACATCTACCATCTCACCTCTGTTGTACATCTACCATCTCACCTCTGTTGTACATCTACCATCTCACCTCAGTTGTACATCTACCATCTCACCTCTGTTGTACATCTACCATCTCACCTCTGTTGTACATCTACCATCTCACCTCTGTTGTACATCTACCATCTCACCTCTGTTGTACATCTATCATCTCACCTCTGTTGTACATCTACCATCTCACCTCTGTTGTACATCTACCATCTCACCTCTGTTGTACATCTATCATCTCACCTCTGTTGTACATCTACCATCTCACCTCTGTTGTACATCTACCATCTCACCTCTGTTGTACATCTATCATCTCACCTCTGTTGTACATCTACCATCTCACCTCTGTTGTACATCTACCATCTCACCTCTGTTGTACATCTACCATCTCACCTCTGTTGTACATCTATCATCTCACCTCTGTTGTACATCTACCATCTCACCTCTGTTGTACATCTACCATCTCACCTCTGTTGTACATCTACCATCTGAGGTCAACATTGTTCCCAGATATTTAAATTCATTTACCTTCCAGGTCCACTCTGGCTTAGATGGGTACTAGATTTTGTGGCAAGAACAGAAGTGTGCACGAGGTGCGTGTGCGTGCACAAAAATTAAAATGTGCACACACAGTAACAGAACTTTGCAAAAACAGGTCCATGTGCATAAAAAAACGCAAAGAAACAGACAACAAAAAATAAGGTACCTGAGAGGTTAAGATAAAGATGTTGTAGAGTGGGGTAAGAGATATCGGGGACAGACGAAGTGATGCGGTGTGGACTGGTAGAGGAGAGATGTCAATAGCATAGCAAGTGTATATAATAATGTGATCAAAGATTAGCAACAGAGAATATACAATAGGGAAGGGACAGCCACAGGGAGACTGTGTAAATGTGTGATATATTAATGCCTCGTGGGGTTTCCTTTAGGCACCCCCTTCTATGCCATCCACCAAGGCATTTCTTGAAACATCTTCTCAAGTTTGTTTGATTTAATTACTTTCTTATGTTTTTCTTTGAAGTTTGTTCAATAATGTTCTTGTTGTCATCAAGTTTGTATTGTCTGGTTAGTTATGTCTTCTCCATGATGGGCTTTTATTGACCCATGATGCTGTATTCCTTGTGTCCTTAGACTGTTCGAGTTTGGGTGACGGCCACCAAGGAATGCAAGGCGGAGCTCAGGGAGCATGAGCATGTGGTGGAGTGTATAGCCTGGGCCCCTGACTCAGCTCAACCAGCCATCAATGAAGCTGCTGGGACAGAGGTAACATACACACGTGTTTTGTCTTAGTTCTCTGTTACATGGAGGTGCTTTGTGTTAGTTCTCTGTTACATTGAGGTGCTTTGTGTTAGTTCTCTGTTACATGGAGGTGCTTTGTGTTAGTTCTCTGTTACATTGAGGTGCTTTGTGTTAGTTCTCTGTTACATTGAGGTGTTTGTGTTAGTTCTCTGTTACATGGAGGTGCTTTGTGTTAGTTCTCTGTTACATGGAGGTGCTTTGTGTTAGTTCTCTGTTACATTGAGGTGCTTTGTGTTAGTTCTCTGTTACATTGAGGTGCTTTGTGTTAGTTCTCTGTTACATGGAGGTGTTTGTGTTAGTTCTCTGTTACATGGAGGTGCTTTGTGTTAGTTCTCTGTTACATGGAGGTGCTTTGTGTTAGTTCTCTGTTACATGGAGGTGCTTTGTGTTAGTTCTCTGTTACATGGAGGTGTTTGTGTTAGTTCTCTGTTACATGGAGGTGTCTTGTGTTAGTTCTCTGTTACATTGAGGTGCTTTGTGTTAGTTCTCTGTTACATGGAGGTGCTTTGTGTTAGTTCTCTGTTACATGGAGGTGCTTTGTGTTAGTTCTCTGTTACATGGAGGTGTTTGTGTTAGTTCTCTGTTACATGGAGGTGTTTTGTGTTAGTTCTCTGTTACATGGAGGTGCTTTGTGTTAGTTCTCTGTTACATGGAGGTGCTTTGTGTTAGTTCTCTGTTACATGGAGGTGTTTGTGTTAGTTCTCTGTTACATGGAGGTGTTTGTGTTAGTTCTCTGTTACATGGAGGAGCTTTGTGTTAGTTCTCTGTTACATGGAGGTGTTTGTGTTAGTTCTCTGTTACATTGAGGTGCTTTGTGTTAGTTCTCTGTTACATTGAGGTGCTTTGTGTTAGTTCTCTGTTACATGGAGGTGTTTGTGTTAGTTCTCTGTTACATTGAGGTGCTTTGTGTTAGTTCTCTGTTACATTGAGGTGCTTTGTGTTAGTTCTCTGTTACATGGAGGTGTTTGTGTTAGTTCTCTGTTACATTGAGGTGCTTTGTGTTAGTTCTCTGTTACATGGAGGTGTTTGTGTTAGTTCTCTGTTACATGGAGGTGCTTTGTGTTAGTTCTCTGTTACATGGAGGTGTCTTGTGTTAGTTCTGTGTTACATGGAGGTGCTTTGTGTTAGTTCTCTGTTACATTGAGGTGTTTGTGTTAGTTCTCTGTTACATGGAGGTGTTTGTGTTAGTTCTCTGTTACATGGAGGTGCTTTGTGTTAGTTCTCTGTTACAATGAGGTGTCTTGTGTTAGTTCTCTGTTACATTGAGGTGCTTGTGTTAGTTCTCTGTTACATTGAGGTGTTTGTATTAGTTCTCTGTTACATTGAAGTGTCTTGTGTTAGTTCTCTGTTACATTGAGGTGTCTGTGTTAGTTCTCTGTTACATTGAGGTGTTTGTGTTAGTTCTCTGTTACATTGAGGTGTTTGTGTTAGTTCTCTGTTACATTGAGGTGTTTGTGTTAGTTCTCTGTTACATTGAGGTGTTTGTGTTAGTTCTCTGTTACATTGAGGTGTTAGTTATCTGTTACATTGAGGTGTCTTGTGTTAGTTATCTGTTACATTGAGGTGTCTTGTGTTAGTTCTCTGTTACATGGAGGTGTTGGTTTTGAGTTCTCTGTTACATTGAGGTGTCTTGTGTTAGTTTTCTGTTACATTGAGGTGTTTGTGTTAGTTCTCTGTTACATTGAGGTGTTTGTGTTAGTTTTCTGTTACATGGAGGTGCTTTGTGTTAGTTCTGTTACATTGAGGTGTTTGTGTTAGTTTTCTGTTACATTGAGGTGTCTTGTGTTAGTTCTCTGTTACATTGAGATGTTAGTTCTCTTTTACATTGAGGTGTCTTGTGTTAGTTCTCTGTTACATTGAGGTGTCTTGTGTTAGTTCTCTGTTACATTGAGGTGTCTTGTGTTAGTTCTCTGTTACATTGAGGTGTCTTGTGTTAGTTCTCTGTTACATGGAGGTGCTTTGTGTTAGTTCTCTGTTACATTGAGGTGTTTGTGTTAGTTCTCTGTTACATGGAGGTGTTTGTGTTAGTTCTCTGTTACATGGAGGTGCTTTGTGTTAGTTCTCTGTTACATTGAGGTGTCTTGTGTTAGTTCTCTGTTACATTGAGGTGCTTTGTGTTAGTTCTCTGTTACATTGAGGTGTCTTGTGTTAGTTCTCTGTTACATGGAGGTGCTTTGTGTTAGTTCTCTGTTACATTGAGGTGTCTTGTGTTAGTTCTCTGTTACATGGAGGTGCTTTGTGTTAGTTCTCTGTTACATTGAGGTGTTTGTGTTAGTTCTCTGTTACATGGAGGTGTTTGTGTTAGTTCTCTGTTACATGGAGGTGCTTTGTGTTAGTTCTCTGTTACAATGAGGTGTCTTGTGTTAGTTCTCTGTTACATTGAGGTGCTTGTGTTAGTTCTCTGTTACATTGAGGTGTTTGTATTAGTTCTCTGTTACATTGAAGTGTCTTGTGTTAGTTCTCTGTTACATTGAGGTGTCTGTGTTAGTTCTCTGTTACATTGAGGTGTTTGTGTTAGTTCTCTGTTACATTGAGGTGTTTGTGTTAGTTCTCTGTTACATTGAGGTGTTTGTGTTAGTTCTCTGTTACATTGAGGTGTTTGTGTTAGTTCTCTGTTACATTGAGGTGTTAGTTATCTGTTACATTGAGGTGTCTTGTGTTAGTTATCTGTTACATTGAGGTGTCTTGTGTTAGTTCTCTGTTACATGGAGGTGTTGGTTTTGAGTTCTCTGTTACATTGAGGTGTCTTGTGTTAGTTTTCTGTTACATTGAGGTGTTTGTGTTAGTTCTCTGTTACATTGAGGTGTTTGTGTTAGTTCTCTGTTACAATGAGGTGTCTTGTGTTAGTTCTCTGTTACATTGAGGTGCTTGTGTTAGTTCTCTGTTACATTGAGGTGCTTTGTGTTAGTTCTCTGTTACATTGAGGTGTTTGTGTTAGTTCTCTGTTACATGGAGGTGCTTTGTGTTAGTTCTCTGTTACATGGAGGTGCTTTGTGTTAGTTCTCTGTTACATTGAGGTGCTTTGTGTTAGTTCTCTGTTACATTGAGGTGCTTTGTGTTAGTTCTCTGTTACATGGAGGTGTTTGTGTTAGTTCTCTGTTACATGGAGGTGCTTTGTGTTAGTTCTCTGTTACATGGAGGTGCTTTGTGTTAGTTCTCTGTTACATGGAGGTGCTTTGTGTTAGTTCTCTGTTACATGGAGGTGTTTGTGTTAGTTCTCTGTTACATGGAGGTGTCTTGTGTTAGTTCTCTGTTACATTGAGGTGCTTTGTGTTAGTTCTCTGTTACATGGAGGTGCTTTGTGTTAGTTCTCTGTTACATTGAGGTGCTTTGTGTTAGTTCTCTGTTACATGGAGGTGTTTGTGTTAGTTCTCTGTTACATGGAGGTGTTTTGTGTTAGTTCTCTGTTACATGGAGGTGCTTTGTGTTAGTTCTCTGTTACATGGAGGTGCTTTGTGTTAGTTCTCTGTTACATGGAGGTGTTTGTGTTAGTTCTCTGTTACATGGAGGTGTTTGTGTTAGTTCTCTGTTACATGGAGGAGCTTTGTGTTAGTTCTCTGTTACATGGAGGTGTTTGTGTTAGTTCTCTGTTACATTGAGGTGCTTTGTGTTAGTTCTCTGTTACATTGAGGTGCTTTGTGTTAGTTCTCTGTTACATGGAGGTGTTTGTGTTAGTTCTCTGTTACATTGAGGTGCTTTGTGTTAGTTCTCTGTTACATTGAGGTGCTTTGTGTTAGTTCTCTGTTACATGGAGGTGTTTGTGTTAGTTCTCTGTTACATTGAGGTGCTTTGTGTTAGTTCTCTGTTACATGGAGGTGTTTGTGTTAGTTCTCTGTTACATGGAGGTGCTTTGTGTTAGTTCTCTGTTACATGGAGGTGTCTTGTGTTAGTTCTCTGTTACATGGAGGTGCTTTGTGTTAGTTCTCTGTTACATTGAGGTGTTTGTGTTAGTTCTCTGTTACATGGAGGTGTTTGTGTTAGTTCTCTGTTACATGGAGGTGCTTTGTGTTAGTTCTCTGTTACAATGAGGTGTCTTGTGTTAGTTCTCTGTTACATTGAGGTGCTTGTGTTAGTTCTCTGTTACATTGAGGTGTTTGTATTAGTTCTCTGTTACATTGAAGTGTCTTGTGTTAGTTCTCTGTTACATTGAGGTGTCTGTGTTAGTTCTCTGTTACATTGAGGTGTTTGTGTTAGTTCTCTGTTACATTGAGGTGTTTGTGTTAGTTCTCTGTTACATTGAGGTGTTTGTGTTAGTTCTCTGTTACATTGAGGTGTTTGTGTTAGTTCTCTGTTACATTGAGGTGTTAGTTATCTGTTACATTGAGGTGTCTTGTGTTAGTTATCTGTTACATTGAGGTGTCTTGTGTTAGTTCTCTGTTACATGGAGGTGTTGGTTTTGAGTTCTCTGTTACATTGAGGTGTCTTGTGTTAGTTTTCTGTTACATTGAGGTGTTTGTGTTAGTTCTCTGTTACATTGAGGTGTTTGTGTTAGTTTTCTGTTACATGGAGGTGCTTTGTGTTAGTTCTGTTACATTGAGGTGTTTGTGTTAGTTTTCTGTTACATTGAGGTGTCTTGTGTTAGTTCTCTGTTACATTGAGATGTTAGTTCTCTTTTACATTGAGGTGTCTTGTGTTAGTTCTCTGTTACATTGAGGTGTCTTGTGTTAGTTCTCTGTTACATTGAGGTGTCTTGTGTTAGTTCTCTGTTACATTGAGGTGTCTTGTGTTAGTTCTCTGTTACATGGAGGTGCTTTGTGTTAGTTCTCTGTTACATTGAGGTGTTTGTGTTAGTTCTCTGTTACATGGAGGTGTTTGTGTTAGTTCTCTGTTACATGGAGGTGCTTTGTGTTAGTTCTCTGTTACATTGAGGTGTCTTGTGTTAGTTCTCTGTTACATTGAGGTGCTTTGTGTTAGTTCTCTGTTACATTGAGGTGTCTTGTGTTAGTTCTCTGTTACATGGAGGTGCTTTGTGTTAGTTCTCTGTTACATTGAGGTGTCTTGTGTTAGTTCTCTGTTACATGGAGGTGCTTTGTGTTAGTTCTCTGTTACATTGAGGTGTTTGTGTTAGTTCTCTGTTACATGGAGGTGTTTGTGTTAGTTCTCTGTTACATGGAGGTGCTTTGTGTTAGTTCTCTGTTACAATGAGGTGTCTTGTGTTAGTTCTCTGTTACATTGAGGTGCTTGTGTTAGTTCTCTGTTACATTGAGGTGTTTGTATTAGTTCTCTGTTACATTGAAGTGTCTTGTGTTAGTTCTCTGTTACATTGAGGTGTCTGTGTTAGTTCTCTGTTACATTGAGGTGTTTGTGTTAGTTCTCTGTTACATTGAGGTGTTTGTGTTAGTTCTCTGTTACATTGAGGTGTTTGTGTTAGTTCTCTGTTACATTGAGGTGTTTGTGTTAGTTCTCTGTTACATTGAGGTGTTAGTTATCTGTTACATTGAGGTGTCTTGTGTTAGTTATCTGTTACATTGAGGTGTCTTGTGTTAGTTCTCTGTTACATGGAGGTGTTGGTTTTGAGTTCTCTGTTACATTGAGGTGTCTTGTGTTAGTTTTCTGTTACATTGAGGTGTTTGTGTTAGTTCTCTGTTACATTGAGGTGTTTGTGTTAGTTCTCTGTTACAATGAGGTGTCTTGTGTTAGTTCTCTGTTACATTGAGGTGCTTGTGTTAGTTCTCTGTTACATTGAGGTGTTTGTATTAGTTCTCTGTTACATTGAAGTGTCTTGTGTTAGTTCTCTGTTACATTGAGGTGTCTGTGTTAGTTCTCTGTTACATTGAGGTGTTTGTGTTAGTTCTCTGTTACATTGAGATGTTTGTGTTAGTTCTCTGTTACATTGAGATGTTTGTGTTAGTTCTCTGTTACATTGAGGTGTTTGTGTTAGTTCTCTGTTACATTGAGGTGTTTGTGTTAGTTCTCTGTTACATTGAGGTGTTAGTTATCTGTTACATTGAGGTGTCTTGTGTTAGTTATCTGTTACATGGAGGTATTGGTTTTGAGTTCTCTGTTACATTGAGGTGTCTTGTGTTAGTTCTCTGTTACATTGAGGTGTTTGTGTTAGTTCTCTGTTACAATGAGGTGTCTTGTGTTAGTTCTCTGTTACATTGAGGTGCTTGTGTTAGTTCTCTGTTACATTGAGGTGTTTGTATTAGTTCTCTGTTACATTGAAGTGTCTTGTGTTAGTTCTCTGTTACATTGAGGTGTCTGTGTTAGTTCTCTGTTACATTGAGGTGTTTGTGTTAGTTCTCTGTTACATTGAGATGTTTGTGTTAGTTCTCTGTTACATTGAGGTGTTTGTGTTAGTTCTCTGTTACATTGAGGTGTTTGTGTTAGTTCTCTGTTACATTGAGGTGTTAGTTATCTGTTACATTGAGGTGTCTTGTGTTAGTTCTCTGTTACATGGAGGTATTGGTTTTGAGTTCTCTGTTACATTGAGGTGTCTTGTGTTAGTTTTCTGTTACATTGAGGTGTTTGTGTTAGTTCTCTGTTACATTGAGGTGTTTGTGTTAGTTTTCTGTTACATGGAGGTGCTTTGTGTTAGTTCTGTTACATTGAGGTGTTTGTGTTAGTTTTCTGTTACATTGAGGTGTCTTGTGTTAGTTCTCTGTTACATTGAGATGTTAGTTCTCTTTTACATTGAGGTGTCTTGTGTTAGTTCTCTGTTACATTGAGGTGTTAGTTCTCTGTTACATTGAGGTGTTTGTGTTAGTTCTCTGTTACATTGAGGTGTTAGTTATCTGTTACATTGAGGTGTCTTGTGTTAGTTATCTGTTACATTGAGGTGCTTTGTGTTAGTTCTCTGTTACATTGAGGTGTTTGTGTTAGTTCTCTGTTACATTGAGGTGTTAGTTCTCTGTTACATTGAGGTGTCTTGTGTGAGTTCTCTGTTACATTGAGGTGTCTTGTGTGAGTTCTCTGTTACATTGAGGTGTCTTGTGTTAGTTCTCTGTTACATTGAGGTGTTAGTTATGTGTTACATGGAGGTGTCTTGTGTGAGTTCTCTGTTACATTGAGGTGTTAGTTATCTGTTACATTGAGGTGTCTTGTGTGAGTTCTCTGTTACATTGAGGTGTCTTGTGTTAGTTATCTGTTACATTGAGGTGTCTTGTGTTAGTTCTCTGTTACATTGAGGTGCTTTGTGTTAGTTCTCTGTTACATTGAGGTGTCTTGTGTTAGTTCTCTGTTACATTGAGGTGTCTTGTGTTAGTTCTCTGTTACATTGAGGTGTCTTGTGTTAGTTCTCTGTTACATGGAGGTGCTTTGTGTTAGTTCTCTGTTACATTGAGGTGTTTGTGTTAGTTCTCTGTTACATGGAGGTGTTTGTGTTAGTTCTCTGTTACATGGAGGTGCTTTTTGTTAGTTCTCTGTTACAATGAGGTGTCTTGTGTTAGTTCTCTGTTACATTGAGGTGCTTGTGTTAGTTCTCTGTTACATTGAGGTGTTTGTATTAGTTCTCTGTTACATTGAAGTGTCTTGTGTTAGTTCTCTGTTACATTGAGGTGTCTGTGTTAGTTCTCTGTTACATTGAGGTGTTTGTGTTAGTTCTCTGTTACATTGAGGTGTTTGTGTTAGTTCTCTGTTACATTGAGGTGTTTGTGTTAGTTCTCTGTTACATTGAGGTGTTTGTGTTAGTTTTCTGTTACATGGAGGTGATTTGTGTTAGTTCTGTTACATTGAGGTGTTTGTGTTAGTTTTCTGTTACATTGAGGTGTCTTGTGTTAGTTCTCTGTTACATTGAGATGTTAGTTCTCTTTTACATTGAGGTGTCTTGTGTTAGTTCTCTGTTACATTGAGGTGTCTTGTGTTAGTTCTCTGTTACATTGAGGTGTCTTGTGTTAGTTCTCTGTTACATTGAGGTGTCTTGTGTTAGTTCTCTGTTACATGGAGGTGCTTTGTGTTAGTTCTCTGTTACATTGAGGTGTTTGTGTTAGTTCTCTGTTACATGGAGGTGTTTGTGTTAGTTCTCTGTTACATGGAGGTGCTTTGTGTTAGTTCTCTGTTACATTGAGGTGTCTTGTGTTAGTTCTCTGTTACATGGAGGTGCTTTGTGTTAGTTCTCTGTTACATTGAGGTGTCTTGTGTTAGTTCTCTGTTACATGGAGGTGCTTTGTGTTAGTTCTCTGTTACATTGAGGTGTCTTGTGTTAGTTCTCTGTTACATGGAGGTGCTTTGTGTTAGTTCTCTGTTACATTGAGGTGTTTGTGTTAGTTCTCTGTTACATGGAGGTGTTTGTGTTAGTTCTCTGTTACATGGAGGTGCTTTGTGTTAGTTCTCTGTTACAATGAGGTGTCTTGTGTTAGTTCTCTGTTACATTGAGGTGCTTGTGTTAGTTCTCTGTTACATTGAGGTGTTTGTATTAGTTCTCTGTTACATTGAAGTGTCTTGTGTTAGTTCTCTGTTACATTGAGGTGTCTGTGTTAGTTCTCTGTTACATTGAGGTGTCTGTGTTAGTTCTCTGTTACATTGAGGTGTTTGTGTTAGTTCTCTGTTACATTGAGGTGTTTGTGTTAGTTCTCTGTTACATTGAGGTGTTTGTGTTAGTTCTCTGTTACATTGAGGTGTTAGTTATCTGTTACATTGAGGTGTCTTGTGTTAGTTATCTGTTACATTGAGGTGTCTTGTGTTAGTTCTCTGTTACATGGAGGTGTTGGTTTTGAGTTCTCTGTTACATTGATGTGTCTTGTGTTAGTTTTCTGTTACATTGAGGTGTTTGTGTTAGTTCTCTGTTACATTGAGGTGTTTGTGTTAGTTTTCTGTTACATGGAGGTGCTTTGTGTTAGTTCTGTTACA
Organism: Megaustenia siamemsis; assembly: GCA_032433765.1. Taxonomy (NCBI): domain Eukaryota; kingdom Metazoa; phylum Mollusca; class Gastropoda; order Stylommatophora; family Ariophantidae; genus Megaustenia; species Megaustenia siamemsis. Next base: position 12,404,462 of record JAVIAB010000026.1, on the reverse strand, counting down.
TTGAGGTGTTTGTGTTAGTTTTCTGTTACATTGAGGTGTCTTGTGTTAGTTCTCTGTTACATTGAGATGTTAGTTCTCTTTTACATTGAGGTGTCTTGTGTTAGTTCTCTGTTACATTGAGGTGTCTTGTGTTAGTTCTCTGTTACATTGAGGTGTCTTGTGTTAGTTCTCTGTTACATTGAGGTGTCTTGTGTTAGTTCTCTGTTACATGGAGGTGCTTTGTGTTAGTTCTCTGTTACATTGAGGTGTTTGTGTTAGTTCTCTGTTACATGGAGGTGTTTGTGTTAGTTCTCTGTTACATGGAGGTGCTTTGTGTTAGTTCTCTGTTACATTGAGGTGTCTTGTGTTAGTTCTCTGTTACATGGAGGTGCTTTGTGTTAGTTCTCTGTTACATTGAGGTGTCTTGTGTTAGTTCTCTGTTACATGGAGGTGCTTTGTGTTAGTTCTCTGTTACATTGAGGTGTCTTGTGTTAGTTCTCTGTTACATGGAGGTGCTTTGTGTTAGTTCTCTGTTACATTGAGGTGTTTGTGTTAGTTCTCTGTTACATGGAGGTGTTTGTGTTAGTTCTCTGTTACATGGAGGTGCTTTGTGTTAGTTCTCTGTTACAATGAGGTGTCTTGTGTTAGTTCTCTGTTACATTGAGGTGCTTGTGTTAGTTCTCTGTTACATTGAGGTGTTTGTATTAGTTCTCTGTTACATTGAAGTGTCTTGTGTTAGTTCTCTGTTACATTGAGGTGTCTGTGTTAGTTCTCTGTTACATTGAGGTGTTTGTGTTAGTTCTCTGTTACATTGAGATGTTTGTGTTAGTTCTCTGTTACATTGAGGTGTTTGTGTTAGTTCTCTGTTACATTGAGGTGTTTGTGTTAGTTCTCTGTTACATTGAGGTGTTAGTTATCTGTTACATTGAGGTGTCTTGTGTTAGTTATCTGTTACATTGAGGTGTCTTGTGTTAGTTCTCTGTTACATGGAGGTATTGGTTTTGAGTTCTCTGTTACATTGAGGTGTCTTGTGTTAGTTTTCTGTTACATTGAGGTGTTTGTGTTAGTTCTCTGTTACATTGAGGTGTTTGTGTTAGTTTTCTGTTACATGGAGGTGCTTTGTGTTAGTTCTGTTACATTGAGGTGTTTGTGTTAGTTTTCTGTTACATTGAGGTGTCTTGTGTTAGTTCTCTGTTACATTGAGATGTTAGTTCTCTTTTACATTGAGGTGTCTTGTGTTAGTTCTCTGTTACATTGAGGTGTTAGTTCTCTGTTACATTGAGGTGTTTGTGTTAGTTCTCTGTTACATTGAGGTGTTAGTTATCTGTTACATTGAGGTGTCTTGTGTTAGTTATCTGTTACATTGAGGTGTCTTGTGTTAGTTCTCTGTTACATGGAGGTGCTTTGTGTTAGTTCTCTGTTACATTGAGGTGTTTGTGTTAGTTCTCTGTTACATTGAGGTGTTAGTTCTCTGTTACATTGAGGTGTCTTGTGTGAGTTCTCTGTTACATTGAGGTGTCTTGTGTGAGTTCTCTGTTACATTGAGGTGTCTTGTGTTAGTTCTCTGTTACATTGAGGTGTTAGTTATCTGTTACATGGAGGTGTCTTGTGTGAGTTCTCTGTTACATTGAGGTGTTAGTTATCTGTTACATTGAGGTGTCTTGTGTGAGTTCTCTGTTACATTGAGGTGTCTTGTGTTAGTTATCTGTTACATTGAGGTGTCTTGTGTTAGTTCTCTGTTACATGGAGGTGCTTTGTGTTAGTTCTCTGTTACATTGAGGTGTCTTGTGTTAGTTCTCTGTTACATTGAGGTGTCTTGTGTTAGTTCTCTGTTACATTGAGGTGTCTTGTGTTAGTTCTCTGTTACATGGAGGTGCTTTGTGTTAGTTCTCTGTTACATTGAGGTGTTTGTGTTAGTTCTCTGTTACATGGAGGTGTTTGTGTTAGTTCTCTGTTACATGGAGGTGCTTTGTGTTAGTTCTCTGTTACAATGAGGTGTCTTGTGTTAGTTCTCTGTTACATTGAGGTGCTTGTGTTAGTTCTCTGTTACATTGAGGTGTTTGTATTAGTTCTCTGTTACATTGAAGTGTCTTGTGTTAGTTCTCTGTTACATTGAGGTGTCTGTGTTAGTTCTCTGTTACATTGAGGTGTTTGTGTTAGTTCTCTGTTACATTGAGGTGTTTGTGTTAGTTCTCTGTTACATTGAGGTGTTTGTGTTAGTTCTCTGTTACATTGAGGTGTTTGTGTTAGTTCTCTGTTACATTGAGGTGTTAGTTATCTGTTACATTGAGGTGTCTTGTGTTAGTTATCTGTTACATTGAGGTGTCTTGTGTTAGTTCTCTGTTACATGGAGGTGTTGGTTTTGAGTTCTCTGTTACATTGAGGTGTCTTGTGTTAGTTTTCTGTTACATTGAGGTGTTTGTGTTAGTTCTCTGTTACATTGAGGTGTTTGTGTTAGTTTTCTGTTACATGGAGGTGCTTTGTGTTAGTTCTGTTACATTGAGGTGTTTGTGTTAGTTTTCTGTTACATTGAGGTGTCTTGTGTTAGTTCTCTGTTACATTGAGATGTTAGTTCTCTTTTACATTGAGGTGTCTTGTGTTAGTTCTCTGTTACATTGAGGTGTCTTGTGTTAGTTCTCTGTTACATTGAGGTGTCTTGTGTTAGTTCTCTGTTACATTGAGGTGTCTTGTGTTAGTTCTCTGTTACATGGAGGTGCTTTGTGTTAGTTCTCTGTTACATTGAGGTGTTTGTGTTAGTTCTCTGTTACATGGAGGTGTTTGTGTTAGTTCTCTGTTACATGGAGGTGCTTTGTGTTAGTTCTCTGTTACATTGAGGTGTCTTGTGTTAGTTCTCTGTTACATGGAGGTGCTTTGTGTTAGTTCTCTGTTACATTGAGGTGTCTTGTGTTAGTTCTCTGTTACATGGAGGTGCTTTGTGTTAGTTCTCTGTTACATTGAGGTGTCTTGTGTTAGTTCTCTGTTACATGGAGGTGCTTTGTGTTAGTTCTCTGTTACATTGAGGTGTTTGTGTTAGTTCTCTGTTACATGGAGGTGTTTGTGTTAGTTCTCTGTTACATGGAGGTGCTTTGTGTTAGTTCTCTGTTACAATGAGGTGTCTTGTGTTAGTTCTCTGTTACATTGAGGTGCTTGTGTTAGTTCTCTGTTACATTGAGGTGTTTGTATTAGTTCTCTGTTACATTGAAGTGTCTTGTGTTAGTTCTCTGTTACATTGAGGTGTCTGTGTTAGTTCTCTGTTACATTGAGGTGTTTGTGTTAGTTCTCTGTTACATTGAGGTGTTTGTGTTAGTTCTCTGTTACATTGAGGTGTTTGTGTTAGTTCTCTGTTACATTGAGGTGTTTGTGTTAGTTCTCTGTTACATTGAGGTGTTAGTTATCTGTTACATTGAGGTGTCTTGTGTTAGTTATCTGTTACATTGAGGTGTCTTGTGTTAGTTCTCTGTTACATGGAGGTGTTGGTTTTGAGTTCTCTGTTACATTGAGGTGTCTTGTGTTAGTTTTCTGTTACATTGAGGTGTTTGTGTTAGTTCTCTGTTACATTGAGGTGTTTGTGTTAGTTTTCTGTTACATGGAGGTGCTTTGTGTTAGTTCTGTTACATTGAGGTGTTTGTGTTAGTTTTCTGTTACATTGAGGTGTCTTGTGTTAGTTCTCTGTTACATTGAGATGTTAGTTCTCTTTTACATTGAGGTGTCTTGTGTTAGTTCTCTGTTACATTGAGGTGTCTTGTGTTAGTTCTCTGTTACATTGAGGTGTCTTGTGTTAGTTCTCTGTTACATTGAGGTGTCTTGTGTTAGTTCTCTGTTACATGGAGGTGCTTTGTGTTAGTTCTCTGTTACATTGAGGTGTTTGTGTTAGTTCTCTGTTACATGGAGGTGTTTGTGTTAGTTCTCTGTTACATGGAGGTGCTTTGTGTTAGTTCTCTGTTACAATGAGGTGTCTTGTGTTAGTTCTCTGTTACATTGAGGTGCTTGTGTTAGTTCTCTGTTACATTGAGGTGTTTGTATTAGTTCTCTGTTACATTGAAGTGTCTTGTGTTAGTTCTCTGTTACATTGAGGTGTTTGTGTTAGTTCTCTGTTACATTGAGATGTTTGTGTTAGTTCTCTGTTACATTGAGGTGTTTGTGTTAGTTCTCTGTTACATTGAGGTGTTTGTGTTAGTTCTCTGTTACATTGAGGTGTTTGTGTTAGTTCTCTGTTACATTGAGGTGTTAGTTATCTGTTACATTGAGGTGTCTTGTGTTAGTTATCTGTTACATTGAGGTGTCTTGTGTTAGTTCTCTGTTACATGGAGGTATTGGTTTTGAGTTCTCTGTTACATTGAGGTGTCTTGTGTTAGTTTTCTGTTACATTGAGGTGTTTGTGTTAGTTCTCTGTTACATTGAGGTGTTTGTGTTAGTTTTCTGTTACATGGAGGTGCTTTGTGTTAGTTCTGTTACATTGAGGTGTTTGTGTTAGTTTTCTGTTACATTGAGGTGTCTTGTGTTAGTTCTCTGTTACATTGAGATGTTAGTTCTCTTTTACATTGAGGTGTCTTGTGTTAGTTCTCTGTTACATTGAGGTGTTAGTTCTCTGTTACATTGAGGTGTTTGTGTTAGTTCTCTGTTACATTGAGGTGTTAGTTATCTGTTACATTGAGGTGTCTTGTGTTAGTTATCTGTTACATTGAGGTGTCTTGTGTTAGTTCTCTGTTACATTGAGGTGTCTTGTGTTAGTTCTCTGTTACATTGAGGTGTCTTGTGTGAGTTCTCTGTTACATTGAGGTGTTAGTTCTCTGTTACATTGAGGTGTCTTGTGTGAGTTCTCTGTTACATTGAGGTGTCTTGTGTGAGTTCTCTGTTACATTGAGGTGTCTTGTGTTAGTTCTCTGTTACATTGAGGTGTTAGTTATCTGTTACATGGAGGTGTCTTGTGTGAGTTCTCTGTTGCATTGAGGTGTTAGTTATCTGTTACATTGAGGTGTCTTGTGTGAGTTCTCTGTTACATTGAGGTGTCTTGTGTTAGTTATCTGTTACATTGAGGTGTCTTGTGTTAGTTCTCTGTTACATTGAGGTGTCTTGTGTGAGTTCTCTGTTACATTGAGGTGTCTTGTGTTAGTTCTCTGTTACATTGAGGTGTCTTGTGTTAGTTCTCTGTTACATTGAGGTGTCTTGTGTTAGTTCTCTGTTACATGGAGGTGCTTTGTGTTAGTTCTCTGTTACATTGAGGTGTTTGTGTTAGTTCTCTGTTACATGGAGGTGTTTGTGTTAGTTCTCTGTTACATGGAGGTGCTTTGTGTTAGTTCTCTGTTACAATGAGGTGTCTTGTGTTAGTTCTCTGTTACATTGAGGTGCTTGTGTTAGTTCTCTGTTACATTGAGGTGTTTGTATTAGTTCTCTGTTACATTGAAGTGTCTTGTGTTAGTTCTCTGTTACATTGAGGTGTCTGTGTTAGTTCTCTGTTACATTGAGGTGTTTGTGTTAGTTCTCTGTTACATTGAGGTGTTTGTGTTAGTTCTCTGTTACATTGAGGTGTTTGTGTTAGTTCTCTGTTACATTGAGGTGTTTGTGTTAGTTCTCTGTTACATTGAGGTGTTAGTTATCTGTTACATTGAGGTGTCTTGTGTTAGTTATCTGTTACATTGAGGTGTCTTGTGTTAGTTCTCTGTTACATGGAGGTGTTGGTTTTGAGTTCTCTGTTACATTGAGGTGTCTTGTGTTAGTTTTCTGTTACATTGAGGTGTTTGTGTTAGTTCTCTGTTACATTGAGGTGTTTGTGTTAGTTTTCTGTTACATGGAGGTGCTTTGTGTTAGTTCTGTTACATTGAGGTGTTTGTGTTAGTTTTCTGTTACATTGAGGTGTCTTGTGTTAGTTCTCTGTTACATTGAGATGTTAGTTCTCTTTTACATTGAGGTGTCTTGTGTTAGTTCTCTGTTACATTGAGGTGTCTTGTGTTAGTTCTCTGTTACATTGAGGTGTCTTGTGTTAGTTCTCTGTTACATTGAGGTGTCTTGTGTTAGTTCTCTGTTACATGGAGGTGCTTTGTGTTAGTTCTCTGTTACATTGAGGTGTTTGTGTTAGTTCTCTGTTACATGGAGGTGTTTGTGTTAGTTCTCTGTTACATGGAGGTGCTTTGTGTTAGTTCTCTGTTACATTGAGGTGTCTTGTGTTAGTTCTCTGTTACATGGAGGTGCTTTGTGTTAGTTCTCTGTTACATTGAGGTGTCTTGTGTTAGTTCTCTGTTACATGGAGGTGCTTTGTGTTAGTTCTCTGTTACATTGAGGTGTCTTGTGTTAGTTCTCTGTTACATGGAGGTGCTTTGTGTTAGTTCTCTGTTACATTGAGGTGTTTGTGTTAGTTCTCTGTTACATGGAGGTGTTTGTGTTAGTTCTCTGTTACATGGAGGTGCTTTGTGTTAGTTCTCTGTTACAATGAGGTGTCTTGTGTTAGTTCTCTGTTACATTGAGGTGCTTGTGTTAGTTCTCTGTTACATTGAGGTGTTTGTATTAGTTCTCTGTTACATTGAAGTGTCTTGTGTTAGTTCTCTGTTACATTGAGGTGTCTGTGTTAGTTCTCTGTTACATTGAGGTGTTTGTGTTAGTTCTCTGTTACATTGAGGTGTTTGTGTTAGTTCTCTGTTACATTGAGGTGTTAGTTATCTGTTACATTGAGGTGTCTTGTGTTAGTTATCTGTTACATTGAGGTGTCTTGTGTTAGTTCTCTGTTACATGGAGGTGTTGGTTTTGAGTTCTCTGTTACATTGAGGTGTCTTGTGTTAGTTTTCTGTTACATTGAGGTGTTTGTGTTAGTTCTCTGTTACATTGAGGTGTTTGTGTTAGTTTTCTGTTACATGGAGGTGCTTTGTGTTAGTTCTGTTACATTGAGGTGTTTGTGTTAGTTTTATGTTACATTGAGGTGTCTTGTGTTAGTTCTCTGTTACATTGAGATGTTAGTTCTCTTTTACATTGAGGTGTCTTGTGTTAGTTCTCTGTTACATTGAGGTGTCTTGTGTTAGTTCTCTGTTACATTGAGGTGTCTTGTGTTAGTTCTCTGTTACATTGAGGTGTCTTGTGTTAGTTCTCTGTTACATGGAGGTGCTTTGTGTTAGTTCTCTGTTACATTGAGGTGTTTGTGTTAGTTCTCTGTTACATGGAGGTGTTTGTGTTAGTTCTCTGTTACATGGAGGTGCTTTGTGTTAGTTCTCTGTTACATTGAGGTGTCTTGTGTTAGTTCTCTGTTACATGGAGGTGCTTTGTGTTAGTTCTCTGTTACATTGAGGTGTCTTGTGTTAGTTCTCTGTTACATGGAGGTGCTTTGTGTTAGTTCTCTGTTACATTGAGGTGTCTTGTGTTAGTTCTCTGTTACATGGAGGTGCTTTGTGTTAGTTCTCTGTTACATTGAGGCGTTTGTGTTAGTTCTCTGTTACATGGAGGTGTTTGTGTTAGTTCTCTGTTACATGGAGGTGCTTTGTGTTAGTTCTCTGTTACAATGAGGTGTCTTGTGTTAGTTCTCTGTTACATTGAGGTGCTTGTGTTAGTTCTCTGTTACATTGAGGTGTTTGTATTAGTTCTCTGTTACATTGAAGTGTCTTGTGTTAGTTCTCTGTTACATTGAGGTGTCTGTGTTAGTTCTCTGTTACATTGAGGTGTTTGTGTTAGTTCTCTGTTACATTGAGATGTTTGTGTTAGTTCTCTGTTACATTGAGGTGTTTGTGTTAGTTCTCTGTTACATTGAGGTGTTTGTGTTAGTTCTCTGTTACATTGAGGTGTTAGTTATCTGTTACATTGAGGTGTCTTGTGTTAGTTATCTGTTACATTGAGGTGTCTTGTGTTAGTTCTCTGTTACATGGAGGTATTGGTTTTGAGTTCTCTGTTACATTGAGGTGTCTTGTGTTAGTTTTCTGTTACATTGAGGTGTTTGTGTTAGTTCTCTGTTACATTGAGGTGTTTGTGTTAGTTTTCTGTTACATGGAGGTGCTTTGTGTTAGTTCTGTTACATTGAGGTGTTTGTGTTAGTTTTCTGTTACATTGAGGTGTCTTGTGTTAGTTCTCTGTTACATTGAGATGTTAGTTCTCTTTTACATTGAGGTGTCTTGTGTTAGTTCTCTGTTACATTGAGGTGTTAGTTCTCTGTTACATTGAGGTGTTTGTGTTAGTTCTCTGTTACATTGAGGTGTTAGTTATCTGTTACATTGAGGTGTCTTGTGTTAGTTATCTGTTACATTGAGGTGTCTTGTGTTAGTTCTCTGTTACATTGAGGTGTCTTGTGTTAGTTCTCTGTTACATTGAGGTGTCTTGTGTGAGTTCTCTGTTACATTGAGGTGTTAGTTCTCTGTTACATTGAGGTGTCTTGTGTGAGTTCTCTGTTACATTGAGGTGTCTTGTGTGAGTTCTCTGTTACATTGAGGTGTCTTGTGTTAGTTCTCTGTTACATTGAGGTGTTAGTTATCTGTTACATGGAGGTGTCTTGTGTGAGTTCTCTGTTACATTGAGGTGTTAGTTATCTGTTACATTGAGGTGTCTTGTGTGAGTTCTCTGTTACATTGAGGTGTCTTGTGTTAGTTATCTGTTACATTGAGGTGTCTTGTGTTAGTTCTCTGTTACATTGAGGTGTCTTGTGTGAGTTCTCTGTTACATGGAGGTGTTGGTTTTGAGTTCTCTGTTACATTGAGGTGTCTTGTGTTAGTTTTCTGTTACATTGAGGTGTTTGTGTTAGTTCTCTGTTACATTGAGGTGTTTGTGTTAGTTTTCTGTTACATGGAGGTGCTTTGTGTTAGTTCTGTTACATTGAGGTGTCTTGTGTTAGTTCTCTGTTACATTGAGGTGTTAGTTCTCTGTTACATTGAGGTGTTTGTGTTAGTTCTCTGTTACATTGAGGTGTTAGTTATCTGTTACATTGAGGTGTCTTGTGTTAGTTATCTGTTACATTGAGGTGTCTTGTGTTAGTTCTCTGTTACATTGAGGTGTCTTGTGTTAGTTCTCTGTTACATTGAGGTGTCTTGTGTGAGTTCTCTGTTACATTGAGGTGTTAGTTCTCTGTTACATTGAGGTGTCTTGTGTGAGTTCTCTGTTACATTGAGGTGTCTTGTGTGAGTTCTCTGTTACATTGAGGTGTCTTGTGTTAGTTCTCTGTTACATTGAGGTGTTAGTTATCTGTTACATGGAGGTGTCTTGTGTGAGTTCTCTGTTACATTGAGGTGTTAGTTATCTGTTACATTGAGGTGTCTTGTGTGAGTTCTCTGTTACATTGAGGTGTCTTGTGTTAGTTATCTGTTACATTGAGGTGTCTTGTGTTAGTTCTCTGTTACATTGAGGTGTCTTGTGTGAGTTCTCTGTTACATGGAGGTGTTGGTTTTGAGTTCTCTGTTACATTGAGGTGTCTTGTGTTAGTTCTCTGTTACATTGAGGTGTTTGTGTTAGTTCTCTGTTACATTGAGGTGTTTGTGTTAGTTTTCTGTTACATGGAGGTGCTTTGTGTTAGTTCTGTTACATTGAGGTGTTTGTGTTAGTTTTCTGTTACATTGAGGTGTCTCGTGTTAGTTCTCTGTTACATTGAGATGTTAGTTCTCTTTTACATTGAGGTGTCTTGTGTTAGTTCTCTGTTACATTGAGGTGTTAGTTCTCTGTTACATTGAGGTGTCTTGTGTTAGTTCTCTGTTACATTGAGGTGTTTTGTGTTAGTTTTCTGCTACACTGAGGTGTTTTGTGTTATTGAGTTATTTGCGGGTCATCATCATTGCACTCCGAACATGTCCATAGGTGCTCAGATTCCTTCCTCAGCAAGTCCCGTTGTGACCAGCGACTGACAACTCCAGTTCTATGTTGGTTGATAAATCTTCTTACACGGCCACAAAGTTTCTCATTTCTGGCCGTGCCCATCTTAACTCCCATTTCCATCATCCAAAGAAGTGACGTGGATCTGTATTTGTCAAAGTCCTGTGCTCTTCTCACATCTCGGAGGGCATTGATGATGTCCGCTCGATCCATTGGTTGCCCATCCTCAACGACAGTGGAGCTAGCCAATCTGTCCGCTCTTTCATTTCCCCATACTCCCGCATGTCCAGGGACATAGACAAAGGTGACCTTACGCATTTTGGATTTCTGCAACGACTCTACCCATTGCATGCGTACATAGCCCGCCTCCACTTTTTTTATCATGCTCATCGAATCACTCAGTATACATGCGTGGATGTAGTCTTGTGACTCTAACCATTTGAATGCCTTGGTCACTGCTATCACCTCCATTGTCATACTACTGTTTTGTGTTAGTTCTCTGTTACATTGAGGTGTTTTGTCTTAGTTCTCTGTTACATTGAGGTGTTTTGTCTTAGTTCTCTGTTACATTGAGGTGTTTTGTGTTAGTTCTCTGTTACATTGAGGTGTTTTGTGTTAGTTCTCTGTTACATTGAGGTGTTTTGTGTTAGTTCTCTGTTACATTGAGATGTACCTAACTAAACAAATGTATCATCCATTGAGATGTACCTAACTAAACAAATGTATCATCCATTGAGATGTACCTAACTAAACAAATGTATCATGCAACTGTCCAGCACTAACATCCTATATTATCAAGTACCAGACCTACTTCTATAGGTGATCATGTCTCCCTACCACTTTCTGTCTCTACAGCTGTTTTCTGTTCTATCTATCTATATTGTCCTTTCGAGCCGAAGTTGGCACATAGGGTAGAACCACAATCTAAAAAACAGAAACTCAATTCCATCCAATTCTACCTATTCTTCTATAGATCCACATTTCAAAGGCTTCAATTTACCAAACATAACTTTAAAGAAAAAAAAAATGATATTTACTGCATTTTCCCATTACTGGAGTCTTGTCTGCCTGTGGGGATTATAAGATGAGAATAAAGGCTGCTTGTCCAGTGCAGTTGCAGTGAGGTGTTTAGGTCTGTGTTTTTATTTCACCCCCAATAGAAAAAACATTTGACCCTGCCGGGATTAAAACCTGTGTTCTCCTCCTGACACCTAACACAACGGTGCAACATAACTATCACTGTGCTGACATTACAGTCCATAAGCAATTGATATGATGCCCATCCCCTTAGAACATCGCCAGGCAGCAAGAGTGTCATACTGCCTGACTCTTGAACAGAGGGCTGTGTCATACCTGGACAAGCTGTATGAAGATGTCACCAGCCTTGAGCTGACCAATGCTTTTTTATTAAAAAATACTTGATGTCTAAAGGTGTATGTAGAGGAATTACAACAATCATTACTTTTTTTTTAAAAAACTCGAAATTGAACCAGCCATCGAATACATAAAGGAACAACAGATAAATTGATTCGGCCACTTAACAAGACAAAAGAACTAACAATGACTCAAAGAGCCATAAACAAACACTACGACAATGCCAGATTAAGAGGAAGACAGAGAAAGAGATGGATAAAGGGAATACTAGAGTCACTAGGAGGGATAACACCAGAAGAGGCTAACAGAAGAGCAAAGAATCGCAGATTGTATCTCCCCTCAACGCCAACGGCAATAGAGGAAGGAAAGAAGAAGAACAAGATTACTTTTTTTTTTAAAATCCTGAATGTACTGTAATTGTTGTTATGACCATAACTCTAGATAACGTTACCTATCTAACAAACAATTAAGTGTTTACAATACTGTAGTAACAATTCTATCTATCTATTGTCCTTGCGAGCCAAAGACGGCACATAGGACAGAACCACAATCTAAAAAACAGAAACCTTGCATGCCAAAATGGCACATTCTATAGCGCTGTTTCCATAACAATACTTTTTACAATGACAGCTTGTCAAGCCATCGATGAACCTCCTTAGTCACCTCGTACGACATGCCCGGATGGTCACAGTGTCACTATTCTTTACTTCCCTCATAATGAGGCCCCAGTAACACACGGGATAGTAAAAATTACAACCACTTAATTGTAACATTAGAAGCACTAAAAATAGTGTTTTCTTTGAATTTGTTGACACACAACTGTGTGTTTACACTAAGAGAGACATGGGGAATAAAATTTCCGGGCTAGGGTTGATTTATAACCTGAGTTTGACTGCATGGACCGGACATTTTACAATGTCTATCGATACGGACGCTGTAAGTCTTCAGTATGTTGTTTGCTGTGTTTCCTGAGTTACAAAGTGTTTGATGTTTGGCTGATGGCTGAGGAAATTTCGCTGGTGACACGAAAAAAAAAATTGAATAAAATCGACCAATTTCTTTAAATTGGCCAATTTTTTTCCGCATTATATGAGATTGTTACATCTTCTCAGTATTCCTGTATGGTGCAGAAAACAGAACAGAAAATTGAAGCCTTTGAAATGTGGATTTATAGAAGAATAGGTAGAATTGGATGGAAAGAAAAGGAAACAAACGATGAAGTTTTAAAACAACTAAAAATAAAAAGAGAACTACTAAATACAATTAAGACAAGACAAATAAAATTTTGGGGCATGTTAAAAGACACAACAGCCTACTAAAAGTAATATTGGAAGGGAAAATACAAGGTAAAAGAGGCAGAGGCGGACCAAGATTAACATGGACGAGTAACATCAAAAGATGGACAAGTCAATCTATGACAGCCAGCACCATCAAAGCAAAAAACAGAGTAGAATAGCGCTCCATGGTAGCCAACCTTCGTTGCGGAGAAGGCACTCGATGATGATATGAGATTGTATCTCGCAAAATAAAAAAAAATTAGAAAATACAACAATAGAAACATCAAACACTCGGGGGTCACCGGAAGGGGAAATTAATAAGGGGGTAATGTTTGAACACTACAAAATATCAAATTTGGAAGAATTTGTGTTTGGATGCAGTAATTGTTACTATAGTGTTGTAATCTAAGGTTAAATCTGCAGGTTTTTGTTGTTTTCTTTGCCCAGCTAAACATGAAGTTTGCTTGTTATTGTGTTTGTTTAGAGCAAGGGCTCCAAGAGATCCGGACCTTTCCTGCTCTCTGGATCCAGGGACAAGACTATAAAGATGTGGGATGTTAGTGTAGGACTTTGTCTCTTTACATTGGTGAGTACTTTTATGACAAATACCCATTCTTGTTTATTTACATTGGTGAGTACTTTTATGACAAATATCCATTCTTGTTTATTTACATTGGTGAGTACTTTTATGACAAATACCCATTCTTGTTTATTTACATTGGTGAGTACTTTTATGACAAATGCCCATTCTTGTTTATTTACATTGGTGAGTACTTTTATGACAAATATCTATTCTTGTTTATTTACATTGGTGAGTACTTTTATGCAAATACCCATTCTTGTTTATTTACATTGGTGAGCACTTTTATGACAAATACCTATTTTTGTTTATTTACATTGGTGAGCACTTTTATGACAAATACCTATTCTTGTTTATTTACATTGGTGAGCACTTTTAGGACAAATTCCTATTTTTGTTTATTTACATTGGTGAGTACTTTTATGACAAATACCTATTCTTGTTTATTTACATTGGTGAGTACTTTTATGACATATCCATTATTGTCTCTTTGTTAACCTCTCATTTTATTAGAGCCAAAGATTTCTTACAAAACCCATGCCAAAAGTGTCAATGACTCATAATTGCTGTTTATATCAGGGTCAGCAAACCTCAAGTGGTGGAGACCTTGCTCCACTTCACAGTGATGGACCTGGAAAACTGATTAATCAGCCTGGCTAAATGTATAGGAGTCAAGTGGGAAGACAGGCTCTGTACCCAAGGATGCCATGTTGAATGTGTTGAGTTGAGAGGGAAGGCAGGTTCTGTACCCAAGGATGCCATGTTAAATGTGTTGAGTTGAGAGGGAAGGCAGGTTCTGTACCCAAGGATGCCATGTTAAATGTGTTGAGTTGAGAGGGAAGACAGGTTCTGTACCCAAGGATGCCATGTTGAATGTGTTGAGTTGAGAGGGAAGGCAGGTTCTGTACCCAAGAATGTCATGTTGAAGTTGTTGAGTTGAGAGGGAAGACAGCTCTACCCAAAAATGTCATGTTGAAGTTGAGTTGAGAGGGAAGGCAGGCTCTGTACCCAAAAATGTCATGTTGAAGTTGTTGAGTTCAGAGGGAAGGCAGGTTCTGTACCCAAGAATGTCATGTTGAAGTTGTTGAGTTGAGAGGGAAGACAGCTCTACCCAAAAATGTCATGTTGAAGTTGTTGAGTTCAGAGGGAAGGCAGGTTCTGTACCCAAGAATGTCATGTTGAAGTTGTTGAGTTGAGAGGGAAGGCAGCTCTACCCAAAAATGTCATGTTGAAGTTGAGTTGAGAGGGAAGGCAGGCTCTGTACCCAAGAATGTCATGTTGAAGTTGTTGAGTTGAGAGGGAAGACAGCTCTACCCAAAAATGTCATGTTGAAGTTGTTGAGTTGAGAGGGAAGACAGCTCTACCCAAAAATGTCATGTTGAAGTTGTTGAGTTGAGAGGGAAGACAGCTCTACCCAAGAATATCATGTTGAAGTTGTTGAGTTGAGAGGGAAGGCAGCTCTACCCAAGAATATCATGTTGAAGTTGAATGTGTTGAGTTGAGAGGGAAGGCAGGCTCTGTACCCAAGAATATCATGTTGAAGTTGAATGTGTTGAGTTGAGAGGGAAGACAGCTCTACCCAAAAATGTCATGTTGAAGTTGTTGAGTTGAGAGGGAAGACAGCTCTACCCAAAATGTCATGTTGAAGTTGTTGAGTTGAGAGGGAAGGCAGGCTCTGTACCCAAGAATATCATGTTGAATATGTAGAGTTGAAAAAACTCTGTATACGCTTCAAGAAATGCTGGGATGGGCGGTGGAGCATTTATGGGGATAGCCTGACTCCAATGAAGGAGAAAATAAATTGAATAAAATTGTGTTGAACCAAGTGAGAAGGCAACTCTGTATCCAATAATACAGTGTTTCAGTTCATTGTGATGAATCTAAAAGCATTTACATCCCAGCTTGCACTTCAACAAAATGAAAGAACTCTCACCAAATGTGAATTACATAAAGCCAGAAATCTGTACCAGGAAAACAAAATCTCTGCCCCAGTATCAGTAACAAACCACTACAAGGAAAACGATCTCATTACGTTTCCAGATGACTGGATATATGTATATACTGATGATGTAGCCACAAAGGGAACTATCAAAGCTGGATATAGAATTCGAATACATTATCCATGGGGTACAGTAGGAACTATGTCAACCATATGGTGAAGTCTGCAACAATTATGAAGCAGAAATAACAGCCTTAGAAAGAGCAGTGTACCATCTGAGTACTATTTTTAGTACCATCCCACCAAAGAAAAGAATCACAGTCATCTTTACTGATTCCAAATCAACTCTGCAGATGCTAGAAAATAACACAAACAAACCAGAACACACGTGGCATATGGCTGGTGATGGATCCCAGGTCTCTCCAACACACTAGGAAATGATAAGGCAGATATATTAGCTAAGAGAGGATCCAGACAGACACAATTTAACACACCGACATCTCATTAAACACAGACAAACAAATCATAAACTCCAACACTAGGGAAGATTGGCTGGATGGATGGGTCAAGGGAAAAACAGGGAGAGATCTTTTTAAATACGTGTCAAAGCCAAACCCCCCACGACAGCATTAACATCCTGAAAAGAAAAGATTGAACCACCATCTTCAGAGTGAGAACCGATCATGTACCACTGAGCAACCACATCAATAGAATACAACAGAATCAAACTCCAGCATGTCCACTCTGTGAACACTCACCTGTAACAGTAGAACATCACCTGTTTGACTGTTCGAAGCTCACTGATGTCAGAGCAACTCTACTTCCTCAAAGACCTGATAAATGGAACACCAGGTAACGGAACTACAAGGGATTTCATAAATACCTGCATATATCACTACATGGCATTGGGCCTAAGGATATCAGCTCACAGGCCACTGGATTCATAACAACAGCAAAAACATAGAGCCAATTATTGTTGTGTCAGGTATTTATATAGGGCCAATTGTTGTGTCAGATATTTCATTATAATAACATATTTCATTTGTTTCAAATTCACAAAACATGACCAAGCTTTCCACCTCTCTTCTAGCACAGGTCCCTGCAGTAACACTATCATGTTTATTATTTTAACATCACTATTTCCACTAATAGCTGTCATTGTTAAAAGTATTGTTATGGAAACAGAGCCATAGATTTTAGAAGCAGTGATCTCTGCAATATGTGCCATTTTGGCACGCAAGGTTTCTGTTTTTGAGATTGTGGTTCTGCCCTATGTGCCGTCTTCGGCTCGAAAGGACAATAGATAGATTTCCACTAATGGGGAGCCGCGATAGTTCAGTAATTAGTGAACTGGACCACAAAGGACAAGAGGTTGGTTTCGATCCTGATCAACGGCTTCCAGGTTCACCCAGCCTTAAATGGGTACCTGATTTTTCAGGGAAAGTAAAGCAGCATGCGCTTAATACCAACCACATTACCCTAAAAATCATGTGCCGGAGGTCTATAAAAATTATAGTCACTAACACCATATCCCCTATACGCCACTTGGTGTGACAGGGCTCTTTACTCTACTTACTATTTCCACTAATGTGGAATGTCTTCCGTGCCTCTAGATTCTACACCAAATTGTTTTGATTATTTCTGTCTCTTTCCACTTCCTTGTGAATTTTCTTTCTTGATCACTTGATTGATGCATTGCATTGCATTGTGTTTTGCACATTATCATCCAGCACATGTCTTCTGTAGGCATTTGTTCAGGATTATTTCCTTTGGAACATCGATGATGTGGATGGTCTAGACTCACGTGCACTTACTCAGTCGCATGGTCCAGAACCCGTTTCCACATTATAAACTGGCCAACTCCAGTAAATAGCTCTGCAGCACGCGGATACACTGTGAGCTTTTACAAATTAAATGAATTACGCGTCCTTGACGACAGACCGGTGAAAACAAACCGCCATTTTTTGACGCGTTCAATAGTGCAATCAACAACAATGATGAGTATCAGTGATTAAATAAAGAAATTGTAACAAAATGCAATGAATCAATAGAAGCAAAGTGATTTACATCAAATAGAAAGCGCGTACAATCACATGATCCTTTCAAATATCAATAAAAACAAACAAATAAACAGAAAAGTTCACTGGAAATCAGCACTTATCTGTGAGTCCTCTGAAGAAGACAGCGAACAGGGCGCCATATTCCCCGGAAGTCCATGACAATGGAGGTGATGGCAGTGACCAAGGCATTCAACTGGTTAGAGTCACAAGACTACACCCACGCATGTATACTGAGTGATTCGATGAGCATGATAAAAAAAGTGGAGGCGGGCTATGTACGTAGGCAATGGTTAGAGTCGTTGCAGAAATCCAAAATTCGTAAGGGCACCTTTGTCTTTGTCCCTGGACATGCGGGAGTACGGGGAAATGAAAGAGCGGACAATTCGAGTGCAATGATGATGACCCGCAAATAACTCAATAACTCAATATTTCCTTTGGATCTCATTAACTGCAGCAAGACAGCAGTTGTGTGTAGTCAGAGCTATCGTCACTAAGAAGTAGTTGTACCAGACCAAGATTTCCTTCTCTTTGATGGATTGCTAACATGCTCTCCTCAAGATTTCTGAGCCGCTGACACAGCATTAAAGATTTATAGAAGAAAGAGAAGAAAAGAAATAAAAGAATTTTGAAATAGCTCAAAATGATGAACTGTTCAATGCAATTTGAACTTTTCATGTGACAAGTTAATAGGTACAATAACTTACTGAGAGTTATCTTGGAAGTGAGAACAAGGTAGAGGCAGACAATGAGCTGGTAATACCAAGAAATGGACAGAAGAACTTATGACAGTGTGTACCATCAAGATAGAGTAGACAGTTGACTGACAACATCAAGAAATGAACAGAAGAACTTATGACAGTGTGCATCATCAAGATAGAGACAGACAACATCAAGAAATGAACAGAAGAACTTATGACAGTGTGTACCATCAAGATAGAGACAGACAACATCAAGAAATGAACAGAAGAACTTATGACAGTGTGTACCATCAAGATAGAGACAGACAACATCAAGAAATGAACAGAAGAACTTATGACAGTGTGCACCATCAAGATAGAGACAGACAACATCAAGAAATGAACAGAAGAACTTATGACAGCGTGTACCATCAAGATAGTGACAGACAACATCAAGAAATGAACAGAAGAACTTATGACAGTGTGTACCATCAAGATAGTGACAGAATGGTGCTCAGTGGGAGCCAATCTTTGATACGAAGACAGCACAAGATGTTGGTAATGACACAGAACACTAATGTAGCATTATTAACTACCAGTACATAGATGTATGGAGCCCCGGTGGTTAGTGTGCTCGCTTACTGACCAGACTGCTCCAGGTTTGCTCCCCAGCAGTGGCGGATTATTTTTCTGACAGACAAGGCTCCGGGTTTCACCCAGCCTCTTAAAATGGGTACCAGAGATTTTTCTGGAAAGTAAAGGCAGCCTGGTGTGATACTGACCACATCACCAAAAAATGTGCCGGGGTCATAGAAAAATCTGGTCACTAACACCGTATGCCCCATACACCTCGCAAGGCAGGGGAGGGAACCTTTACTCTTTTTTTTCTGTTTTTTTTTATATTAATGTAAATGTCTTTTACTCACTCACCACTTCTGGTATGATTTATGCTTCACAAATACAATTAAAGTGTACCTCTTTCTTTAACCAACAGGCCGGTCATGACAACTGGATCCGAGGCGTTGTCTTCCACTCAGGTGGCAAGTATATCCTCTCCGCATCCGATGACAAAACAATTCGGGTGTGGGACATTCAGAACAAGCGCAATCACAAAACGTTACAGGCACACCCTCATTTCGTCACATCAATTGGTGAGCACTCCATCAAACATTTGGTTATGTTCATCATACTAGTTGATGTATTTTATGATCACACAAGTACTGTTACCACAATATTCTTGTTATGATTCATTCAGTGTTACATGTCATTTCTCTGTGACTATATTGTTATGATTCATTCAGTGTTACATGCCATTTCTCTGTGTCTGTATTGTTTTGGTTTATTCAGTGTTACATGCCATTTCTCTGTGACATTATTATAGTTATGATTCGTTCAGTGTTACATGCCATTTCTCTGTGACTGTATTATTGTTATGATTCGTTGTGTTACATGCCATTTCTCTGTGACTGTATTATTGTTATGATTCATTCAGTGTTACATGCCATTTCTCTGTGACTATATTGTTGTTATGATTCATTCAGTGTTACATGCCATTTCTCTGTGACTGTATTATTGTCATGATTCGTTCAGTGTTACATGCCATTTCTCTGTGACTGTATTATTGTTATGATTCGTTGTGTTACATGCCATTTCTCTGTGACTGTATTATTGTTATGATTCATTCAGTGTTACATGCCATTTCTCTGTGACTATATTGTTGTTATGATTCATTCAGTGTTACATGCCATTTCTCTGTGACTATATTGTTATGATTCATTCAGTGTTACATGCCATTTCTCTATGACTGTATTATTGTTATGATTCATTCAGTGTTACATGCCATTTCTCTGTGACTGTATTATTGTTATGATTCATTCAGTGTTAGATGCCATTTCTCTGTGACTATATTGTTGTTATGATTCATTCAGTGTTACATGCCATTTCTCTGTGACTGTATTATTGTTATGATTCATTCAGTGTTACATGCCATTTCTCTGTGACTATACTGTTATGATTCATTCAGTGTTACATGCCATATCTCTGTAACTGTATTATTGTTATGATTCATTCAGTGTTACATGCCATTTCTCTGTGACTGTATTATTGTTATGATTCATTCAGTGTTACATGCCATTTCTCTGTGACTGTATTATTGTTATGATTCGTTCAGTGTTACATGCCATTTCTCTGTGACTGTATATTGTTATGATTCATTCAGTGTTACATGCCATTTCTCTATGACTGTATTATTGTTATGATTCATTCAGTGTTACATGCCATTTCTCTGTGACTGTATTATTGTTATGATTCATTCAGTGTTACATGCCATTTCTCTGTGACTGTATTATTGTTATGATTCGTTCAGTGTTACATGCCATTTCTCTGTGACTGTATAATTGTTATGATTCATTCAGTGTTACATGCCATTTCTCTGTGACTGTATTATTGTTATGATTCATTCAGTGTTACATGCCATTTCTCTGTGACTGTATTATTGTTATGATTCATTCAGTGTTACATGCCATTTCTCTGTGACTATATTGTTATGATTCATTCAGTGTTACATGTCATTTCTCTGTGACTATATTGTTATGATTCATTCAGTGTTACATGTCATTTCTCTGTGACTATATTGTTATGATTCATTCAGTGTTACATGCCATTTCTCTGTGACTATATTGTTAGGATTCATTCAGTGTTACATGCCATTTCTCTGTGACTATATTGTTATGATTCATTCAGTGTTACATGTCATTTCTCTGTGACTATATTGTTATGATTCATTCAGTGTTACATGTCATTTCTCTGTGACTATATTGTTATGATTCATTCAGTGTTACATGTCATTTCTCTGTGACTATCTTGTTATGATTCACTCAGTGTTACATGCCATTTCTCTGTGACTGTATAGTTATGATTCGTTCAGTGTTACATGCCATTTTCTGTGACTATATTGTTATGATTCATTCAGTGTTACATGCCATTTCTCTGTGACTATATTGTTATGATTCATTCAGTGTTAATGCCATTTCTCTGTGACTATATATTGTTATGATTCATTCAGTGTTACATGCCATTTCTCTGTGACTATATTGTTATGATTCATTCAGTGTTACATGCCATTTCTCTGTGACTATATTGTTATGATTCATTCAGTGTTACATGCCATTTCTCTATGACTGTATTGTTATGATTCATTCAGTGTTAGATGCCATTTCTCTGTGACTGTATTATTGTTATGATTCATTCAGTGTTAGATGCCATTTCTTTGTGACTATATTGTTGTTATGATTCATTCAGTGTTACATACCATTTCTCTATGACTGTATTATTGTTATGATTCGTTCAGTGTTACATGCCATTTCTCTGTGACTGTATTATTGTTATGATTCATTCAGTGTTAATGCCATTTCTCTATGACTGTATTATTGTTATGATTCATTCAGTGTTAGATGCCATTTCTCTGTGACTATATTGTTGTTATGATTCATTCAGTGTTACATGCCATTTCTCTATGACTGTATTATTGTTATGATTCGTTCAGTGTTACATGCCATTTCTCTGTGACTGTATTATTGTTATGATTCGTTCAGTGTTACATGCCATTTCTCTGTGACTATATTGTTATGATTCATTCAGTGTTACATGCCATTTCTCTGTGACTGTATTGTTATGATTCGTTCAGTGTTACATGCCATTTCTCTGTGACTATATTGTTATGATTCATTCAGTGTTAATGCCATTTCTCTGTGACTGTATTATTGTTATGATTCATTCAGTGTTACATGCCATTTCTCTGTGACTGTATTGTTATGATTCGTTCAGTGTCACATGCCATTTCTCTGTGACTATATTGTTATGATTCGTTCAGTGTTACATGCCATTTCTCTATGACTGTATTATTGTTATGATTCGTTCAGTGTTACATGCCATTTCTCTGTGACTGTATTATTGTTATGATTCATTCAGTGTTACATGCCATTTCTCTGTAACTGTATTATTTGTTATGATTCGTTCAGTGTTACATGCCATTTCTCTGTGACTGTATTATTGTTATGATTCGTTCAGTGTTACATGCCATTTCTCTGTGACTGTATTATTGTTATGATTCGTTCAGTGTTACATGCCATTTCTCTGTGACTGTATTATTGTTATAGCTTTTCTTAGAATAACCATAGCTGTCATAACTAGCCTTAGAATGACTACAGCTGTTGTGACGTCTCAGAATGACCATTACTCTCTTCACTTGTCTCAGAATGACCATTGCTTTCTTCACTTGTCTCAGAATGACCATTGCTCTCTTCACTTGTCTCAGAATGACCATTGCTCTCTTCACTTGTCTCAGAATGAACATTACTCTCTTCACTTGTCTCAGAATGACCATTGCTCTCTTCACTTGTCTCAGAATGAACATTACTCTCTTCACTTGTCTCAGAATGACCATTACTCTCTTCACTTGTCTCAGAATGACATTACTCTCTTCACTTGTCTCAGAATGACCATTGCTCTCTTCACTTGTCTTAGAATGACCATTGCTCTCTTTACTCGTCTCAGAATGACCATTGCTCTCTTCACTTGTCTCAGAATGAACATTACTCTCTTCACTTGTCTCAGAATGACCATTACTCTCTTCACTTGTCTCAGAATGACCATTACTGTCTTCACTTGTCTCAGAATGACCATTACTGTCTTCACTTGTCTCAGAATGACCATTACTCTCTTCACTTGTCTCAGAATGACCATTGCTCTCTTCACCTGTCTCAGAATGACCATTGCTCTCTTCACTTGTCTCAGAATGACCATTGCTCTCTTCACTTGTCTCAGAATGACCATTACTGTCTTCACTTGTCTCAGAATGACCATTACTGTCTTCACTTGTCTCAGAATGACCATTACTGTCTTCACTTGTCTCAGAATGACCATTACTGTCTTCACTTGTCTCAGAATGACCATTGCTCTCTTCACCTGTCTCAGAATGACCATTGCTCTCTTCACTTGTCTCAGAATGACCATTGCTCTCTTCACTTGTCTCAGAATGACCATTGCTCTCTTCACCTACCTCAGAATGACCATTGCTCTCTTCACCTGTCTCAGAATGACCATTACTCTCTTCACTTGTCTCAGAATGACCATTGCTCTCTTCACTTGTCTCAGAATGACCATTGCTCTCTTCACTTGTCTCAGAATGACCATTACTCTCTTCACTTGTCTCAGAATGACCATTACTCTCTTAACTTGTCTCATAATGACCATTACTCTCTTCACTTGTCTCATAATGACCATTACTCTCTTCACTTGTCTCAGAATGACCATTACTCTCTTCACTTGTCTCAGAATGACCATTACTCTCCTCACTTGTCTCAGAATGACCATTACTATCTTCACTTGTCTCAGAATGACCATTACTCTCTTCACTTGTCTCAGAATGACCATTGCTCTCTTCACCTGTCTCAGAATGACCATTACTCTCTTCTCTTGTCTCAGAATGACCATTGCTCTCTTCACCTGTCTCAGAATGACCATTACTCTCTTCACTTGTCTCAGAATGACCATTGTTCTCTACAGCTGTCTCAAAATGACCATTACTCTCTTCACTTGTCTCAGAATGACCATTGCTCTCTTCACCTGTCTCAGAATGACCAATGCTCTCTTCACTTGTCTCAGAATGACCATTGCTCTCTTCACCTGTCTCAGAATGACCAATGCTCTCTTCACTTGTCTCAGAATGACCATTGCTCTCTTCACTTGTCTTAGAATGACCATTGCTCTCTTCACTTGTCTCAGAATGACCATTGCTCTCTTCACTTGTCTCAGAATGACCATTACACTCTTCACTTGTTTCAGAATGACCATTACTGTCTTCACTTGTCTCAGAATGACCATTACTGTCTTCACTTGTCTCAGAATGACCATTACACTCTTCACCTGTCTCAGAATGACCATTGCTCTCTTCACTTGTCTCAGAATGACCATTACTGTCTTCACTTGTCTCAGAATGACCATTACTGTCTTCACTTGTCTCAGAATGACCATTACACTCTTCACCTGTCTCAGAATGACCATTACTGTCTTCACTTGTCTCAGAATGACCATTACACTCTTCACTTGTCTCAGAATGACCATTACACTCTTCACCTGTCTCAGAATGACCATTGCTCTCTTCACTTGTCTCAGAATGACCATTACACTCTTCACTTGTCTCAGAATGACCATTGCTCTCTTCACTTGTCTCAGAATGACCATTACTCTCTTCACTTGTCTCAGAATGAACATTACTCTCTTCACTTGTCTCAGTATGACCATTACTCTCTTCACTTGTCTTAGAATGACCATTACTCTCTTCCCTTGTCTCAGAATGACCATTACTCTCTTCACTTGTTTCAGAATGACCATTACTCTCTTCCCTTGTCTCAGAATAACCATTGCTCTCTTCACTTGTCTCAGAATGACCATTGCTCTCTTCGCTTGTCTCAGAATGACCATTGCTCTCTTCACCTGTCTCGGAATGACCATTGCTGTCTTCACTTGTCTCAGAATGACTATTACTCTCTTCACCTGTCTCGGAATGACCATTGCTGTCTTCACTTGTCTCAGAATGACCATTACTCTCTTCACCTGTCTCAGAATGACCATTGCTCTCGGACGGACGGACGCTGAAAGGCAAATGAGGAAGGAAAGAAGAAATAAGAAGATTGATGTACATTAAAAAAAAAAAAAAAGCAACACTTGCGATCACAATGATGCAACATGGATATAGTGGCAAGAACAATTAGGAAAGTACATTGCAGGAGAGAGCTCACACAAACTGTCACTTTCTAAAAATTTCGAATTTTGAAACACTAGGTTTTACAAGTTGATCATAATTTAGGGTTAATTAACCTAGCCATTGTGTAGACTTTCAGGACAGGTGGTGCCTATTACTGCTTTAGAGAGTGCCAATACTAAAACAGTCTTTGTGTTGTTTCAACTGCTCTCTATCTGTTTTTTTTTATTTATTTGAGTGAACTGGAGTTTAAAATTACTGTGGACACTCCCTTTTTGGTGATGTCGTTTTTGAAAATGTCACCCACTCAGCGACCTGGCTTGCACTGAAGTTTGACCTTGCTAATGGCCGCTAACCGACAATGCAAAATGAAAATGACTGTATGTCACCCTGTTTTTGCAGAGACTAACAGAGTCACTTAAACCGTTTCGGTTGCTTTTTTCTGTTTTAAATGTTTATTTTTTTATGAAACTAGATTAAGGAAGTGACTGTGCCCTCTCTATTCGGTGGAAGACATTTGGAATCGTTGCCTATGTGCCGAGATTAGGGCTGTACAGTATTCAACCATGTCAAAAGAATTTGCCACCAAGCTTTGGTGGGGCTGTGACATGAGTGGAGTGGATATGGGGCTGTGACATGAGTGGAGTGGATGTGGGGCTGTGACATGGGTGGAGTGGATGTGGGGCTGTGACATGAGTGGAGTGGATGTGGGGCTGTGACATGAGTGGAGTGGATGTGGGACTGTGACATGAGTGGATTGGATGTGGGGCTGTGACATGAGTGTAGTGGATGTGGGGCTGTGACATGAGTGTAGTGGATGTGGGGCTGTGACATGAGTGGAGTGGATGTGGGGCTGTGACATGAATGGATATGGAGCTGTGACATGAGTGGAGTGGATGTGGGGCTGTGACATTAGTGGGGTGGATGTGGGGCTGTGACATGAGTGGAGTGGATGTGGGACTGTGACATGAGTGGAGTGGATGTGGGGCTGTGAGATGAGTGGAGTGGATGTGGGGCTGTGACATGAGTGGAGTGGATGTGGGGCTGTGACATGAGTGGAGTGGATGTGGGGCTGTGAGATGAGTGGAGTGGATGTGGGGCTGTGACATGAGTGGAGTGGATGTGGGGCTGTGACATGAGTGTAGTGGATGTGGGGCTGTGACATGAGTGGAGTGGATGTGGGCTGTGACATGAGTGGAGTGGATGTGTTGCTGTGACATGAGTGTAGTGGATGTGGGGCTGTGACATGAGTGGAGTGGATGTGGGGCTGTGACATGAGTGGGTGGATGTGGGGCTGTGAGATGAGTGGAGTGGATGTGGGCTGTGACATGAGTGGAGTGGATGTGGGGCTGTGACATGAGTGGAGTGGATGTGGGCTGTGACATGAGTGGAGTGGATGTGGGGCTGTGACATGAGTGGAGTGAATGTGTTGCTGTGACATGAGTGTAGTGGATGTGGGGCTGTGACATGAGTGGATATGAGAAATCACCAACTACAGTGATACTGATTCCGTGAACAGAACAGAACTGTATACTGCAACTCCTACATATTTCATACTGAACTGTCATCTATTATTATTATTTGTTCTCAATCTTTTACAGACATGCACAAGGGTGCCCCATATGTTATTACAGGAAGTGTAGATCAATCAGTCAAAGTATGGGAGTGTCGCTAGGAGCAGACGTAGATCTTTCCCAGTCCTTTAGAGGTCAGCAACAAGTGTCAGCACAGACCCAAGACAGCAGCAGAGATGTTTCATGGCAAGGCTGTCTCTCTCTCTCTCTCTCTCTCTCTCTCGCCAACATTTTTATTTGTCGTAGTTGAGCTTCAGTTTTGATCAACACCACCACCCCTCCCCCCAAACACCCCATCATGAACATTCCTTTGTCTGTTGTGCTTTAGAAAAATCTGCTTCCAACCAAAAACATCTTCAGAGAAGAATCAACAGCTTGAACACTTTCACAGTGGTGATTTAGAAAAATATCAACAATTTTAACACTTTCACCCTGGTGATTTAGAAAAATATCAACAGCTTAAACACTTTCACCGTGGTGATTTAGAAAAATATCAACAATTTTAACACTTTCACCCTGGTGATTTAGAAAAATATCAACAGCTTAAACACTTTCACCGTGGTGATTTAGAAAAATATCAACAATTTTAACACTTTCACCCTGGTGATTTAGAAAAATATCAACAGCTTAAACACTTTCACAGTGGTGATTTAGAAAAATATCAACAGCTTAAACACTTTCACTGCGGTGATTTAGAAAAATAACAGCTTGAACACTTTCACAGTGGTGATTTAGAAAAATATCAACAATTTAAACACTTTCACCGTGGTGATTTAGAAAAATATCAACAGCTTAAACACTTTCACAGTGGTGATTTAGAAAAATATCAACAGCTTAAACACTTTCAACTGTGATGATTTAGAAAAACAACTTAAACACTTTCAACTGTGATGATTTAGAAAAACAACTTAAACACTTTCAACTGTGATGATTTAGAAAAATAACAACTTAAACACTTTCAACTGTGATGATTTAGAAAAACAACAACTTAAACACTTTCAACTGTGATGATTTAGAAAAATAACAACAATGTAAACACATCATCAAAGGTAATTTTTTTATATATAAAAAAGTAAACACCTCCTCGGTGATGGTTTTAAAAAATTCACTGTTATACTTGATACAAATAAACAACATAAACACTTTATAGTATTCATTAAAGTGTTTAAAAAATCAATAACTTAAG
Source organism: Megaustenia siamemsis (assembly GCA_032433765.1). Lineage (NCBI taxonomy): Eukaryota > Metazoa > Mollusca > Gastropoda > Stylommatophora > Ariophantidae > Megaustenia > Megaustenia siamemsis. The sequence continues at coordinate 12,377,285 of JAVIAB010000026.1, read as the reverse complement.
CTACAGTGATTGTTTAGACAAATCAACTTAAACATTTCCACGATTTTTGGTTTGAAAAAATCAAGCACATAACATGTTGATAGTGTGTTACTTTAGGAAACCACGGACTTAAACATGTCGACAGTGGTACTATAGAAAACTGAGGACTTAAACATGTTGACAGTGGTAATATAGAAAACCAAGGACTTAAACATGTTGACAGTGGTAATATAGAAAACCGAGGACTTAAACATGTTGACAGTGGTAATATAGAAAACCGAGGACTTAAACATGTTGACAGTGGTAATATAGAAAACCGAGGACTTAAACATGTTGACAGTGGTAATATAGAAAACCGAGGACTTAAACATGTTGACAGTGGTAATATAGAAAACCGAGGACTTAAACATGTTGACAGTGGTAATATAGAAAACCGAGGACTTAAACATGTTGACAGTGGTAATATAGAAAACCGAGGACTTAAACATGTTGACAGTGGTAATATAGAAAACCGAGGACTTAAACATGTTGACAGTGGTAATATAGAGAACCAAGGACTTAAACATGTTGACAGTGGTACTATATAACTCTGAGAGCTTAAAATGCTGACAGTAGTACTATAGAGAACCAAGGACTTAAACATGTTGACAGTGGTACTATAGAACTCTGAGAGCTTAAACATGTTGACAGTGGTAATATAGAAAACCGAGGACTTAAGCATGTTGACAGTGGTAATATAGAAAACCGAGGACTTAAACATGTTGACAGTGGTAATATAGAAAACCGAGGACTTAAGCATGTTGACAGTGGTAATATAGAAAACCGAGGACTTAAACATGTTGACAGTGGTAATATAGAAAACCAAGGACTTAAACATGTTGACAGTGGTAATATAGAAAACCGAGGACTTAAACATGTTGACAGTGGTAATATAGAAAACCGAGGACTTAAACATGTTGACAGTGGTAATATAGAAAACCGAGGACTTAAACATGTTGACAGTGGTAATATAGAAAACCGAGGACTTAAACATGTTGACAGTGGTAATATAGAAAACCAAGGACTTAAACATGTTGACAGTGGTAATATAGAAAACCAAGGACTTAAACATGTTGACAGTGGTAACATAAAACTCTGAGACCTTAAAATGCTGACAGTAGTGCTATAGAGAACCAAGGACTTAAACATGTTGACAGTGGTAATATAGAAAACCGAGGACTTAAGCATGTTGACAGTGGTAATATAAAAAACCGAGGACTTAAACATGTTGACAGTGGTAATATAGAAAACCAAGGACTTAAACATGTTGACAGTGGTAATATAGAAAACCAAGGACTTAAACATGTTGACAGTGGTAATATAGAAAACCGAGGACTTAAACATGTTGACAGTGGTACTATAGAACTCTGAGGGCTTAAAATGCTGACAGTAGTACTATAGAGAACCAAGGACTTAACATGTTGACAGTGGTACTATAGAGAACCAAGGACTTAAACACTTCCTTTGTGGGGCAACGTTAGAAAATTGTAAACACCTTCACAATGATTGCTTTAGGGAAGTCAACATTTTGAAACAATTCCATAATTGTACTTTAAGAAATCAGCGTCAACATTTCCACCACTTTTGATCACAATCTAATACTCTGTTATTTTGGTTGGCCCAGACAGACATCTGCCTGCACTTTTCAGTCTAGAACTGTTGCTTTCATTCAGATTCCAGTTTATTTTACAAATGATGTCATCAACAACAGCAGCAAGACAGCACACTTGATGTCAATCATGCTGACAAATATTCAATGTTATTTCAATGTACATTGTTCATTTTAAACTCCTTGACAATTGTAAAGGTTGACTAATTGCTAATTAACTTTTTACCTCCGGAAGGAAATGTAAAATATTTCTTCTACTTTCTATGGAATGGTTTACTTTTGAGAACAATGAGAGCTGCCCGCTGAAGTCAAATTCATATTGTTTACCAATATAATGGTGGAGCTCACTTGAGCTCATATTTTAAAATCAAAATTATAGAAATTTGGCAGAGAAAGAAATCAGTTGAGAGTTTGTTGTTGGGAGGTCACTTAAAAATGACAAACGAGAGCATTTTCTTGGATATGAAACATTTTTGTTTATTTCCACAATTTTAACTCATTACCACATGAATTGAAAGTAATTTTGGGCCTGATAATTTGGTAGCTAAATTGACATTGTCAAGAGTTAATAGGATCTGTGATGTCTAATTTTTGGTACAGGTTGTGTTACATTTTGTGTTTAGCTTCTCTTTGTGTTGCTAACAATTATTATTGCTTTACATTTTAAGTTCATCAACATCTGTCATTATTTTATTTTTATTTCAGAGCTATCAAATGAAAGCATAATATTTTTTAAATAAAAATAATGTTAATGGAAACAGATTGAAAGAATATACTTCTACCTTCTGGTGCAAGCATCAGCGATTCATATGTAAAGACTTTTTAAATTATCCACAATAGCAATTCTCCGGAGGTGAAGAGTTAAACATATTTTAAATGACCACACAGTTGGTTACACAACAATGTTCTCATGTGATTATTATAATAACTTCTGTCCACACTTAACTCATTCAGCACACATTTTCATCAAAGAAGCTCTCTCATCGCTTTTAAATGTGATATCAATGTAATTACAGATTCCTTTCGTTCTCATTTGTTTTCTGTGTTGATGTTTTTAATTAATGATACTGCTTAAAGTAAAATAGTTTGGTCTTTTGTGTGGACTTGTTTTGGTGTTCCTGCACTCACAATATACCATCAAGTTTGAGCTCATCCCAGCAGATGTAATGTACCATCTCATTCATCATCTCACACCTCTAGCCGTTTGCATTTGTTTGATCTGATCTAATCCAGAAAAGCTGTCATTCCAGGAATCAAATCTGGACAACTTTTCAGAGAATTGCCATGTTTCAAGGAAAAGGCTGAACTTCACACAGCTGTTTGTTAGTGATATTTTAGTTATTTTAGCCATTTATTCATTACAATTTTATAACCTGTCCATGATTATTCTATTGTACATTCAATAGGAAGTTATCTTGCATAAATTTTAATAAAATGTGATGTTTATATTTCACTCCAGAAAGTGGCAAATTAGCCCATTTTTGGGGATGTTTCTAAAAATAACCATTAATATACTTCAATATCAGAACGCTGCAAATCCAGCTGGACAATTCACTTTTCTGTGTGGTGTCACAGGTTAGAACTACACCTATAGCAAGTAGCCTCGGTAGCTGAGTGGTTGTTGTGCTCACTTCATGATCACAATGGTCAAGGTTCGATCCCCATTGAGAATAAGACAGATGTAGTAGCCTCGGTAGCTGAGTGGTTGTTGTGCTCACTTCCTGATCACAATGGTCAAGGTTCGATCCCCATTGAGAATAAGACAGATGTAGTAGCCTCGGTAGCTGAGTGGTTGTTGTGCTCACTTCCTGATCACAATGGTCAAGGTTCGATCCCCATTGAGAATAAGACAGATGTAGTAGCCTCGGTAGCTGAGTGGTTGTTGTGCTCACTTCCTGATCACAATGGTCAAGGTTCGATCCCCATTGAGAATAAGACAGATGTAGTAGCTGAGTGGTTGGTGTGCTCACTTCCTGATCACAATGGTCCAGGTTCGATCCCCATTGAGAATAAGACAGATGTAGTAGCTGAGTGGTTGGTGTGCTCACTTCCTGATCACAATGGTCAAGGTTCGATCCCCATTGAGAATAAGACAGATGTAGTAGCTGAGTGGTTGTTGTGCTCACTTCCTGATCACAATGGTCCAGGTTCGATCCCCATTGAGAATAAGACAGATGTAGTAGCCTCGGTAGCTGAGTGGTTGGTGTGCTCACTTCCTGATCACAATGGTCCAGGTTCGATCCCCATTGAGAATAAGACAGATGTAGTAGCTGAGTGGTTGGTGTGCTCACTTCCTGATCACAATGGTCCAGGTTCGATCCCCAGCAGTGACAGATTTTGTTCAAACCAACAAGGCTCCGGGGTTCTCCCAGCCTCTAATTATGGGCACCAGAAATTTTTCTGGGAAATAAAGGCGGCCTGGCGTGATATCGACCACATCCCCCAAAAATGTTCTGTGGCCATAGCAAGATATGATCACTAACACCACATTGCCCATACATTTGGCAAGACATGGAGGGAGCCTTGACTTTAGCAGACTCAAGACATCTTCACCAGTAATTTACTGCCAAATTTCTAGGATGAAATTCAAAATGTCACTTTCGTGCTAAAGCAAATTGCTGTAAATTTTGTGATCTAGTATGTCAGACTTCAACTTTAACGTCATCTTTCGTATGAGATCTGGCCACTGCAGAATCTTGAGTTATATTCACCATGTTAAAGTGTTCCCCATAAATTCAGGCGCATTTGTACAGAACCCATAACATGTGTCCCAGTTTTGTTCTGGTCCATGACCCAAGGCATCAACTATGATCAAGCTAAGACACAAGCTGTGGGGCAGACATTACAACCTGCAACAGTCTGTACAGCTCATTGTTGTGAGAGTGCTGCAGGTCTACTGTTCTCCTGACATAGTTGTGAGCACCACTTGACAGTTACACAGCTGACAGTCACACAGCTGACAGTCACACAGCTGACAGTCACACAGCTGACAGTCGCGCAGCTGACAGTCGCGCAGCTGACAGTCACGCAGCTGACAGTCACGCAGCTGACAGTCGCGCAGCTGACAGTCGCGCAGCTGACAGTCACACAGCTGACAGTCACGCAGCTGACAGTCACGCAGCTGACAGTCACGCAGCTGACAGTCACGCAGCTGACAGTCACGCAACAGCCGACAGTCGCTCAGCCGACAGTCGCACAGCTGACAGTCGCGCAGCTGACAGTCGCTCAGCTGACAGTCGCACAGCTGACAGTCGCACAGCTGACAGTCGCGCAGCTGACAGTCACACAGCTGACAGTCACGCAGCGGGCAGTCACGCCGCTGACAGTCACACAAACATTGGAATGTAAAGTAACTATTAATATAATTTGTGTAGTAAAACCATACAGAATTTATTGATATCTTAAATCTACTTTTAATGCAGTGTTTTTTTTTCCGCTACATTCATCATTGTCCCACTTCTGTCATGAATGATATTGTAAACATAATTTAGGAAGGAGATGGAGTTGGACAGCAGATGAAATAAAGAGGCCAAGGTTGAAATACCAGACTTGACCTAGACGGGTTATAACCAATTGTTTTTTTAAGGCTCAGTTACTTAACCTGTGTTTATATCAATCTGGTATTAAAATGGCTCTACTTCTCGACTTGTGCTCCAGGGAAACCTCTCCATGCAAATGTATTTTTTTACAGTTTTGCCCTGAGTTTATTCATTAAATAACAAATAAGTTACACTTAATATATCACGGGCAATTTTGTTTTCTTTTTTTTTTATTTTAGTGATGTTTACCGAAATACAGAAAGCTTTGAGAGCTTGTATGTTACTGAAATTGTCATTGTAATTTCTTGATAATATATCATGACAACAAAGCCAGGACTCCCTACTGTCTGATGTATCACACGGAGAACAAATGTAATAATGTTGTTCCCAACAGTGACATGTTGAACATTACACTTTATTATTGAACATTGCTGTGCTGAATTCAAATTGTACTTGAAAGAGTTGATCATTGTTCATTGTCTGTTGAACCATACATCTGGTAGTTTCATGCTAAACAATGACAATTTCTCTCAAGTTGTCGCAATTATGAGTTTCAATTTGAATGCCATATAAAAATCTAACTCAGACTTTTTTTTGTTTTGATCATTGCATTCGTTAAATTTTGCATGCCATCTTTTTTTTTCTTTTTTAATGCATGAAATGGCCACAAAGAAACTGATAAGTCCTTTGTCCGCACTGGAAAGAGGATTTAAAAAAACAGGCATTGTAGAAAGAATCATTGATTGTTCTTAATGAAACTTGCGTCACATCTCTTGTGTACTCTTGCAGATGTCAGTGTTATTCTGGTTAAAAGAACGGTGATCTTTCTGGTGTCATGGCATGGAAAACAGTCAATGTCAGAACTGATACGGTGGATAGAAGTTTGTGGAAGGACATGGTCGCCTACGCCAACTGGTATGGCACATGATGGTCTTTCTGAGATGAAACATCTTCATTGAGTTTGTCCTGGAATGACCCTGGTCATGACTTTGTTAACCTGAGTTTGTCCTGCGATTGTCCTGGTCATGACTTTGTTAACCTGAGTTTGTCCTGGAATGACCTGGTCATGACTTTGTTAACCTGAGTTTGTCCTGCGATTGTCCTGGTCATGACTTTGTTAACCTGAGTTTGTCCTGGAATGACCCTGGTCATGACTTTGTTAACCTGAGTTTGTCCTGCGATTGTCCTGGTCATGACTTTGTTAACCTGAGTTTGTCCTGGAATGACCCTGGTCATGACTTTGTTAACCTGGGTTTGTCCTGGTCATGACTTTGTTAACCTGAGTTTGTCCTGCGATTGTCCTGGTCATGACTTTGTTAACCTGAGTTTGTCCTGCGATTGTCCTGGTCATGACTTTGTTAACCTGAGTTTGTCCTGCGATTGTCCTGGTCATGACTTTGTTAACCTGAGTTTGTCCTGCGATTGTCCTGGTCATGACTTTGTTAACCTGAGTTTGTCCTGCGATTGTCCTGGTCATGACTTTGTTAACCTGAGTTTGTCCTGCGATTGTCCTGGTCATGACTTTGTTAACCTGAGTTTGTCCTGCGATTGTCCTGGTCACAACTTTTTTAACCTCAGTTTGTCCTGTGATTGTCCTGGTCATGACTTTGTTAACCTGAGTTTGTCCTGCAATTGTCCTGGTCATGACTTTGTTAACCTGAGTTTGTCCTGTGATTGTCCTGGTCATGACTTTGCTAACCTGAGTTTGTCCTGCGATTGTCCTGGTCATGACTTTGTTAACCTGAGTTTGTCCTGCGATTGTCCTGGTCACAACTTTTTTAACCTCAGTTTGTCCTGTGATTGTCCTGGTCATGACTTTGTTAACCTGAGTTTGTTCTGCGATTGTCCTAGTCATGACTTTGTTAACCTGGGTTTGTCCTGGTCATGACTTTCTTAACCTGAGTTTGTCCTAGTCATGACTTTGTTAACCTGAGTTTGTCCTGTGATTGTCCTGGTCATGACTTTGCTAACCTGGGTTTGTCCTGGTCATGACTTTGTTAGCCTGAGTTTGTCCTGTGATTGTCCTGGTCATGACTTTGTTAACCTGAGTTTGTCCTGCGATTGTCCTGGTCACAACTTTTTTAACCTCAGTTTGTCCTGTGATTGTCCTGGTCATGACTTTGTTAACCTGAGTTTGTTCTGCGATTGTCCTAGTCATGACTTTGTTAACCTGAGTTTGTCCTGTGATTGTCCTAGTCATGACTTTGTTAACCTGGGTTTGTCCTGGTCATGACTTTCTTAACCTGAGTTTGTCCTAGTCATGACTTTGTTAACCTGAGTTTGTCCTGTGATTGTCCTGGTCATGACTTTGCTAACCTGGGTTTGTCCTGGTCATGACTTTGTTAGCCTGAGTTTGTCCTGTGATTGCCCTAGTCATGACTTTGTTAACCTGGGTTTGTCCTGGTCATGACTTTGTTAACCTGAGTTTGTCCTGTGATTGTCCTGGTCATGACTTTGTTAACCTGGGTTTGTCCTGGAATGACCCTGGTCATGACTGTTAACCTGAGTTTGTCCTGCGATTGTCCTAGTCATGACTTTATTAACCTGGGTTTGTCCTGGTCATGACTTTGTTAACCTGAGTTTGTCCTGCGATTGTCCTGGTCATGACTTTGTTAACCTGAGTTTGTCCTGCGATTGTCCTAGTCATGACTTTGTTAACCTGAGTTTGTCCTGTGATTGTCCTAGTCATGACTTTGTTAACCTGAGTTTGTCCTGCGATTGTCCTAGTCATGACTTTGTTAACCTGAGTTTGTCCTGGAATGACCCTGGGCATGACTTTGTTAACCTGAGTTTGTCCTGCGATTGTCCTAGTCATGACTTTGTTAACCTGGGTTTGTCCTGGTCATGACTTTGTTAACCTGAGTTTGTCCTGCGATTGTCCTGGTCATGACTTTGTTAACCTGAGTTTGTCCTGCGATTGTCCTAGCCATGACTTTGTTAACCTGAGTTTGTCCTGTGATTGTCCTAGTCATGACTTTGTTAACCTGAGTTTGTCCTGCGATTGTCCTAGTCATGACTTTGTTAACCTGAGTTTGTCCTGGAATGACCCTGGTCATGACTTTGTTAACCTGAGTTTGTCCTGCGATTGTCATAGTCATGACTTTGTTAACCTGAGTTTGTCCTGCGATTGTCCTGGTCATGACTTTGTTAACCTGAGTTTGTCCTGGAATGACCCTGGTCATGACTTTGTTAACCTGAGTTTGTCCTGGAATGACCCTGGTCATGACTTTGTTAACCTGAGTTTGTCCTGGAATGACCCTGGTCATGACTTTGTTAACCTGAGTTTGTCCTGGAATGACCCTAGTCATGACTTTGTTAACCTGAGTTTGTCCTGGAATGACCCTAGTCATGACTTTTTTAACCTGACTTTGTCCTGGAATGACCCTGGTCATGACTTTGTTAACCTGAGTTTGTCCTGGAATGACCCTGGTCATGACTTTGTTAACCTGAGTTTGTCCTGGAATGTTCCTAGTCATGACTTTGTTAACTTTCATTTGTCCTGGAATGACCCTAGTCATGACTTTGTTAACCTGAGTTTGTCCTGGAATGACCCTGGTCATGACTTTGTTGCTTTTATAACCCTAAAGCAACAATTACTGCATCAAGACACAAATTCTTCAAATTTGACATTTTGTTGCTGTCAAACATTCCCCTTCCCTAATTACTACTCCCTGTGACCCCCGAGTGTTGGATTTGTTTTTGTAGATAGCTTTATGTAGGATAATTTTTTTTTTATCATTTCATGAGATACGATCATATAATGAAAAAAAAATAATTAAAAAAGTCACCAATTTTCAAGAAATTATCTTTACTGTTGATTGGCATCAAACAAGCCTTCGTGATTCAAGAAACACAGCAAATAATGCTGTGAGGTAGCAGAACATACTGACAGACTTAGCGGCCGTACCAATAGACATTAGAACACGTCCAGTCCATGCAGTCAAACTCAGGTCATAAATCAGCCTGAGCTAAGAATTCCGAGACCCTGTGTTTTGCCTAATGTGAACACATGGCTGTGTGTCTAAAGTTAAAAGAAAATACTATTTTTAGAGCACCTTATATATTTATAGCGCCTAATGTTACATGTAAATGGTAGTAATTTTTTTACTACGATATCGTAAACACGTTGGCCACAAATCGGCATTGTAAGCCAGGGTTATCTAGAGTTTGTCCCCGAAAGACACTGGCAATGGTTATCCTTCTCAATTTCACCTAATATGCTGGACACTTCCTGTAGCAAATGCTCGGCAGTTATTTTATTTGACTAGATCCTCACTCATAGACATTGTATTCTGATCAGATTAGGAATCTCACACTACGCTTCCTAGAACCAAATAAACTGCAGCCATGTGTATCTACTGACCAATATAGATAACTTGTTTAACATTTAGATATCTTGGCATAAGAAACAAATGTCATTACTGGCAATGTGTTGGTGTCAAGAGACTATGTATATAGCTCCCTTGTGGCAACTCTCAAGTTGTTTTCTAAGGTTTTTTTTTAACCATTAATGCACAAGGTAATTATTGTAAAGTAGACATGTCTCACCACAAGTCTCTATCCAAAATATATTTTGTCTTGCTTTTGCAAAGTTTAGAATCTTACTTGAGAGTTTACCAGGTTTTTTTCAATTTCTAGAAACTTATTTTAGAGAGTTTACCAGGTTTTTCTTAATTTTAGAAATTTATTTGAGAGTTTTCCAGGTTTCTTCGAAGTTTAGAAACTTACTTGAGAGTTTACCGGGTTTTTCAGAAGTTTAGAAACTTATTTTGAAAGTTTACCAGGTTTCTTTGAAGTTTAGAAACATTTGAGAGTTTACCAGGTTTTTCCGAAGTTTAGAAACTTAATTTAGAGTTTACAAGGTTTTTTTCAAAGTTTAGAAACTTATTTGAGAGTTTACTGGGTTTCTTCAAAGTTTAGAAACTTATTTGAGAGTTTACTGGGTTTCTTCAAAGTTTAGAAACTTATTTGAGAGTTTACTGGGTTTCTTCAAAGTTTAGAAATTTATTTGAGAGTTTACTGGGTTTCTTCAAAGTTTAGAAACTTATTTGAGAGTTTACTGGGTTTCTTCAAAGTTTAGAAACTTATTTGAGAGACTTTACCTTGGAGTAGTTGTGCACCTGTTATCCCCATTTAACTTGCGCTATTTTTTTTACCTTGATCCAGCGCCCAATGTTCTAATGATGTGGCATTATTTTTCTACTTATTTGTTTTATTACCATCTTTTGTATTCATTGTTCTTTTGTTTGAGCTTAATGTGTGACTACCTCTAGTATGAGAAATAAGATTGAAGTAGTACAGTCGGCTTCTTTTGTGCGTTTTAAAGCCAATTGAATGTGACAATTTTTGTGATAAAATGATCAGTATCTCCAGCATGAGTGGGTGACATATATAGAGGCTGACATACATAGAGGTTGACATACATACATAAAGGTTGACATATAGAGATGTTGACATACATACATACATAGAGGTTGACATATATTCTGTTCAGTTCACATGGGGTTCATGGCAAAGCTGAAATTGATTGACTGACCAGAGATACCTTCGAGGCCCTCAGTGATTCTGTTTTGGAAATGGACACCACTGTTAAAAAGGATGCACTTTTGAGACTGTAACAATTTGGAACATCATGTCAAAGAGGTAGGAATGACAACCTAGGTGTGTGCATGACCAGCAAGCTACTGTAACTGCCAGCATGCACACACTTTGTCAGCCACTAATGGTGAGCAAGCACCGTCAACTCACGGAACAGTTATAAACAGTTAATGATACAACGGCTACAGTTTGTCAGTCAAGAAAGTAGCCAAAGGTTTGACTTGCCTCAAGACATATTCCACTTTGTTCATAGTTTACAATTGTCACTTTCCACCAGTTTATGTTTTAGACATGCTCATGACCTCGGACAACCATGCCTTATTCCTGTAGCCCACCAGGTTTAATCAACTTGTCTCTTCTCTATACACACATTTCTGGTTATATTTTTGGTTTATTTCCTATTTCAACTTTTACCTCACAGCTTTTTTTTCCTTTTCTTTACTTGCTACTGGTCTTATTCTTCATATTCCCAAACAAATATTGTATGGTGAACCTAAGGACAGAAAGAGAACAAAGGGCAGACCAGTGCTGAAGATATAAGGATGTTTGCAGGGCTTCCTTGAGGGAATTCTCTATCAGTGAAAGAAACTGAGAAAATCTGGCTGCAGATCGCAGGACATGGTGAAGAAAAATAAAAAATGGCACAGCAACTTTTGATGTAGTGCTGATGTCAAGTTCAAAAGAACAAAAGGCGCAGGAGAAAGGAGATTAGACCAGGTAGCATGAAATATATCTTGTTTCTTCTGCAGATGGATCTGTCTGTCCAATATTGGCAGATATAGCCACATGAGAAGCTGTTCAACAAAGCAGCATCCAGCATAAGACACTAATATTTTACCAAACTACTCGCTTATGATTGCTTGCTATCAACTGTCTGTCAAGTCATGATTACTTGCTACCAACTGTCTGTCAAGTCATGATTGCTTGCTACCAACTGTCTGTCAAGTCATGATTGCTTGCTACCAACTGTCTGTCAAGTCATGATTGCTTGCTACCAACTTTCTGTCAAGTCATGACTGCTTGCTACCAACTTTCTGTTAAGTCATGATTGCTTGCTACCAACCATCTGTCAAGTCATGATTGCTTGCTACCAACCATCTGTCAAGTCATGATTGCTTGCTACCAACTGTCTGTCAAGTCATGATTGCTTGCTACCAACTGTCTGTCAAGTCATGATTGCTTGCTACCAACCATCTGTCAAGTCATGATTGCTTGCTACCAACTGTCTGTCAAGACGCCAAAGGCCATATATTGGTCTTATGAAACGAGGCACTGCGATTAGTGAAGTGGACTACTAAGGACAAACGGTCAAGTTTGGTCCTATCAACTTTTAGGTTCACCCAGCCTTAAATGGTTCCCCTCATTGTGTGATAAAATAGGGCAGCCTGGCATGGTACTGACCATATCACTCAAAAAATGAGCTACTAGGAAGATGTGGACACTAACAACATAACCCACCCGTATGCTCTATGGCTGGAAGAATGTACTTTACTTAAGACAGATACAGGCATATTTGATTGAAAGTGGACATATTTTAATGTGGTACTTTTGATTACTGATAGTTAGTGCAAGATACTTGAAGATGACATTAGATGACAAGTGATTGATTGGGTTATTGCTGATAGTTAGTGTAAGATACTTGAAGATGTCATTAGATGACAAGTGATTGATTGGGTTATTGCTGATAGTTAGTGCAAGATACTTGAAGATGTCATTAGATGACAAGTGATTGATTGGGTTATTGCTGATAGTTAGTGCAAGATACTTGAAGATGACATTAGATGACAAGTGATTGATTGGGTTATTACTGATAGTTAGTGCAAGATACTTGAAGATGTCATTAGATGACAAGTGATTGATTGGGTTATTGCTGATAGTTAGTGCAAGATACTTGAAGATGACATTAGATGACAAGTGATTGATTGGGTTATTGCTGATAGTTAGTGCAAGATACTTGAAGATGACATTAGATGACAAGTGATTGATTGGGTTATTGCTGATAGTTAGTGCAAGATACTTGAAGATGACATTAGATGACAAGTGATTGATTGGGTTATTACTGATAGTTAGTGCAAGATACTTGAAGATGTCATTAGATGACAAGTGATTGATTGGGTTATTGCTGATAGTTAGTGCAAGATACTTGAAGATGTCATTAGATGACAAGTGATTGATTGGGTTATTGCTGATAGTTAGTGCAAGATACTTGAAGATGTCATTAGATGACAAGTGATTGATTGGGTTATTGCTGATAGTTAGTGCAAGATACTTGAAGATGTCATTAGATGACAAGTGATTGATTGGTTTATTGGTGCTTGCTTGTAGAACAATCACCGCTAAGATGGTTTGGTCTTTGGTTTATAAATGGATCATATGCTAAAGTGTACGTTGTGAGACCCATTTAACAAAAAGTTCAACTCCATACAAGTCATCATCATCATGTGCCATACCGGTTGGCGTAGGTGATCATGTCCTTCCACAATCTTCTATCTACAGTACATCATATCAAATTCTTTTATTGACTGTTTTTCCATGCCTTGACACCAAGCTATCTAGTATCTTCTAGCTTTGTCATCCGTGATCTCTCTTTCCTTTTATTTTGCCAGTTGTAACCAAGTATTCCAATTTTCCTCTTCTCATGATGCACCCGAAAAATGTTGATTGTTTCTTTCTGATGTTTTTTAGGAGCTGCCTTTTTGTGTGGGTGTCTCCTTCTCTATACAACTCACACATTTGATAAGACAATAACAGAGTTTGGGCTGGAATAGGGCAGGGAAGACATAAATAGCTTTTATATCTCTTTTGTTATTGTCTATCTCATTTTATTTCTCTCATTCTTCCTTCCTATCACATTCTATCATTCTTATTTCATATCTCATTCTCTCTGTCATTCTTCCTTCATATCTCATTTTCTTTCTCATTCTTCTTTCATATCTCATTCTCTCTCTCATTCTTCCTTCCTATCTCATTCTCTCTACCATTCTCCTGATATTTCTCTCCATGACCAAGACAACACACATTGTTTAAGACAGAAAGCTGAACACACCACAGTAAGAGTTGATGAGACAAGACACTTGATGTCAACCATTTCCCACATTTTTTTAAAATAATCAAAATAAGGTCATTGTATATCCATCTATCTCAAACGTGTGTCTTATCTGCTGTTAAGTTCTTTCTGGTTTCATCCTGTTCTTTGTCATGTTACGGTAATGATTGTTCAATCTCAAAACATCATCTGTGCTGAGTGCATTCTTTAAGATGGTCAATAGTTCTCAGTTTCCGACAGTCAGAAAATGGTTCATTTCAGGTCATGGAAAGTAAAAACTTGCTTCAGAATTCTACGTAGGGAGGTCAAAAAGTAATGCACACCAATTTTTTTCTCGGAAACTATTCGGGCAAAATGTGTGAAATTTTCACAGATTGTAGCTGAACATCCCCTTTAAACTGTCTATTTTTCAACATAATCTCCGTCCAAGCGTATTGCCTTACGCCAACGCGAAACTAGGTCATGAATGCCTTGTTTGTACCAAGTTTTGTCCTGCTCGCGTAGCCATTTTTTAACTGCACGGATCACATCCTCATCATTGTCAAAGTGTGTCCCACGCAGGAATTTTTTGAGTGGTCCAAACAGATGGAAATCTGAGGGTGCCAGATCAGGGCTGTAAGGAGGATGGGGCAGTACAGTCCAACCAAATTTGTTGATTGCTTCCCGTGTTACCAGACTTGTGTGAGGGCTTGCATTGTCATGTTGAAGCAACAAATCTGCAGATGGCTTATTAGGCCGAACTCTGTGGAACTGATTTTTGAGTTTTGTCAGTGTATTGATGTAAACTGTCGAGTTGATTGTCTCACCTCTTGTCATTACATCAACAAGAATCACACCATCAATGTCCCAGAAGACAGTGATCATCACCTTTCCGGCTGATGGAGATGTTTTGAATTTTTTTCTTTTGGTGACTGCGGATGATGCCATTCCATTGACTGCATTTTTGTTTCAGGCTAATAATGTGCCCACGTTTCGTCACCGGTAACAATTTTTGACAAAACATTTCTCCTTCAACACCGAAACGCTCCAACAATTCAGAACAGAATGTTTTCCTTTGAACTCTGTGATCATTTGTTAGGCACCGAGGAACCCATCGAGCGCAAATCTTTGAATATCCGAGAGTTTTAAAATTTGCGATTGCACTTCCCTTGCTGACTGTAAGCTGCAATGCCAATTGCTGACTAGTGATACGCCTATTCTTACGAATAATGGCATCAGCCCGGTTTAACATGTCTGTGCTGGTAGCCGAGGCAACACGTCCAGAACGCAGTAAATCATGCAGCTCCACTCGTACACTTTCTGCAGCTTTAATTCTCTGAACCCAGCGACTAACTGTGCTCCTATCGACTGCAGAACATTTGTACACTGCACACAGTCGTTTATGAATGTTTGCCACAGTTTCTTTTTCCGCAACCAGAAATTATATGACAATTCGCTGTTTGTAACGGACATTGTTGACAAGCTACATTTTAACGGTTCATAGATTGCGTAATATTTATCAGAATGCTGTGCAATTTGGTACACATAATTGGAACATGTCATATTCCAAGTGTGCAAAATTTCATTTTCCTATCTTTATTATTAGCCGAGAAAAAAATTGGTGTGCATTACTTTTTGACCTCCCGTATCTATGACATAAAAGAATGTATAAAAATGATGTTTAAAAACCCATAAATTTGACTAAATTTATAAATTTCCCTTGAATCTTTCTTTCTGAATCTCTCCATCAGACACTAATCTCTCTCCTCCCCTCAATTCCTCCGGTCCTGTGCATCTTTCTTCCTCTTTTTCTGTTTTCCACCTACCCTATTGACTCAAACTACCACCTGATATCAGTTGCATTAGTGGTGCTCTTGTTTAATTAAATGTTCAATCTTCTGGCATATTTCCCTACACCGTGCAACACAAGACAGTGACTAGTCTCACATATTCCTGTGACTAGTCTCACATATTCCTGTGACTAGTCTCACATATTTCTATGACTAGTCTCACATATTCCTGTCACTAGTCTCACATATTCCTGTGACTAGTCTCACATATTCCTATTATAAAAACATTGCTTGATGTCGCGAATCAATTCAGAGGAACAGGTATGTTTACAGCACTCTGGAAAAATTGACAAATAATCAACAACAGAAAAAAATATGGACCAAAGCAGGATCGAACCCGTACTCAGTGGCACAGCGCCTTGTCATGAAAAGCCAAACGCTAGGGAACACTGCCACTCAGCTAACTAAAAAATTAGCTATCGTGAGCAATGTCTTTTCATGCAGGTGTTCTCATGACTATAGCATAAGGCTGTGATCACAGCTCAGAAATACATAGTGTATCTGTATTTTTTCTTGATGTCGCAGCTTTACATTCTTCTTGTCTTCTAACTTCTTTGTGTTTGTGCCTGTTGAGGACCTTTCATGCTTGAAATGTTGATGTATTGTTAAGTCTTGTTTATCAACAAAGCTGACACATATTTTTTCATATATTTTATTTAGTGTACATTCTTCTGCTAGTCAAATGCAGAGTTATAACTCCTTGTTTAAATTGTGTACATAAATATCTGTATCAATGTTCCTGATCCACGCAGATTTATTGGCTTTTTGTTGCCTTTTTTCTAGCATATTATGAATGTTTTCATTTGCAACAAACTTGTTTCAAGCAACAAACTTTATATTATTGTTCTTTCCTTAGTGTTTCATTCATTTTTTATGTGTCCTCTGTTCATCTTTAAAAGTACACAAGCGGTAGTAATGACTGACTTACGTGTCACTTCATTATTCATACGTTCACCAGGGATCAAGGAACTGCAGTTAGTTGCTCGGTGAGAGACATAATCATCTCTGTTTGCTTGACTGGTGGTTATTTGAACAGTAGCTTTAACACTTTCGCTATCAAGGGGGATGTAACATACTGTGGCCACACCATTTCTCTGGCTTTTTTTAAAATTTGAAATAACGGTGTGATAATTAATGAAAATTGATCTCAAACACATATTTTGTTCATTCAATTTGATCAGGAAGTTGGAAAAGCATTTTTTTTTTTTAAAAAAGAGAGAGAGAGAGAATGACATAGTTTTTAGCTGAAGTAATTTTGAAAACGTTGATAAATTGAATAGCCACAAAAACATGGCTCCTGGGTTTCTCGCACATTTTGCGGCTTGTGATACGGACTGTACTAATACGTGATTATCGTGACAAATTCTCAAAGCATGCTCTTAAAAATTGAAGGAGGTATCGATTGGGCCAGCCCAGCTCAGAAAGTGAAGGTCTTGGGAACTTACATGGACATATTTCCCTTGACAGGTGAGCATGGTAACATGGAGCAATCTTCGAGAATAGCATCAAACAGGATGGCTTGAAGGATTGAAGAATCTATCAAATAAAATGGGGAAGATATATTGAAGGATTGAAGAATCTGTCAGATAAGATGGGGAAGACATATTGAAGGATCGAAGAATCTGTCAGATAAGATGGGGAAGACATATTGAAGGATTGAAGAATCTGTCAGATAAGATGGGGAAGACGTATTGAAGGATTGAAGAATCTGTCAGATAAGATGGGGAAGACATATTGAAGGATCGAAGAATCTGTCAGATAAGATGGGGAAGATATATTGAAGGATTGAAGAATCTGTCAGATAAGATGGGGAAGACATATTGAAGGATCGAAGAATCTGTCAGATAAGATGGGGAAGACATATTGAAGGATCGAAGAATCTGTCAGATAAAATGGGGAAGACATATTGAAGGATTGAAGAATCTGTCAGATAAAATGGGGAAGACATATTCTCACTTGAGAACAAGGTTAGTCACTGAGTGACTACTAATGCAAGCATTGGGTTTTTAAAATAAACTTCTAAACAAAACAGGACTTCGACAACCATGAGTCAACGTCACTCCTTTGGATGAAAGGGATGGGAGTTAAGATGGGCACAGCCAGAAACGAGAAACTTAGTGGGTGTATAAGAAGATTTATCAACCAATACAGAACTGGAGTCATCAGTCGCTGGACACTGTGCGACGTGCTGAGGAGGGGGATCTGAGCACCAACGGACATGTTCGGAGTGCAATGATGATGACCCGCAAATAACTCAATAATAAAATGTCTAGTGTGGCCAGATTTTTATGGAAAACTGAGCAGCCTTGGTTTATACTCGACATCTTAGATTCCAACAGGAGCTACCTGGCTACGTGCACCACTTGCTATATCACTGTGCAATTTTCACCAATTTTTGTGTTTGTTTCATAAGTTCACACTCAGTGAATCCCTTCATGAATGCAGTGTGACATTTTTGTGTTTGTTTCACAAGTTCACACTCAGCGAATCCCTTCATGAATGCAGTGTGACATTTTTGTGTTTGTTTCACAAGTTCACACTCAGCGAATCCCTTCATGAATGCAGTGTGACATTTTTGTGTTTGTTTCACAAGTTCACACTCAGCGAATCCCTTCATGAATGCAATGTGATATTTTTGTGTTCAACCTCAGGATGTAATTTATTGTCATGTACAATGTCTTTATTTTATTGTTGTTTTCATTGAGATCTTTTTGTCATCACTTTTGTTTAATATCAACATTTGCTTCCATTAACTGACTTGTGTTGTACACAGTTGCTCATCACTGCTACTTTAGCTCATTTGTTTCTCCAGAATGATCAACTATGATTCTTCTAGTTTTAGCCGATCTAGAGAAACACTGAAAAGAACACTGAGGCGGCAACAACAGGAGGCATCAACTCCCTCGCCAAGTTTGAACAACTCGCCCAGAACAGGGTCATGTGGTGAGACACAATGTCGTGTGCGAGATCTGATGGTAACAAAGATTGTCGGACACAAAGGGTCTAGAATTTCTGTTCTGTGTGCCGTTTCACAAAGATTGTCGGACACAAAGGGTCTAGAATTTCTGTTCTGTGTGCCGTTTCACAAAGATTGTCGGACACAAAGGGTCTAGAATTTCTGTTCTGTGTGCCGTTTAACAAAGATTGTCAGACAAAAGGATCTAGATTTTCTGTTCTATGTGCCATTTAACAAAGATTGTCAGACACAAAGGGTCTAGAATTTCTGTTCTGTGTGCCGTTTCACAAAGATTGTCGGACACAAAGGGTCTAGAATTTCTGTTCTGTGTGCCGTTTAACAAAGATTGTCAGACAAAAGGATCTAGATTTTCTGTTCTATGTGCCATTTAACAAAGATTGTCGGACACAAAGGGTCTAGAATTTCTGTTCTGTGTGCCGTTTAACAAAGATTGTCAGACAAAAGGATCTAGATTTTCTGTTCTATGTGCCATTTAACAAAGATTGTCGGACACAAAGGGTCTAGAATTTCTGTTCTGTGTGCCGCTTAACAAAGATTGTCGGACACAAAGGGTCTAGAATTTCTGTTCTGTGTGCCGTTTCACAAAGATTGTCGGACACAAAGGGTCTAGAATTTCTGTTCTGTGTGCCGTTTCACAAAGATTGTCGGACACAAAGGGTCTAGAATTTCTGTTCTGTGTGCCGTTTAACAAAGATTGTCAGACAAAAGGATCTAGATTTTCTGTTCTATGTGCCATTTAACAAAGATTGTCGGACACAAAGGGTCTAGAATTTCTGTTCTGTGTGCCGCTTAACAAAGATTGTCGGACACAAAGGGTCTAGAATTTCTGTTCTGTGTGTCGTTTAACAAAGATTGTCGGACACAAAGGGTCTAGAATTTCTGTTCTGTGTGCCGTTTAACAAAGATTGTCAGACACAAAGGGTCTAGAATTTCTGTTCTGTGTGCCGTTTCACAAAGATTGTCAGACACAAAGGGTCTAGAATTTCTGTTCTGTGTGCCGTTTAACAAAGATTGTCAGACACAAAGCGTCTAGAATTTCTGTTCTGTGTGCCGTTTAACAAAGATTGTCGGACACAAAGCGTCTAGAATTTCTGTTCTGTGTGCCATTTTCAGCTCAAAAGAACAATCGATAGATAACTTAATATTTGAAAACTTTTGTGGTGAAAAGTTAAATATGGCATGTCCACCCTCGACGCTGTCAGGTTCACAAACTTTTGATCTTGTCCATCACGGTCATTACTAAAACATCATTCATACATAAATATTGAGTTGAGCTAAACATTGTACTTCTTGTGTGTGTGAGAGATGCTGCAAGTTGGAACCACTTCCATATAATATCACTTTTAATAAAGAATGGTATGTACAATGCTCAGGACATCTTCATCCATTAATACTGTACAATGTCCAAGATTTGAACTATAATACCACTTTGAGATAACAACAAAGAGTTGTGAACAGGTTTTTTTGTAGCAGACATTGTCAGTCTACTCAGACATGGTCAGTCTACACAGACATGGTCAGTCTACACAGACATGGTCAGTCTACACAGACATGGTCAGTCTACACAGACATGGTCAGTCTACTCAGACATTGTCAGTCTACACAGACATGGTCAGTCTACACAGACATTGTCAGTCTACTCAGACATGGTCAGTCTACACAGACATGGTCAGTCTACACAGACATGGTCAGTCTACACAGACATGGTCAGTCTACTCAGACATTGTCAGTCTACACAGACATGGTCAGTCTACACAGACATTGTCAGTCTACACAGACATTGTCAGTCTACTCAGACATGGTCAGTCTACACAGACATGGTCAGTCTACACAGACATGGTCAGTCTACACAGACATGGTCAGTCTACTCAGACATTGTCAGTCTACACAGACATGGTCAGTCTACACAGACATTGTCAGTCTACTCAGACATTGTCAGTCTACTCAGACATGGTCAGTCTACACAGACATGGTCAGTCTACTCAGACATTGTCAGTCTACTCAGACATTGTCAGTCTACTCAGACATTGTCAGTCTACACAGACATGGTCAGTCTACACAGACATGGTCAGTCTACTCAGACATGGTCAGTCTACTCAGACATTGTCAGTCTACACAGACATGGTCAGTCTACTCAGACATGGTCAGTCTACACAGTCATGGTCAGTCTACTCAGACATGGTCAGTCTACTCAGACATTGTCAGTCTACTCAGACATGGTCAGTCTACTCAGACATGGTCAGTCTACTCAGACATGGTCAGTCTACTCAGTCAGTCTACTCAGACATTGTCAGTCTACTCAGACATGGTCAGTCTACTCAGACATTGTCAGTCTACTCAGACATGGTCAGTCTACACAGACATGGTCAGTCTACTCAGACATGGTCAGTCTACTCAGACATGGTCAGTCTACTCAGACATGGTCAGTCTACTCAGACATTGTCAGTCTACTCAGACATGGTCAGTCTACTCAGACATTGTCAGTCTACTCAGACATGGTCAGTCTACACAGACATGGTCAGTCTACTCAGACATGGTCAGTCTACTCAGACATTGTCAGTCTACACAGACATGGTCAGTCTACACAGACATGGTCAGTCTACACAGACATGGTCAGTCTACTCAGACATTGTCAGTCTACTCAGACATTGTCAGTCTACTCAGACATTGTCAGTTACTCAGACATGGTCAGTCTACACAGACATGGTCAGTCTACACAGACATGGTCAGTCTACACAGACATGGTCAGTCTACTCAGACATGGTCAGTCTACACAGACATGGTCAGTCTACTCAGACACGGTCAGTCTACTCAGACACGGTCAGTCTACTCAGACACGGTCAGTCTACTCAGACACGGTCAGTCTACTCAGACACGGTCAGTCTACTCAGACACGGTCAGTCTACTCAGACACGGTCAGTCTACACAGACACGGTCAGTCTACTCAGACACGGTCAGTCTACTCAGACATGGTCAGTCTACACAGACCTGGTCTGTCTAATCAGACATGGTCAGTCTACACAGACATGGTCAGTCTACACAGACATGGTCAGTCTACACAGACACTGTAATCACATCATATTTTGTTAGAATTTATTCACATAAATATATTTAAAACACTTGAGGTACTATCTCTCTCGTATTTTGTTAGAATTTATTCACATAAATTTATTTAAAACACTTGAGGTACTATCTCTCTCGTGTGCTCGCTTCCTGACCAGAAGCGTCCAGGTTTGATCCCCAGCAGTGGCAAATTTTTTTCGGACTGACAAGGCTCCGGGGTTCACCCAGCCTCTAAAAAGTGTGTACCAGAGATTTTTCTGGGAAGTAAAGGTGGTCTGGCATGATACCGACCACATCACCCAAAAATGTGCAGTGGTTATAGAAGAATATGGTCACTGACACCATATTCCCCATAGGCCTAGCAAAGCAGGGGAGGTAACCTTTACTTGACTTACTATCTCTCTACCGTTACAGATTTTATGCAGGACTTTTGGGATGTGGTGGGGGTGTCTGTCAGGTTGGAGAATAAAGGGCGCAAGCCCAGGACAGTTGCTTTGAGATGTTTCAAGAGTTTTTTTTTTGTTTCTAGCCTCAGGGACTCGGTGGTCTAGAGGTATGAGTTTGAATCTCACAAGAAGCTGTGGGAATTGTTCACTTGGAGTCCGTGGTTTATCGTAGTTTTACTATAACATAGTCTGTGGGGATCCCATTTAACAGGTGAATGCTAAGAAAGACATCAACCCTGATGATAAAAGCTTGTTTGAACATCCTGTTGCTGGTTTGGAGGAAGGCAGATTTTCTGTAGTTAGCCACTTTATATCTCACAAGTTCTCAAATATACAAATTTTTTTTATTTTTTTTTTTTAATGGACAGTGGTGGGAGAAGCCTGACACAGTACTCTGCTAAAATGTACAGTATTGGGAGAAGCCTGGCACAGTACTCTGCTAAAATGTACAGTATTGGGAGAAGCCTGGCACAGTACTCTGCTAAAATGTACAGTATTGGGAGAAGCCTGGCACAGTACTGTGTTAAAATGTAGAGTGGTGGGAGAAGCCTGACACAGTACTCTGCTAAAATGTACAGTGGTGGGAGAAGCCTGGCACAGTACTCTGCTAAAATGTACAGTATTGGGAGAAGCCTGACACAGTACTCAGCTAAAATGTACAGTGGTGGGAGAAGCCTGACACAGTACTCTGTTAAAATGTACAGTGGTGGGAGAAGCCTGACACAGTACTCTGTTAAAATGTAGAGTGGTGGGAGAAGCCTGACACAGTACTCTGCTAAAATGTACAGTGGTGGGAGAAGCCTGACACAGTACTCTGTTAAAATGTACAGTGGTGGGAGAAGCCTGACACAGTACTCTGCTAAAATGTACAGTGGTGGGAGAAGCCTGGCACAGTACTCTGTTAAAGTGGACAGTGGTGGGAGAAGCCTGGCACAGTACTCTGTTAAAGTGGACAGTGGTGGGAGAAGCCTGGCACAGTACTCTGTTAAAGTGGACAGTGGTGGGAGAAGCCTGGCACAGTACTCTGTTAAAATGGACAGGGTGGGAGAAGCCTGACACAGTACTCTGTTAAAATGGACAGTGGTGGGAGAAGCCTGACACAGTACTCTGTTAAAATGGACAGTGGTGGGAGAAGCCTGACACAGTACTCTGTTAAAGTGTACAGTGGTGGGAGAAGCCTGACACAGTACTCTGTTAAAGTGGACAGTGGTGGGATAAGCCTGGCACAGTACTCTGTTAAAGTGGACAGTGGTGGGAGAAGCCTGGCACAGTACTCTGTTAAAGTGGACAGTGGTGGGAGAAGCCTGGCACAGTACTCTGTTAAAGTGGACAGTGGTGGGAGAAGCCTGGCACAGTACTCTGTTAAAGTGGACAGTGGTGGGAGAAGCCTGGCACAGTACTCTGTTAAAGTGGACAGGCTCCACCACCGTCCTGAAATAAGCCATTGCTCATGGCCACATTGGGAGCCATGATAGCTCAGTGGTTAGTGAACTGGACTACAAAGGACAAGAGGTAGGGTTCGATCCCAACTGACGGCTTCCAGTTCACCCAGCCTTTAATGGGTACCGGATTTTTTTCTGGGAAAGTAAAGCGGCACTGGCTTTATCTATCTATTGTCCTTTAGAGCCAAAGACGGCACATAGGGCAGAACCACAATCTCAAAAACAGAAACCTTGTGTGCCAAAATGGCACATATTCCAGAGATCACTGCTTCTGAAATCTATGGCTCTGTTTCCATAACAATACTTTTTTACAATGATAGCTTGTCAAGCCATCGATCAACCTCCTTAGTCGTCTCTTACGACATGCCTGGAAGGTCACAGTGTCACTATTCTTTACTTTCCTCATAATGAGGCCCCGGTAACAAACAGGAGTATGGCGTAATACCGACCACATTACCCCAAAAATCATGTGCCGAATATGTGTAAAATTTATGGTCACTAATACCATATTCCCTATTCGCCACTTGGCGTAACCGGGTACTTTACATTTTTTTTTTTTTTTTACACCACCACATTACTTAGTTTTCTAATACTGCAGCTCTGTTAGCAGACCTTCTTGGGCTTCACATCAACAAGGTTAACACTCTGGGATTGTTTGTATTTTTTTTTTATTTCAATGAAGAATATCTTTGTCAAACATGAATCATTTTTGGTTTCAAAAGTTGAAGAATTTGAATTGAGGTCTGTTTTAAAAGATTTCCACGACCATTTGTAAATTTCAAAGGAATATATTTTCCACAGTTTGTTGAGAGCTACTCTTAATCTATCTAAATATACTTTGTTTGCCTGATGTATTGTCTATATCTGCAATGTTGTTACTACTGTCAATGCTTTTAATGATGAACAAATATTTCATGTTTCTATTTGCTAAGTGGAGGTTCAAGGTTCACATTCATTGTCAAGGTAGTCATTCATTGAATCTGTTTCTTTTGTTATATTCTGTGTATTTCTTTTGTTATATTCTGTGTATTTCTTTTGTTATATTCTGTGTATTTCTTTTGTTATATTCTGTGCATTTCTTTTGTTATATTCTGTGCATTTCTTATGTTATATTCTGTGTATTTCTTATGTTATATTCTGTGTATTTCTTTTGTTATATTCTGTGTATTTCTTTTGTTATATTCTGTGTATTTCTTTTGTTATATTCTGTGTATTTCTTTTGTTATATTCTGTATATTTCTTTTGTTATATTCTGTGTATTTGTATGGAAGGTGAATGAAGTAGTCTGTGATGTTTTAATTGTTTAACTTAGAACATGTCCATAATTAAGCTAGAGAGATATGCAGAAGTTAGAACAAATCTTTTTGGCCAAAGGATTTACAATTTTCCACTTGATTTATGTAAAGAGCCGTGTGTGAAGTCATTTATCAGCCAAGTATATACAAATAATCATTTGGTCTTTTTATAAGCAATTTTTCAGCTATCTATCTATCTATCTATCTATATATCTATCGATCGTTTGCCCGAGTATTGTCTATATTTCTGCAATGTCATTTCCTGTATAAATTTTACTGTCAATTGTAATTCTGCATGGCCCATATATTTTGTCTGTAGTGTTGTATCTATCAATGGATTTTCTCATCTACTATATTGACTGGGCAGCCGCGATAGCTCAGTGGTTAGTGAACTGGACTACAAAGGACAAGGGATAGGGTTCGATCCCAACCGACGGCTTCGGGTTCACCCAGCCTTAAATGGGTACGGATTTTTTTCTGGGAAAGTAAAGCAGCACGGGCGTAATACCGACCATTACCCCAAAAATCATGTGCTGAAGGTCTGTAAAATATAGGGTCACTAACACCATATTTCCCTATACGCTACTTGGCGTGACGGAGGTACTTTACTTTTTTTTTACTATATTGACTACAGTCTTGAAGTATGTGTTCAGCAGTCTGGGCGCCTGTAGTGTTGTATCTATGGGCCAATGGATTTTCCTCAGTCTACTATATTGAGTGCAGTCTTGAAGTATGTGTTCAGCACTCTGGGGCGCCTGTCCACATGTACATGTAGTTGAGGTGCCGATCTTGAATTTTGTATACATATGACTATGGAGTCGACTGTGCCCAGTTCTGAGGCGTATAATAATAACTTATTCGTATTATGAAAGGCATCCTGATTTGGAGCGTGTGGTCCTCTGATTGATTTGATTATCTATTTCTTATGGTGGTATGTGGTCCTCTGATTGATTTGATTATCTATTCCTTATGGTGGTATGTGGTCCTCTGATTGATTTGATTATCTATTCCTTATGGTGGTATGTGGTCCTCTGATTGATTTGATTATCTATTCCTTATGGTGGTATGTGGTCCTCTGATTGATTTGATTATCTATTTCTTATGGTGGTATGTGGTCCTCTGATTGATTTGATTATCTATTCCTTATGGTGATATGTGGTCCTCTGATTGATTATCTATTCCTTATGATGGTATGTAACCAATCGTTCAGCTAAATGCATCAACACTCTATCAACCAGATATAGGAAGTTTCAGTCAAGTGGTACAGACATCCGTCAGTGTTAAAACTTGGAATGTGGAAGTTCAGAAACAAAACAAACACACATTCACTCTCAACTTTGTGTTTCATGGGATCTCATCCTACCTGGCCTCACACTGCAGGCTAGCACGCCAGCTGTTACTGGTGCTTGCATCAAGTTTCATTGGTTTTTTTTTTTTTGTTGTTTATAATTAATTCTGGAATTTCACATTAGGGCCAATTTAAGAAACATGAGACAGGATTCCATTAGATTGTAATAAACATATCGGTTTTATTTTGTTCTTTGGTAAAGGGAAAAAAGGGAGGGGTTATAAGCTATGTTGATGACATGTGTCCAGTTGAGTGAGGTCTGTACTGGAGGTTTATATGAAAGTTATAGAGTGAAGTTCTCTTTGTGAGGTCTGTACTGGAGGTTTATATGAAAGTTGTAGAGTGAAGTTCCCTATGTGAGGTCACAAGATGGTGTACTTTATTGTCTGTGGCAATCAAATAGTTGTGATAATGAAAGATATAGCAGAATCGGGTGACAGTAGACGAATGAATAACAAACAAATGCAAATGTCACACTAACAGTGAAATGTTGGATATCGATAGTACTGAAGATAGTTTCACATCGTGGAGAGCTCACATTCTGGACAACACAGACTCCATTGAAATGAAAACTGAGACCCCTATGACAGAGGGTGGAACGAGTAAATAAATGCAGTGCTGCGGTAAAGCTGGTAGCAAGGAGCCAGTAGTGGGGCATGCACTCCTACAAGGTATAGTGACAGCTTTACAAAATGGAAGACAAGAAAATACTGACGTTGCTGCCTTCCTCAGAGAACGAGGACAACAATAACAAACGATGAGGCACAGATAAATGCCGCTTCATCTAGGATGATAAGAACTGTCCAGTGAAGGAGAAGTGGACAGAGGGGTACAAAAGAACGAAAAGCTGTGGTGATAAGTTTAACTAACCACTAAACAGACAAATAGATGACGTTTGACAAACAGTAGCAGCAGTGTCAAGTGAGTAGCAGAAGATCGTGGTTCTATTTATACTTACCGGCAAGCACAGAAAGGAGGCCCAGTTTGAGCCTTATGAGACCAATTTCTCGACAAATTCGCGGCAAACAGCCAACCACAGGTTCATATTTACAAAGTAGCCAGTCACGTGTGCTGAGGAGAAGTGGTGTGTGTGGTATAGTGAATAATGTTTTGGTTTATTTAAACAATAATTGTGCAGCTTTGTTAAATACCATGATAAATATTTGTCATTGTGTAATGTCCTGTCTGGCATTATTATTCTTGTAACATGTAAACTCTAAAACAATGTGGCCATTTCATGGTTTGATGACTTCTATGTTTATTTTACCTTTATGAATCCACTTATTTTGTGACGACATTAACTATGTTTTGTGTCTGTTCCTTTCTTGAGATTTGAAATGAAATCTACAAACGTGGATAATCTCTAGATTGTTGCCGAAGTTAATCCCGCACATAGGGCGAAGTCTGTACACAGTTTGGTGGATGGCTCATGGTAGTTTGTGAGTCCCATAGAGCGAAGTCTGTACACAGTTGGGGGATGGCTCTTGGTAGTTTGTGAGTCCCATAGAGCGAAGTCTGTACACAGTTGGGGGGATGGCTCATGGTAGTTTGTGAGTCCCATAGAGCGAAGTCTGTACACAATTGGGGGATGGCTCTTGGTAGTTTGTGAGTCCCATAGGGCGAAGTCTGTGCACAGTTGGGGGATGGCTCTTGGTAGTTTGTGAGTCCGGAGACAAATATAATAATAAATGAATATTATTATAGAGGGAAACTTCCGAGGCGATAATTCAGGGAATCATAGGAGGAAGAGGTATGTACTACAGCACTCAGAAAAAAAGACAAATAAACAACAACAGAAAAAAAACAAATAACAATATATGGTCCGAAGCAGGATCGAACCCGTACTCCGTGGCACTGCGCCTTGCCACGAGATGCCGAACGATTAGGAACACTGTCACTCAGCTTACTAAAAAATGAGCTATTGCGGACAATGTCTTACGCGAAGGCGTTCTCATGACTACAGCATAGGGTTGAGCCTTCCATAGTCATTGTCGAGCCTAATGTTCTTGTTAGTCTTACACTCTCTGCTATGTTCATTACTTAAGAGAAAAATCGCTGCCAGATGTTTGAACATGGTTCATGTGAATAGAGAATGTTTTTGTGTGGAATGTTGGTGGCACAGTCGGAGACACATTATGGCCCCATACATTGTTATGTAGAGATTAACAGATGACCATTTGGGCTCTCTTTCTATTTATGAGACACACGTTCACATAAACACACACGCACGCTGTCCGTTGCAGAAGAAAGAGACAAAGCGGAAAGAGCGTAGCCTGCAAGTAACATGAATCAGCGCCTTAGCTGAGCCCTGCAAGTAACATGAATCAGCGCCTTAGCTGAACCCTTCAAGTAACATGAATCAGCGCTTTAGCTGAACCCTGCAAGTAACATGAATCAGCGCTTTAGCTTAGCCCTGCAAGTAACATGAATCAGCGCTTTAGCTGAACCCTGCAAGTAACATGAATCAGCGCCTTCGCTGAACCCTGCAAGTAACATGAATCAGCGCCTTCGCTGAACCCTGCAAGTAACATGAATCAGCGCCTTCGCTGAACCCTGCAAATAACATGAATCAGCGCCTTCGCTGAACCCTGCAAGTAACATGAATCAGCACCTTCGCTGAACCCTGCAAGTAACATGAATCGGCGCCTTCGCTGAACCCTGCAAGTAACATGAATCAGCGCCTTAGCTGAGCCCTGCAAGTAACATGAATCAGCGCCTTAGCTGAGACCTGCAAGTAACATGAATCAGCGCTTTAGCTTAGCCCTGCAAGTAACATGAATCAGCGCCTTAGCTGAGCCCTGCAAGTAACATGAATCAGCGCCTTAGCTGAACCCTGCAAGTAACATGAATCAGCGCCTTAGCTGAGACCTGCAAGTAACATGAATCAGCGCCTTAGCTGAGACCTGCAAGTAACATGAATCAGCGCCTTAGCTGAGCCCTGCAAGTAACATGAATCAGCGCCTTAGCTGAACCCTGCAAGTAACATGAATCAGCGCCTTAGCTGAGCCCTGCAAGTAACATGAATCAGCGCCTTAGCTGAGCCCTGCAAGTAACATGAATCAGCGCCTTAGCTGAGCCCTGCAAGTAACATGAATCAGCGCCTTAGCTGAGCCCTGCAAGTAACATGAATCAGCGCCTTAGCTGGACCCTGCAAGTAACATGAATCAGCGCCTTAGCTGAGCCCTGCAAGTAACATGAATCAGCGCCTTAGCTGGACCCTGCAAGTAACATGAATCAGCGCCTTAGCTGGACCCTGCAAGTAACATGAATCAGCGCCTTAGCTGAGCCATTAGTTGACGAGACACACTCCGGCGTGTCGTCTTCAGCAGGAATTCCGTCATCTTCCCACAGCATGAACTCTGCTTCCCATTGTACCTGGTTGCTGGGTTAACCACAGGACGTTTTTCTCTGCAAACTACGGGTGCTGATGGCGGCATTTGAAGCCAGGTTGCATGGCCAGTGTTTTTCCCACAACAGCTACACTACACGTGCATGGCTCCGTAGACCGAGACAAGGACCGTACTTCCTCTAATCGTATCTCTATTTATGTCCAGTGACCTCCTTCTCTTATCTTGGCTGCGGAACTATTCTGTTGT
This sequence comes from Megaustenia siamemsis, assembly GCA_032433765.1. NCBI lineage: Eukaryota > Metazoa > Mollusca > Gastropoda > Stylommatophora > Ariophantidae > Megaustenia > Megaustenia siamemsis. The sequence goes on along the minus strand of JAVIAB010000026.1, from coordinate 12,347,479 downwards.
TAATTAATTAAATAACTCCAATGACCTTCCGATTATATTAAGGCAGGGTAAAAAAAGGGGGGGGGGGGGACTTTCAGGAATAAGGAGGCACGAACGAAAGTTAATCACTCACTAGTCATGTTTGACCTCACCAAATCCAACCTGGCAGACACACTAGCTCATGTCATATTTCGTTTCTAGCCTCCCCCGCTCCAAAAGCGTTGTTAACACGTCATTCATGTCGTGCTTAGTAAATGTACAGATAAAAGTACAATCTTTTTTTTTTCTTTGTTAAATTGTTGTAAACAAATATATTCTGATGTGTTTTGTTATAACTGCAAGAAAAGTTGGTTTGAAAACCCAGCTGCTAATTACCAGCAACATTGTTGATACCTTATTTAAAAAGTATTGATCCTTCTCGCGTGACGTCACATGGAGCTTGTGTTTTTCAACATCAATCTCTAGTCTAGACGAGATGTTAGATCTTATTTAACGAGTCTATGCCTGCCAACGTTGCTTCTCTTATAAGTGTTATTTTTAGTGTCTCTTTGGGTCTTCCTCTTTTTCTGTATCCTGATGTCTCATCTCAACACATGTCTGACATATATCCATCATTTTTCCTTAATTGTAGATGAGATCTTTGGTTGCATGACCATTTCTATAATGTCAATATTAGTCTTGAATTCATTCCATTGTACACAGAGTATTCTTCTTAGGCATTTGTCTTTATAAACGTTTAGTTTTTTCTCAATCTCCTTTGATGTTTTCCAGCCGCGTACTTAAGTGTCCATAACACGTTCAAATAGTACCAACATATGTGACGTTTAGTCGACGGACCATCCTCGTTAAACATCGGACAAATCCGTAATTGCTGAGATCTCCTCCGAAGTATAACTCTCAGCTTTCAACGTCTAGGGTCTGCTGCACTGACTTGTCAGTGGAGCCTCATAGACCAGTCCAGTGTCGTACAGTAGCTGAAGCAGCCATTTCAATGTCTAGAGCCTGCTGCATTGACTTGTCAGTGGAGCCTCATAGACCAGTCCAGTGTCGTACAGTAGCTGAAGCAGCCATTTCAATGTCTAGAGCCTGCTGCATTGACTTGTCAGTGGAGCCTCGTAGACCAGTCCAGTGTTCTACAGCAGCTGGAGCAGCCATTTCAATGTCTAGAGCCTGCTGCATTGACTTGTCAGTGGAGCCTCATAGACCAGTCCAGTGTTCTACAGCAGCTGAAGCAGCCATTTCAATGTCTAGAGCCTGCTGCATTGACTTGTCAGTGGAGCCTCATAGATCTTCCAGTGTACTACAGTAGCTGAAGCTGCCATTTAAATGTCTAGAGCCTGCTGCATTGACTTGCCTGAAGCATGAAAGTGGTACGCGTGTGTGGTGGGTCTAGAAAATAAGCGGAGTGAAGCATGAAAGTGGTACGCGTGTGGCGGATGTAGAAAATAAGGGAAGTGAAGCATGAAAGTGGTACGTGTGTGGCGGTCTAGAAAATAAGGGGAGTGAAGCATGAAAGTGGTACGTGTGTGGCGGTCTAGAAAATAAGGGGAGTGAAGCATGAAAGTGGTACGTGTGTGGCGGTCTAGTTAATAAGGGGAGTGAAGCATGAAAGTGGTACGCGTGTGGCGGGTGTAGAAAATAAGGGGAGTGAAGCATGAAAGTGGTACGCGTGTGGCGGGTCTAGAAAATAGGGGAGTGAAGCATGAAAGTGGTACGCGTGTGGCGGGTCTAGAAAATAAGGGGAGTGAAGCATGAAAGTGGTACGCGTGTGGCGGGTGTAGAAAATAAGGGGAGTGAAGCATGAAAGTGGTACGTGTGTGTGGTGGGTCTAGAAAATAAGGGGAGTGAAGCATGAAAGTGGTACGTGTGTGTGGTGGGTCTAGAAAATAAGGGGAGTGAAGCATGAAAGTGGTACGCGTGTGACGGGTCTAGAAAATAAGGGGAGTGAAGCAAAACCATCAACCAAGAGAACGCCGTAAGTGATGTCATCTGTTTGTGGAAATGGGACTTCATTTCCTCTTCTTGCCACCAGCCACACATCACCACTTCATTTCCTCTTCCTGCCACCAGCCACACATTACCACTCCTCACTAAGTTACAGTAAATGCAATTTTCATGTTATGATATATTATACACGTATTTTATTGATTGTTTATGGCATTGACTTGTGCTGTATTTACCTCAAAATAACGTGTTTTTGTTGTTTAAGTTGATTAAAACTCGTTTTGTGTAGGGTGTGGGTATTCTGGACGGAAGTGCGAGGCACCACAGTAGAGAAAGTCGTCGCAATAAGTACATCTTGTGCTCATATTAAAAGGAGACACAACTCAATTTCTTCCACCTGAGTTATAAAACCTTCAACCCCCCTCAATTTCAGAATGGCCCATCCCAAAAAAACACCCTGTGGTTATCCTTGACCGGAAGGAAATGTTCATTGAAATCATTTCATTGGTTGGTTCACGCACTTTTAACTGATTTTGTTATTTCGAAGGATTCTGTTCATAGCTTGTTTTGTGTACAATTAATTGTGATTCTTTGTCAGCCTACAACAGTGTCACTTTGTGTCGCTTACTCTATGATTATAGTAAGTTAATAAATAGTTACATAACAATCTTGTCGCAGTTTGGGTTTTTTTTCTGAACAGTTTTTTTTTTTCGATCACAAGTCATTTCACAAAAACTCGTTTGAGCTGGAAGTTTTTGTGTTCAAGCTTGTTTCAGCTGCTGAAGCTGTTTTTGTTGTATCTGGGAATATCACAGCGTAATCATGCACAATAAGCATTATGAGTCACATGACTAGGATATTACTAAGAATCATCATGCGAAGAGTGCGAAACAAAAGCAATCCAGAAATTAGTGATGAACAATGTGGTTTTGTTGGAGGTAAAGGAATGAGCAATGCCATATATATCATAAGATCTTTAGTAGAAAGAGCCATAGAGGTGAAAACAGATCTATACCTATGTTTCGTAGATTATACCAAAGCATTTGACAAAGTGAGGGAGCCGCGATAGCTCAGTGGTTAGTGCACTGAACTACAAAGGACAAGAGGTCGTGTTCGATCCTGATCAACGGTTTCCGAGTTCACCCAGCCTTAACTGAGTACAGGATTTTTTCTGGGAAAGCAAAGCGGCACGGGCGTAATACCGACCACATTACCCCAAAAATCATGTGCCGAAGGTCTGTAAAAATGATGGCCACTAACACCATATTCCCTATATTCCACTTGGCGTGACGGGGGTACTTGACTTTACTCTTACTTTTATTTGACAAAGCAAAGCACCAAGAAATAATCAACATTTTAGAAGGCATAAACGTAGACAGCTAAGATCTAAGAATAATAAAGATCATGTACTGGCAACAAACAGTGGCCATAAGAACTGGAAACCAATTGGGAATGTTTCAACAAATAAAATAGGGTGTTATCCAAGGTTGTGTCTGTCACCACACCAGACTTATTTAATATTTATAGTGAGATTATTTTAAGATCCATAAAGGGCATGCCTGTAATAACAATTGGGGGTCATAATATAAATAATCTAAGGTATGCTGATGATACAGTTGTAATCGCTAAGAGTGAAAATGAGTTACAAGAAATATTTGACATTATAGTGAAAGAAAGCAAAAATAAAGGACTCAGCCTTAATAGCAAAAATAAAACAGAAGTAATGGTAACAACAAAGAAAAAGACATCACCTCAGTGCAAAATAAAGACAAGTTGAACAATATTAAAACAGGTAAATGAATTTAAATATTTGGGAACTTTGTTAACCTCAGACGGAAGATTTACAACAGAGGTGAGATGCAGAATGTCTCAGGCAAAAGCAGCTTTCCAAAAAAATGAGAGAGATACTATGCAATCCATTTTTTTATATATAAGCAACATAAATAGTTCTTAAATGTTATGTAGAGTCAGTCTTAAGATATGGATGCGAATCATGGACAATAGGACAAGATACAAGAAAATCACTGGAGGCTGTAGAAATGTGGTTTTACAGAAGAATGTTGAGAATACCATGGACAGCTAAGAAGAGTAAAGAAAACGTTCTGAAAGAGGTCAAAGCAAAAAGAGAGCTAATTTCCAATATTAGGAAGAAACAATCCTCATTTTTGGCCATGTAATGAGAAGAGAACAGCTGGAATATATTGTAACAACTGGGAAAATTGAGGGACGCAGAGACAGAAGCAAAGAGAAAAGACACCAGACAGCTTAAGAGAATGGCTTGGTAGCAGGTCAACAACACAAATGTTAAATAGCTGTTGCGATCGAAAGTTGTGGAGAGACTTGATCACCTATGCCAGCAGGCATGGTACTTGATGATGATGGTGATAGTATATCCAAATCTACATATTTTCATTTTAGTTTCAGTCATTCAAAAACACAAACGACATATTTATGACCATTCACAGTGATAGTCTGTTAACAATTAAAAACAAATAAATTCAGAACTTTGTTTCACCCATCGCTAGAATTAAATAAATCCTCCGTTCATTAAATTCAAAATTCACTTTCATTTTGAAATGATAGCCATAGACAAAGAGAATGCACATGAATTCATCAATTTAGAGCAGAATTAGCTTATCTAAAACATGACAAATCTAGAATTAACATATCTAAAACATGACAAATCTAGAATTAACATATCTAAAACATGACAAATCTATCATTAACATATCTAAAACATGACAAATCTATCATTAACATATCTAAAACGTGACAAATCTATAATTAACATATGTAAAACGTGACAAATCTATAATTAACATATCTAAAACATGACAAATCTATCATTAACATATCTAAAACATGACAAATCTATAATTAACATATGTAAAACATGACAAATCTATAATTAACATATCTAAAACATGACAAATCTATCATTAACATGTCTAAAACATGACAAATCTATAATTAACATATCTAAAACATGACAAATCTATCATTAACATGTCTAAAACATGACAAATCTATCATTAACATGTCTAAAACATGACAAATCTATAATTAACATATCTAAAACATGACAAATCTATCATTAACATATCTAAAACATGACAAATCTATCATTAACATGTCTAAAACATGACAAATCTATCATTAACATGTCTAAAACATGACAAATCTATAATTAACATATCTAAAACATGACAAATCTATCATTAACATGTCTAAAACATGACAAATCTATCATTAACATGTCTAAAACATGACAAATCTATCATTAACATATCTAAAACATGACAAATCTATCATTAACATGTCTAAAACATGACAAATCTATCATTAACATGTCTAAAACATGACAAATCTATCATTAACATGTCTAAAACATGACAAATCTATCATTAACATGTCTAAAACATGACAAATCTATCATTAACATGTCTAAAACATGACAAATCTATCATTAACATATCTAAAACATGACAAATCTATCATTAACATGTCTAAAACATGACAAATCTATCATTAACATGTCTAAAACATGACAAATCTATCATTAACATGTCTAAAACATGACAAATCTATCATTAACATGTCTAAAACATGACAAATCTATCATTAACATGTCTAAAACATGACAAATCAGGATTTGGTAAAGAAATCGCACCGTGTACGTAACTCGACACAAAACAATCATCTCATTTGTTTGTCTACTGTCCATGATTCGCTTCCATAAGTCAGAATTGGCTGTAATTAGCACCGATGGACTCTCTTTCTCACTTCTATTGATATAAGTTTTGTTGCATAAGATGTTTTTCATTTTCTGAAATGCTATCTTAGCCTGAGCTATTCTTCTTTTTTTTTTTTATTTATGTGGTACATTTTATTTCTGTGGTACATCTTCCATCTGATATTATTGTGCCCAAGTATTTGACGCGTTGCGCTTGTTTCAGATTTGTCCTGTTTATTTTGTTGTTGCAAGATGGTGACTGTTTCTTCGATATCACCATTACTTCTGTTTTCTTACTATTCAGACTGAGACCTTTCTTATTGCATTCTTTTACTATTATGTCTATCATTTCTTGTAGTTCATTCTCTGTCGCTGATATTAAGACTGTGTAATCTGCGTATCGTAAATTGTTTATGTTTGACCCTAGACTTCCAATCCTTTTTTGTCTACTATTGATTCTAGGACTAGCTAGTGAATTTTAAAATATAGATTTTTCAAAATTAAAACAGCGGCAATTTTTAATGGAACAAACACACCGGCCACTGTCAGTGGCCGTTTGTTGTAACGCTACCTGGCCATTGGTGGACTGTCTACTAAGGGTTAAAATATAGCAAGCTAGAGCCCAATACTTGAGACAAATAATAATAAATGAATATTGTTATAGAGGGAAACTTCCGAGGCGATAATCAGTGAATCAATTCAGAGGAAGAGGTATGTTTACAGCACTCGGAAAAAATGACAAATAATCAACAACAGTTAGTTAGCTGAGTGGCAGTGTTCCCTAGCGTTTGGCTTTTCGTGGCAAGGCGCTGTGCCACTGAGTACGGGTTCGATCCTGCCTTGGGCCATATATTTTTTATGTTGTTGATTATTTGTCATTTTTTCCGAGTGCTGTAAACATACCTCTTCATCTGAATTGATTCACAGCCCAATACTTGACTTGCCATGAGCGCTAGAAACCCACACTTAGCTTCACCCCTGACGTTAGCAACTCTCGACACCTCACAAGTTTCAACTACTAATAACTAATAATTCAAATTCCTATAATCCATTTCGTTTTATGCAAATGAGCCTATGAAAAATAATAGCAACAAAACTAAACACGAAGTGAATGTATAGTATTACAACCTTCGTTCACATTAGTAATTCTGTTGGGGTTATGGGCTGAGAAGAGACCACGACTTCTGTTTGTTCAGGCAGGTATCGAACCTTGAGCATAAACACATGGAGGTACATGATAGCTGTTCCTGGCTTTCATAACTCAGTATCGCCGACCACAGTCTGGCACGTGCAGCTGTTCCGTGTTCCATATATTAATCACGTGTGCGCAAACTTAATGATAAACATACCGGTAGTCACGTGTTAAATATTATATATATATTAAAAGATAAGTATTAGCACTCGTCAGTCTGACAGAAACAACAACTAATAAACGACGTCAAATAGGAACAGAGAAAGGTCAATCTGCCTCTCGCTTGCCATTGGTTGGCCTTGGGTTTGTCGCCTCCTTGACAACGCATGTCATGATCCGTGCAGCCTCAGGCGATATCTTTCAAGTTGTATTAAACAGCGATTTCCTTTTAAATAAAAGTGTAGTTAAAACATGTTTAATTTACTTGGTGTTGCTGGCTTTACATTCAGTGTTATCTTCGTTATTGCAAGCGTCCACTTGTCAACATCCCTTTCTAGATACATCTATAATTTTGATAACACTGACAGCTTAACCAGAATAGTCTGAATGGTAAGAAAACAGAAGTAATGGTCATATTGAAGAAACAATCATCATCGTCTTGCAGGATAAAAATAAACAGGACAAATCTGAAACAAGTGCAACGCGTCAAATACTTGGGCACAATAATAACATCAGATGGAAGATGTGCTACGGAAATAAAAAGCAGAATAGCTCAGGCCAAAATAGCATTTCAGAAAATGAAAAACGTCTTATGCAACAAATCTATATCAATAAAAATGAGAAAGAGAGTTCATCGGTGCTATATAGAACCAATTCTGACCTATGGAAGCGAATCGTGGACAGTAGACAAGCAAATGAAAAGACGATTAGAGGCCACAGAGATGGGATTTCTCAGAAGAATGTTAAAAGTTCCCTGGACAGATAAAAAGACCAATGAGGAAGTTTTCAAAGAGGCCAACACAAAAAGGGAGCTCCTAAAAAACATCAGAAAGAAGCAATCAACATTTTTCGGACACATCATGAGAAGAGGAAAGTTGGAATACTTGGTTACAACTGGCAAAATAAAAGGAAAGAGAGATCGCGGACGACAAAGGGAGAAAATACTGGATAGCTTGGTGTCATGGCATGGAAAACAGTCAACAACAGAACTGATACGATGCACTGTAGATAGAAGATTGTGGAGGGACATGATCGCCTACGCCAACCGGTATGGCACATGATGATGATGACAGCTTTACCTGTGACAGCGTACACAATAAAGGCATTTGGGGTCTGGTTGGTCACGAGGCAAGACGCCGGCCTCGAGACAGAAAGGTTGTGGGTTCATATCCCGGCTACACCGGTTGGGATTTGTATTTATGATTTCTCTCTGCGGCAACCACTCCTGGTCTCAGCAGCGAGACCCGACTTGAAGCGTCACTTACTAATCGACGAAAAAAATATGAGTACTTCCAAAGTCGGAGTTATCTGCCTGTGCGGCGAGGGACCCCTGTGCACACGGCTGCCAGGGAAAAATGGATTAACACGCAAAATTCAGTTCCTAGTCTCTAGGGACTTCGTCAGAATTCAAAGATAGCAAACTCAACACAAAATATATATATATACAGGATTTATAAGTCTCCGTCAGTGATAGTTGAGTGTGGATTCTCCAGCGCCCCTAGAAATGTTATTTCTCTTATGTTCTTTCGCCGTGTAGTCTCTTTTTCTATGAACATGTCTGCTTCTTGTTTCAGTTAGAGCTTTAGAGTGTGTTTCCAAAGATTGCGGTCTGCAAATAGTGTTTTCCCAGGTTGCAGGGTTTATGTTCAGAGTTTTCATGTCACGTGTTACACACGTCTACAAATCGAAGTTTTAGGCGCCCGCTAGTCGTTTTGTCATCTGCTAGTTGTCCATAGAGTATATCTTTTGGTATGCGGCCATCTTTCATACGGTCACGTGACCAAGCCAGCGAAATCTACTCAAATAAAGGTATAGGACAGGGTGTAATGAATCTCTATAGTAATCAACCTGCGAAGCGGAGGTTGCATAAGATTAAGATTAATCTTCTTCTTCTTCTTCTTCTTCTTCTTCTTCTTCTTCTTCTTCTTCTTCTTCTTATCCTTCCTCTGCTGCCGTTGGCGTCGAGGGGAGAAACAATCTGCGATTCTTTGCTCCTATGTTGGCCTCTTTTGATGTTATTCCTCCTAGTGACTCTAGTATTCCCTTTATCCATCTCTTTCTCTGTCTTCCTCTTAATCTGGCGTTTTCGTAGCCATTGTTTCGTAGCCATTATGATTAATCCAGCGACATTAATGGCAGTTCCGTGTATGTTTGTGTCTCAATTGGTTCTGTCCTTATATTGAACCGTTCTTCTTCTTTCCTTCCTCATTTGTCTTTCAGCGTTGAGGTGAGGTATACATTGCAGTCTTATACCCTTCTGTTCGCCTCTGCTGCTACATTTCCTAGTGTTTCTAATATTCCGTCAATCCATCTTTTCCGTGGTTGGCCCTTGTGTCTGGTGTTCCCGCAACGTTTATTGAAGGCTCGTTGTGTTGTGTTTTGATTTTGAAAAAGCGGTGAACATAAAGAACTCCACATCTAATTAACCAAGATTCGACCACACATGGGGCGACACCTCTCTCTCTCTCTCTCTCTCTATATATATATATATATATATATATATATATATATACATGTATATATATACCAGTGGCGTATTCTCTATGATACCGCAACTACCTCCGGTAGCCTGAACATGTATTAACGAAATACAAAAGGAAATGATGATTTATTATATTTTTGTAAGTAAAAATAGTAAAGTACCCCCGTCACGCCAAGTGGCGTATAGGGAAATATGGTGTTAGTGACCCTATATTTTACAGACCTGCAGCACATGATTTTTGGGGTAATGTGGTCAGTATTACGCCCGTGCTGCTTTACTTTCCCAGAAAAAAATCCGGTACCCATTTAAGGTTGGGTGAACCCGGCAGCCGTCGGTTGGGATCGAACCCTACCCCTTGTCCGTGGTAGTCCAGTTCACTAACCACTGAGCTATCGCGGCTCCCCATTATATTTTTGTATATAATTATATTACAAATTTTCGAATATTCTATTACACATTTCGTAGGCCAATATGATTTATTTGCTTTGACTTGCATTTATTAAAGCAAGGTTTTCCTATGGCCACTATAACGTTTGTGAATGAAACCGAAACTACTCTAAGATAGTACATGAAACCACTAATAAGCAACGGTACAGTTCTCTTCTCGCCGACTTAGAATTAATAACATTGACATTCAAAAATTGCAGTGAAAATAATACGGCGAGAGCTACCTATACAAAATGCAGTTTCATGAGTTATTTTTAGGTCTAGCCAATCAGAACCGTCACAAAGTGAAAGTGAAACTATGTCTGATTACCGGAACTTCCTAACCTATTTATAACTATGGTATGCGCATCATGATTGAATGTTGAAAGAACTTTTTCTGCTCTCAAGAGAATCAAATCTTATTGTCGCTCAAACTCAGACACAAGAACGCTTATCTGGTCCATTGTGAAATCATTCCTTCAGAAACTTAGAAACCAACCCAACAGTACTTTAAATGACAAAGTCATCGAGACATTTTCGCCCCAAACAAGACGGATAGAGTTTACATATGAATAAGTAAGTAATTTAAAATGTAGTGATGACATTAGCAAATATTACTTCATGTTAGCCTACTAATATATAAAATGTGTCTTTATTTATTATGTCAGCGGTAGCCCAGACCCCAAAACCAGTATACGCCACTGATATATACATTCATTCATAACTATCTTCACTGCATTTCCCTTTTACTGTGGTCTGACGGATAGACTTAAAGGACCGGAGAGACTTAAAGGACAGGAGAGACTTAAAGGACAGGAGAGACTTAAAGGACCGGAGAGACTTAAAGGACCGGAGAGATTTAAAGGACCGGAGAGATTTGAAGGACCGGAGAGACTTAAAGGACCGGAGAGATTTAAAGGACAGGAGAGACTTAAAGGACAGGAGAGACTTAAAGGACAGGAGAGACTTAAAGGACCGGACAGACTTAAAGGACAGGAGAGACTTAAAGGACCGGAGAGACTTAAAGGACCGGACAGACTTAAAGGACCGGACAGACTTAAAGGACCGGAGAGACTTAAAGGACCGGAGAGACTTAAATGACCGGAGAGGCTTAAAGGACCGGAGAGATTTAAAGGACCGGACAGACTTAAAGGACCGGAGAGGCTTAAAGGACCGGAGAGACTTAAAGGACCGGAGAGATTTAAAGGACCGGAGAGATTTAAATGACCGGAGAGACTTAAATGACCGGAGAGATTTAAATGACCGGAGAGACTTAAATGACCGGAGAGATTTAAATGACCGGAGAGGCTTAAAGGACCGGAGAGATTTAAATGACTGGAGAGATTTAAAGGACCGGACAGACTTAAAGGACCGGAGAGATTTAAAGGACCGGACAGACTTAAAGGACCAGAGAGACTTAAAGGACCGGACAGACTTAAAGGACCGGACAGACTTAAAGGACCGGAGAGACTTAAAGGACCGGACAGACTTAAAGGACCGGACAGACTTAAAGGACCGGACAGACTTAAAGGACCGGACAGACTTAAAGGACCGGACAGACTTAAAGGACCGGAGAGACTTAAAGGACCGGACAGACTTAAAGGACCGGACAGACTTAAAGGACCGGAGAGACTTAAAGGACCGGACAGACTTAAAGGACCGGAGAGACTTAAATGACCGGAGAGATTTAAAGGACCGGAGAGATTTAAATGACCGGAGAGGCTTAAAGGACCGGAGAGACTTAAAGGACCGGACAGACTTAAAGGACCGGAGAGACTTAAAGGACCGGACAGACTTAAAGGACCGGACAGACTTAAAGGACCGGAGAGATTTAAAGGACCGGAGAGATTTAAATAACCGGAGAGACTTAAAGGACCGGAGAGACTTAAATGACCGGAGAGGCTTAAAGGACCGGAGAGATTTAAATGACCGGACAGACTTAAAGGACCGGAGAGACTTAAAGGACCGGAGAGATTTAAAGGACCGGACAGACTTAAAGGACCGGAGAGACTTAAAGGACCGGACAGACTTAAAGGACCGGACAGACTTAAAGGACCGGAGAGACTTAAAGGACCGGACAGACTTAAAGGACCGGACAGACTTAAAGGACCGGACAGACTTAAAGGACCGGAGAGACTTAAAGGACCGGACAGACTTAAAGGACCGGACAGACTTAAAGGACCGGAGAGACTTAAATGACCGGAGAGATTTAAAGGACCGGAGAGATTTAAATGACCGGAGAGGCTTAAAGGACCGGAGAGATTTAAATGACCGGAGAGATTTAAATGACCGAAGAGATTTAAAGGACCGGAGAGATTTAAAGGACCGGAGAGACTTAAAGGACCGGAGAGACTTAAATGAACGGAGAGGCTTAAAGGACCGGAGAGATTTACATGACCGGAGAGATTTAAAGGACCGGAGAGACTTAAAGGACCGGAGAGACTTAAATGACCGGAGAGGCTTAAAGGACCGGAGAGATTTAAATGACCAAAGAGATTTAAAGGACCGGAGAGATTTAAAGGACCGGAGAGACTTAAAGGACCGGAGAGACTTAAAGGACAGGAGAGATTTAAAGGACAGGAGAGACTTAAAGGACAGGAGAGACTTAAAGGACAGGAGAGACTTAAAGGACAGGACAGACTTAAAGGACAGGAGAGACTTAAAGGACAGGAGAGACTTAAAGGACAGGAGAGATTTAAAGGACAGGAGAGACTTAAAGGACAGGACAGACTTAAAGGACAGGAGAGACTTAAAGGACAGGAGAGACTTAAAGGACCGGAGAGATTTAAAGGACAGGAGAGACTTAAAGGACCGGAGAGATTTAAAGGACAGGAGAGACTTAAAGGACCGGAGAGACTTAAAGGACCGGAGAGATTTAAAGGACCGGAGAGACTTAAAGGACCGGAGAGACTTAAAGGACCGGAGAGACTTAAAGGACCGGAGAGATTTAAAGGACCGGAGAGACTTAAAGGACCGGAGAGACTTAAAGGACCGGAGAGATTTAAAGGACCGGAGAGACTTAAAGGACCGGAGAGACTTAAAGGACCGGAGAGACTTAAAGGACAGGAGAGACTTAAAGGACCGGAGAGACTTAAAGGACAGGAGAGACTTAAAGGACAGGAGAGACTTAAAGGACCGGAGAGACTTAAAGGACAGGAGAGACTTAACGGACTGGAGAGACTTAAAGGACAGGAGAGACTTAAAGGACAGGAGAGACTTAAAGGACCGGAGAGACTTAAAGGACCGGAGAGACTTAAAGGACAGGAGAGACTTAAAGGACAGGAGAGACTTAAAGGACAGGAGAGATTTAAAGGACAGGAGAGACTTAAAGGACCGGAGAGACTTAAAGGACAGGAGAGACTTAAAGGACAGGAGAGACTTAAAGGACAGGAGAGACTTAAAGGACAGGAGAGATTTAAAGGACAGGAGAGACTTAAAGGACCGGAGAGATTTAAAGGACAGGAGAGACTTAAAGGACCGGAGAGATTTAAAGGACCGGACAGACTTAAAGGACAGGAGAGACTTAAAGGACCGGAGAGACTTAAAGGACAGGAGAGATTTAAAGGACCGGAGAGACTTAAAGGACCGGAAAGACTTAAAGGACAGGAGAGACTTAAAGGACCGGAGAGACTTGAAGGACAGGAGAGACTTAAAGGACAGGAGAGACTTAAAGGACAGGAGAGATTTAAAGGACAGGAGAGACTTAAAGGACAGGAGAGATTTAAAGGACAGGAGAGACTTAAAGGACAGGAGAGACTTAAAGGACAGGAGAGACTTAAAGGACAGGAGAGATTTAAAGGACAGGAGAGACTTAAAGGACAGGAGAGACTTAAAGGACAGGAGAGATTTAAAGGACAGGAGAGATTTAAAGGACAGGAGAGACTTAAAGGACAGGAGAGATTTAAAGGACCGGAGAGACTTAAAGGACAGGAGAGACTTAAAGGACCGGAGAGACTTAAAGGACCGGAGAGATTTAAAGGACAGGAGAGACTTAAAGGACAGGAGAGATTTAAAGGACCGGAGAGACTTAAAGGACCGGAGAGATTTAAAGGACAGGAGAGACTTAAAGGACAGGAGAGACTTAAAGGACAGGAGAGACTTAAAGGACCGGAGAGACTTAAAGGACCGGAGAGACTTAAAGGACAGGAGAGACTTAAAGGACCGGAGAGATTTAAATGACCGGAGAGACTTAAAGGACCGGAGAGACTTAAAGGACCGGAGAGACTTAAAGGACAGGAGAGGCTTAAAGGACCGGAGAGACTTAAAGGACAGGAGAGGCTTAAAGGACCGGAGAGATTTAAAGGACAGGACAGACTTAAAGGACAGGAGAGACTTAAAGGACAGGAGAGATTTAAAGGACCGGAGAGATTTAAAGGACAGGACAGACTTAAAGGACAGGAGAGACTTAAAGGACAGGAGAGATTTAAAGGACCGGAGAGATTTAAAGGACCGGAGAGACTTAAAGGACAGGAGAGACTTAAAGGACAGGAGAGACTTAAAGGACCGGACAGACTTAAAGGACCGGAGAGGCTTAAAGGACCGGAGAGATTTAAAGGACAGGAGAGATTTAAAGGACCGGAGAGACTTAAAGGACAGGAGAGATTTAAAGGACAGGAGAGACTTAAAGGACCGGAGAGACTTAAAGGACCGGAGAGATTTAAAGGACCGGAGAGACTTAAAGGACCGGAGAGACTTAAAGGACCGGAGAGATTTAAAGGACCGGAGAGACTTAAAGGACCGGAAAGATTTAAAGGACAGGAGAGACTTAATGGACCGGAGAGATTTAAAGGACAGGAGAGACTTAAAGGACCGGAGAGATTTAAAGGACCGGAGAGATTTAAAGGACAGGAGAGATTTAAAGGACGGAGAGACTTAAAGGACCGGAGAGATTTAAAGGACCGGAGAGACTTAAAGGACCGGAGAGATTTAAAGGACCGGAGAGATTGAAAGGACCGGAGAGACTTAAAGGACAGGAGAGATTTAAAGGACAGGAGAGACTTAAAGGACCGGAGAGATTTAAAGGACCGGAGAGATTTAAAGGACAGGAGAGATTTAAAGGACCGGAGAGACTTAAAGGACAGGAGAGATTTAAAGGACCGGAGAGACTTAAAGGACAGGAGAGATTTATAGGACCGGGGAGACTTAAAGGACAGGAGAGATTTTAAGGACCGGAGAGACTTAAAGGACAGGAGAGATTTAAAGGACAGGAGAGACTTAAAGGACCGGAGAGACTTAAAGGACAGGAGAGATTTAAAGGACCGGAGAGACTTAAAGGACAGGAGAGATTTAAAGGACCGGAGAGACTTAAAGGACCGGAGAGACTTAAAGGACAGGAGAGACTTAAAGGACCGGAGAGACTTAAAGGACAGGAGAGACTTGAAGGACCGGAGAGACTTAAAGAACCGGAGAGATTTAAAGGACCGGAGAGACTTAAAGGACCGGACAGACTTAAAGGACAGGAGAGATTTAAAGGACCGGGGAGATTTAAAGGACAGGAGAGACTTAAAGGACAGGAGAGATTTAAAGGACAGGAGAGACTTAAAGGACAGGAGAGATTTAAAGGACAGGATAGATTTAAAGGACAGGAGAGACTTAAAGGACAGGAGAGATTTAAAGGACAGGAGAGACTTAAAGGACCGGAGAGATTTAAAGGACCGGAGAGATTTAAAGGACAGGAGAGACTTAAAGGACAGGAGAGATTTAAAGGACAGGAGAGACTTAAAGGACAGGAGAGACTTAAAGGACCGGAGAGACTTAAAGGACCGGAGAGACTTAAAGGACAGGAGAGATTTAAAGGACAGGAGAGACTTAAAGGACAGGAGAGATTTTAAGGACAGGAGAGACTTAAAGGACAGGAGAGATTTAAAGGACCGGAGAGACTTAAAGGACAGGAGAGATTTAAAGGACCGGAGAGACTTAAAGGACAGGAGAGATTTAAAGGACAGGAGAGATTTAAAGGACAGGAGAGATTTAAAGGACAGGAGAGACTTAAAGGACAGGAGAGACTTAAAGGACCGGAGAGACTTAAAGGACAGGAGAGATTTAAAGGACCGGAGAGACTTAAAGGACAGGAGAGATTTAAAGGATCGGAGAGACTTAAAGGACAGGAGAGATTTAAAGGACAGGAGAGACTTAAAGGACAGGAGAGATTTAAAGGACAGGAGAGACTTAAAGGACAGGAGAGATTTAAAGGACAGGAGAGACTTAAAGGACCGGAGAGACTTAAAGGACAGGAGAGATTTAAAGGACAGGAGAGACTTAAAGGACAGGAGAGACTTAAAGGACAGGAGAGATTTAAAGGACAGGAGAGATTTAAAGGACAGGAGAGACTTAAAGGACAGGAGAGATTTAAAGGACAGGAGAGACTTAAAGGACCGGAGAGACTTAAAGGACAGGAGAGATTTAAAGGACCGGAGAGACTTAAAGGACAGGAGGGATTTAAAGGACCGGAGAGACTTAAAGGACAGGAGAGATTTAAAGGACAGGAGAGACTTAAAGGACAGGAGAGATTTAAAGGACAGGAGAGATTTAAAGGACCGGAGAGATTTAAAGGACCGGAGAGACTTAAAGGACCGGAGAGACTTAAAGGACCTTAGAGATTTAAAGGACAGGAGAGATTTAAAGGACAGGAGAGATTTAAAGGACCGGACAGACTTAAAGGACAGGAGAGATTTAAAGGACAGGAGAGACTTAAAGGACAGGAGAGATTTAAAGGACAGGAGAGATTTAAAGGACAGGAGAGTCTTAAAGGACAGGAGAGATTTAAAGGACCGGAGAGACTTAAAGGACAGGAGAGATTTAAAGGACCGGAGAGACTTAAAGGACAGGAGAGATTTAAAGGACAGGAGAGACTTAAAGGACAGGAGAGATTTAAAGGACAGGAGAGACTTAAAGGACAGGAGAGACTTAAAGGACCGGAGAGACTTAAAGGACAGGAGAGATTTAAAGGACCGGAGAGACTTAAAGGACAGGAGAGATTTAAAGGACAGGATAGACTTAAAGGACAGGAGAGATTTAAAGGACAGGAGAGACTTAAAGGACAGGAGAGACTTAAAGGACCGGAGAGACTTAAAGGACAGGAGAGATTTAAAGGACAGGAGAGACTTAAAGGACAGGAGAGATTTAAAGGACCGGAGAGACTTAAAGGACAGGAGAGATTTAAAGGACAGGAGAGATTTAAAGGACAGGAGAGACTTAAAGGACAGGAGAGACTTAAAGGACCGGAGAGACTTAAAGGACAGGAGAGACTTAAAGGACAGGAGAGATATAAAGGACCGGAGAGACTTAAAGGACCGGAGAGACTTAAAGGACAGGAGAGATTTAAAGGACAGGAGAGACTTAAAGGACAGGAGAGACTTAAAGGACAGGAGAGATTTAAAGGACAGGAGAGACTTAAAGGACCGGAGAGACTTAAAGGACAGGAGAGATTTAAAGGACAGGAGAGACTTAAAGGACTGGAGAAACTTAAAGGACCGGAGAGACTTAAAGGACAGGAGAGACTGAAAGGACAGGAGAGATTTAAAGGACCGGAGAGACTTAAAGGACCGGAGAGACTTAAAGGACCATAGAGACTTAAAGGACCGGAGAGACTTAAAGGAACGGAGAGACTTAAAGGACAGGAGAGACTTAAAGGACCGGAGAGACTTAAAGGACCGGAGAGATTTAAAGGACCGGAGAGACTTAAAGGACCGGAGAGACTTAAAGGACAGGAGAGACTTAAAGGACCGGAGAGACTTAAAGGACAGGAGAGACTTAAAGGACAGGAGAGACTTAAAGGACAGGAGAGACTTAAAGGACCGGAGAGACTTAAAGGACCGGAGAGACTTAAAGGACAGGAGAGACTTAAAGGACCGGAGAGATTTAAAGGACTGGAGAGATTTAAAGGACCGGAGAGACTTAAAGGACAGGAGAGACTTAAAGGACCGGAGAGACTTAAAGGACAGGAGAGATTTAAAGGACAGGAGAGACTTAAAGGACAGGAGAGACTTAAAGGACAGGAGAGATTTAAAGGACCGGAGAGATTTAAAGGACCGGAGAGACTTAAAGGACAGGAGAGATTTAAAGGACAGGAGAGATTTAAAGGACCGGAGAGATTTAAAGGACCGGAGAGATTAAAGGACAGGAGAGACTTAAAGGACAGGAGAGACTTAAAGGACAGGAGAGACTTAAAGGACCGGAGAGACTTAAAGGACCGGAGAGATTTAAAGGACCGGAGAGATTTAAAGGACAGGAGAGACTTAAAGGACAGGAGAGACTTAAAGGACCGGAGAGACTTAAAGGACCGGAGAGATTTAAAGGACCGGAGAGACTTAAAGGACAGGAGAGACTTAAAGGACAGGAGAGATTTAAAGGACAGGAGAGATTTAAAGGACAGGAGAGATTTAAAGGACAGGATAGATTTAAAGGACAGGAGAGACTTAAAGGACAGGAGAGATTTAAAGGACAGGAGAGACTTAAAGGACCGGAGAGATTTAAAGGACCGGAGAGATTTAAAGGACAGGAGAGACTTAAAGGACAGGAGAGATTTAAAGGACAGGAGAGACTTAAAGGACAGGAGAGACTTAAAGGACCGGAGAGACTTAAAGGACCGGAGAGACTTAAAGGACAGGAGAGATTTAAAGGACAGGAGAGACTTAAAGGACAGGAGAGATTTTAAGGACAGGAGAGACTTAAAGGACAGGAGAGATTTAAAGGACCGGAGAGACTTAAAGGACAGGAGAGATTTAAAGGACCGGAGAGACTTAAAGGACAGGAGAGATTTAAAGGACAGGAGAGATTTAAAGGACAGGAGAGATTTAAAGGACAGGAGAGACTTAAAGGACAGGAGAGACTTAAAGGACCGGAGAGACTTAAAGGACAGGAGAGATTTAAAGGACCGGAGAGACTTAAAGGACAGGAGAGATTTAAAGGATCGGAGAGACTTAAAGGACAGGAGAGATTTAAAGGACAGGAGAGACTTAAAGGACAGGAGAGATTTAAAGGACAGGAGAGACTTAAAGGACAGGAGAGATTTAAAGGACAGGAGAGACTTAAAGGACCGGAGAGACTTAAAGGACAGGAGAGATTTAAAGGACAGGAGAGACTTAAAGGACAGGAGAGACTTAAAGGACAGGAGAGATTTAAAGGACAGGAGAGATTTAAAGGACAGGAGAGACTTAAAGGACAGGAGAGATTTAAAGGACAGGAGAGACTTAAAGGACCGGAGAGACTTAAAGGACAGGAGAGATTTAAAGGACCGGAGAGACTTAAAGGACAGGAGGGATTTAAAGGACCGGAGAGACTTAAAGGACAGGAGAGATTTAAAGGACAGGAGAGACTTAAAGGACAGGAGAGATTTAAAGGACAGGAGAGATTTAAAGGACCGGAGAGATTTAAAGGACCGGAGAGACTTAAAGGACCGGAGAGACTTAAAGGACCTTAGAGATTTAAAGGACAGGAGAGATTTAAAGGACAGGAGAGATTTAAAGGACCGGACAGACTTAAAGGACAGGAGAGATTTAAAGGACAGGAGAGACTTAAAGGACAGGAGAGATTTAAAGGACAGGAGAGATTTAAAGGACAGGAGAGACTTAAAGGACAGGAGAGATTTAAAGGACCGGAGAGACTTAAAGGACAGGAGAGATTTAAAGGACCGGAGAGACTTAAAGGACAGGAGAGATTTAAAGGACAGGAGAGACTTAAAGGACAGGAGAGATTTAAAGGACAGGAGAGACTTAAAGGACAGGAGAGACTTAAAGGACCGGAGAGACTTAAAGGACAGGAGAGATTTAAAGGACCGGAGAGACTTAAAGGACAGGAGAGATTTAAAGGACAGGATAGACTTAAAGGACAGGAGAGATTTAAAGGACAGGAGAGACTTAAAGGACAGGAGAGACTTAAAGGACCGGAGAGACTTAAAGGACAGGAGAGATTTAAAGGACAGGAGAGACTTAAAGGACAGGAGAGATTTAAAGGACCGGAGAGACTTAAAGGACAGGAGAGATTTAAAGGACAGGAGAGATTTAAAGGACAGGAGAGACTTAAAGGACAGGAGAGACTTAAAGGACCGGAGAGACTTAAAGGACAGGAGAGACTTAAAGGACAGGAGAGATATAAAGGACCGGAGAGACTTAAAGGACCGGAGAGACTTAAAGGACAGGAGAGATTTAAAGGACAGGAGAGACTTAAAGGACAGGAGAGACTTAAAGGACAGGAGAGATTTAAAGGACAGGAGAGACTTAAAGGACCGGAGAGACTTAAAGGACAGGAGAGATTTAAAGGACAGGAGAGACTTAAAGGACTGGAGAAACTTAAAGGACCGGAGAGACTTAAAGGACAGGAGAGACTGAAAGGACAGGAGAGATTTAAAGGACCGGAGAGACTTAAAGGACCGGAGAGACTTAAAGGACCATAGAGACTTAAAGGACCGGAGAGACTTAAAGGAACGGAGAGACTTAAAGGACCGGAGAGACTTAAAGGACCGGAGAGACTTAAAGGACCGGAGAGACTTAAAGGACCGGAGAGACTTAAAGGACAGGAGAGACTTAAAGGACCGGAGAGACTTAAAGGACAGGAGAGACTTAAAGGACAGGAGAGACTTAAAGGACCGGAGAGACTTAAAGGACCGGAGAGACTTAAAGGACAGGAGAGACTTAAAGGACCGGAGAGATTTAAAGGACTGGAGAGATTTAAAGGACCGGAGAGACTTAAAGGACAGGAGAGACTTAAAGGACCGGAGAGACTTAAAGGACAGGAGAGATTTAAAGGACAGGAGAGACTTAAAGGACAGGAGAGACTTAAAGGACAGGAGAGATTTAAAGGACCGGAGAGATTTAAAGGACCGGAGAGACTTAAAGGACAGGAGAGATTTAAAGGACAGGAGAGATTTAAAGGACCGGAGAGATTTAAAGGACCGGAGAGATTAAAGGACAGGAGAGACTTAAAGGACAGGAGAGACTTAAAGGACAGGAGAGACTTAAAGGACCGGAGAGATTTAAAGGACCGGAGAGATTTAAAGGACCGGAGAGATTTAAAGGACAGGAGAGACTTAAAGGACAGGAGAGACTTAAAGGACCGGAGAGACTTAAAGGACCGGAGAGATTTAAAGGACCGGAGAGACTTAAAGGACAGGAGAGACTTAAAGGACCGGAGAGACTTAAAGGACAGGAGAGACTTAAAGGACCGGAGAGACTTAAAGGACACGAGAGATTTAAAGGACCGGAGAGATTTAAAGGACAGGAGAGATTTAAAGGACCGGAGAGATTTAAAGGACAGGAGAGATTTAAAGGACCGGAGAGACTTAAAGGACAGGAGAGATTTAAAGGACCGGAGAGATTTAAAGGACAGGAGAGATTTAAAGGACAGGAGAGACTTAAAGGACCGGAGAGACTTAAAGGACAGGAGAGATTTAAAGGACCGGAGAGATTTAAAGGACAGGAGAGACTTAAAGGACCGGAGAGACTTAAAGGACAGGAGAGATTTAAAGGACCGGAGAGACTTAAAGGACAGGAGAGACTTAAAGGACCGGAGAGACTTAAAGGACAGGAGAGATTTAAAGGACCGGAGAGATTTAAAGGACCGGAGAGACTTAAAGGACAGGAGAGATTTAAAGGACCGGAGAGATTTAAAGGACCGGAGAGATTTAAAGGACCGGAGAGATTTAAAGGACCGGAGAGACTTAAAGGACCGGAGAGATTTAAAGACCGGAGAGATTTAAAGGACCGGAGAGACTTAAAGGACCAGAGAGACTTAAAGGACCGGAGAGACTTAAAGGACCGGAGAGATTTAAAGGACCGGAGAGATTTAAAGGACCGGAGAGACTTAAAGGACCGGAGAGATTTAAAGGACAGGAGAGATTTAAAGGACCGGAGAGATTTAAAGGACCGGAGAGACTTAAAGGACCGGAGAGATTTAAAGGACCGGAGAGATTTAAAGGACAGGAGAGATTTAAAGGACCGGAGAAATCTAAAGGACAGGAGAGACTTAAAGGACGGAGAGATTTAAAGGACCGGAGAGATTTAAAGGACCGGAGAGATTTAAAGGACCGGAGAGATTTAAAGGACCGGAGAGATTTAAAGGACTGGAGAGATTTAAAGGACCGGAGAGATTTAAAGGACAGGAGAGATTTAAAGGACCGGAGAGACTTAAAGGACAGGAGAGACTTAAAGGACCGGAGAGATTTAAAGGACCGGAGAGATTTAAAGGACAGGAGAGACTTAAAGGACCGGAGAGATTTAAAGGACCGGAGAGATTTAAAGGACAGGAGAGATTTAAAGGACCGGAGAGACTTAAAGGACAGGAGAGATTTAAAGGACAGGAGAGACTTAAAGGACAGGAGAGATTTAAAGGACAGGAGAGATTTAAAGGACAGGAGAGACTTAAAGGACAGGAGAGACTTAAAGGACAGGAGAGAGACAGATTTAAAGGACAGGAGAGACTTAAAGGACAGGAGAGATTTAAAGGACAGGAGAGACTTAAAGGACAGGAGAGACTTAAAGGACAGGAGAGATTTAAAGGACAGGAGAGATTTAAAGGACCGAAGAGACTTAAAGGACAGGAGAGATTTAAAGGACCGGAGAGACTTAAAGGACCGGGGAGATTTAAAGGACAGGACAGACTTAAAGGACAGGAGAGATTTAAAGGACCGGAGAGATTTAAAGGACAGGAGAGTTTAAAGGACCGAAGAGACTTAAAGGACAGGAGAGATTTAAAGGACCGGAGAGACTTAAAGGACAGGAGAGACTTAAAGGACCGGAGAGACTTAAAGGACAGGACAGACTTAAAGGACTGGAGAGACTTAAAGGACCGGAGAGACTTAAAGGACCGGAGAGACTTAAAGGACGGAGAGACTTAAAGGACCGGAGAGACTTAAAGGACCGGAGAGATTTAAAGAACCGAAGAGACTTAAAGGACCGGACAGACTTAAAGGACTGGAGAGATTTAAAGGACCGAAGAGACTTAAAGGACCGGAGAGACTTAAAGGACCGGAGAGATTTAAAGGACCGGAGAGACTTAAAGGACAGGAGAGACTTAAAGGACCGGAGAGATTTAAAGGACCGAAGAGACTTAAAGGACCGGAGAGACTTAAAGGACTGGAGAGACTTAAAGGACCGGAGAGACTTAAAGGACCGGAGAGACTTAAAGGACCGGAGAGACTTAAAGGACCGGAGAGACTTAAAGGACCGGAGAGACTTAAAGGACTAGAGAGACTTAAAGGACCGGAGAGACTTAAAGGACCGGAGAGACTTAAAGGACCGGAGAGACTTAAAGGACCGGACAGACTTAAAGGACGGAGAGACTTAAAGGACCGGAGAGACTTAAAGGACCGGAGAGACTTAAAGGACACAGAGACTTAAAGGACCGGAGAGACTTAAAGGACCGGAGAGACTTAAAGGACCGGAGAGACTTAAAGGACCGGAGAGACTTAAAGGACAGGAGAGATTTAAAGGACCGGAGAGATTTAAAGGACAGGAGAGACTTAAAGGACCGGAGAGATTTAAAGGACCGGAGAGACTTAAAGGACCGGAGAGACTTAAAGGACCGGAGAGATTTAAAGGACCGGAGAGACTTAAAGGACCGGAGAGATTTAAAGGACCGGAGAGACTTAAAGGACCGGACAGACTTAAAGGAACTGAGAGACTTAAAGGACAGGAGAGACTTAAAGGACCGGAGAGACTTAAAGGACAGGAGAGATTTAAAGGACCGGAGAGACTTAAAGGACAGGAGAGATTTAAAGGACCGGAGAGATTTAAAGGACAGGAGAGATTTAAAGGACCGGAGAGACTTAAAGGACAGGAGAGATTTAAAGGACCGGAGAGATTTAAAGGACAGGAGAGATTTAAAGGACAGGAGAGACTTAAAGGACCGGAGAGACTTAAAGGACAGGAGAGATTTAAAGGACAGGAGAGACTTAAAGGACCGGAGAGACTTAAAGGACAGGAGAGACTTAAAGGACGGAGAGACTTAAAGGACAGGAGAGACTTAAAGGACCGGAGAGACTTAAAGGACAGGAGAGATTAAAGGACCGGAGAGATTTAAAGGACCGGAGAGACTTAAAGGACAGGAGAGATTTAAAGGACCGGAGAGATTTAAAGGACCGGAGAGATTTAAAGGACCGGAGAGATTTAAAGGACCGGAGAGACTTAAAGGACCGGAGAGATTTAAAGACCGGAGAGATTTAAAGGACCGGAGAGACTTAAAGGACCAGAGAGACTTAAAGGACCGGAGAGACTTAAAGGACCGGAGAGATTTAAAGGACCGGAGAGATTTAAAGGACCGGAGAGACTTAAAGGACCGGAGAGATTTAAAGGACAGGAGAGATTTAAAGGACCGGAGAGATTTAAAGGACCGGAGAGACTTAAAGGACCGGAGAGATTTAAAGGACCGGAGAGATTTAAAGGACAGGAGAGATTTAAAGGACCGGAGAAACTTAAAGGACAGGAGAGACTTAAAGGACTGGAGAGATTTAAAGGACCGGAGAGATTTAAAGGACCGGAGAGATTTAAAGGACCGGAGAGATTTAAAGGACCGGAGAGATTTAAAGGACTGGAGAGATTTAAAGGACCGGAGAGATTTAAAGGACAGGAGAGATTTAAAGGACCGGAGAGACTTAAAGGACAGGAGAGATTTAAAGGACCGGAGGGACTTAAAGGACAGGAGAGATTTAAAGGACAGGAGAGACTTAAAGGACAGGAGAGATTTAAAGGACAGGAGAGATTTAAAGGACAGGAGAGACTTAAAGGACAGGAGAGATTTAAAGGACAGGAGAGACTTAAAGGACAGGAGAGACTTAAAGGACAGGAGAGATTTAAAGGACAGGAGAGATATTTAAAGGACCGAAGAGACTTAAAGGACAGGAGAGATTTAAAGGACCGGAGAGACTTAAAGGACCGAGGAGATTTAAAGGACAGGAGAGACTTAAAGGACAGGAGAGATTTAAAGGACCGGAGAGATTTAAAGGACAGGAGAGATTTAAAGGACCGAAGAGACTTAAAGGACAGGAGAGATTTAAAGGACCGGAGAGATTTAAAGGACAGGAGAGATTTAAAGGACCGGAGAGACTTAAAGGACAGGAGAGACTTAAAGGACCGGAGAGATTTAAAGGACCGGAGAGATTTAAAGGACCGGAGAGACTTAAAGGACCGGAGAGATTTAAAGGACCGGAGAGATTTAAAGGACAGGAGAGATTTAAAGGACCGGAGAGACTTAAAGGACAGGAGAGATTTAAAGGACAGGAGAGACTTAAAGGACCGGAGAGATTTAAAGGACAGGAGAGATTTAAAGGACAGGAGAGACTTAAAGGACAGGAGAGATTTAAAGGACAGGAGAGACTTAAAGGACAGGAGAGACTTAAAGGACAGGAGAGATTTAAAGGACAGGAGAGATATTTAAAGGACCGAGAGACTTAAAGGACAGGAGAGATTTAAAGGACCGGAGAGACTTAAAGGACCGAGAGATTTAAAGGACAGGAGAGACTTAAAGGACAGGAGAGATTTAAAGGACCGGAGAGATTTAAAGGACAGGAGAGATTTAAAGGACCGAAGAGACTTAAAGTACAGGAGAGATTTAAAGGACCGGAGAGACTTAAAGGACAGGAGAGACTTAAAGGACCGGAGAGATTTAAAGGACCGAAGAGACTTAAAGGACCGGACAGACTTAAAGGACTGGAGAGATTTAAAGGACCGAAGAGACTTAAAGGACAGGAGAGATTTAAAGGACCGGAGAGATTTAAAGGACCGAAGAGACTTAAAGGACCGGAGAGACTTAAAGGACAGGACAGACTTAAAGGACTGGAGAGACTTAAAGGACAGGAGAGACTTAAAGGACCGGAGAGACTTAAAGGACCGGAGAGACTTAAAGGACCGGAGAGACTTAAAGGACTGAGAGAGACTTAAAGGACCGGAGAGACTTAAAGGACCGGAGAGACTTAAAGGACCGGAGAGACTTAAAGGACCGGACAGACTTAAAGGACCTGAGAGACTTAAAGGACCGGAGAGATTTAAAGGACCGAAGAGACTTAAAGGACCGGACAGACTTAAAGGACTGGAGAGACTTAAAGGACCGGACAGACTTAAAGGACCGGAGAGACTTAAAGGACCGGAGAGATTTAAAGGACCGAAGAGACTTAAAGGACCGGAGAGACTTAAAGGACCGGAGAGACTTAAAGGACCGGACAGACTTAAAGGACCGGAGAGACTTAAAGGACCGGAGAGACTTAAAGGACTGGAGAGACTTAAAGGACCGGAGAGACTTAAAGGACCGGAGAGACTTAAAGGACCGGAGAGACTTAAAGAACCGGACAGACTTAAAGGACCTGAGAGACTTAAAGGACCGGAGAGATTTAAAGGACCGAAGAGACTTAAAGGACCGGACAGACTTAAAGGACTGGAGAGACTTAAAGGACCGGACAGACTTAAAGGACCGGAGAGACTTAAAGGACCGGAGAGATTTAAAGGACCGAAGAGACTTAAAGGACCGGACAGACTTAAAGGACCGGAGAGACTTAAAGGACCGGAGAGACTTAAAGGACCGGACAGACTTAAAGGACCGGAGAGACTTAAAGGACCGGACAGACTTAAAGGACAGGAGAGATTTAAAGGACAGGAGAGACTTAAAGGACCGGAGAGATTTAAAGGACCGGACAGATTTAAAGGACCGGACAGACTTAAAGGACCGAAGAGACTTAAAGGACCGGAGAGATTTAAAGGACCGGAGAGATTTAAAGGACAGGAGAGATTTAAAGGACCGGAGAGACTTAAAGGACAGGAGAGATTTAAAGGACAGGAGAGACTTAAAGGACCGGAGAGATTTAAAGGACCGGAGAGATTTAAAGGACCGGACAGACTTAATGGACCGGAGAGATTTAAAGGACCGGAGAGATTTAAAGGACTGGAGAAATTTAAAGGACCGGAGAGACTTAAAGGACCGAAGAGACTTAAAGGACCGGAGAGATTTAAAGGACCGGAGAGATTTAAAGAACCGGACAGACTTAAAGGACCGGAGAAACTTAAAGGACCGGAGAGACTTAAAGGACCGGAAAGACTTAAAGGACCGCAGAGACTTAAAGGACCGGACAGACTTAAAGGACCGGACAGACTTAAAGGACCGGACAGACTTAAAGGACCGGACAGACTTAAAGGACCGGACAGACTTAAAGGACAGGAGAGACTTAAAGGACAGGAGAGACTTAAAGCACAGGAGAGACTTAAAGGACAGGAGAGACTTAAAGGACAGGAGAGACTTAAAGGACAGGAGAGACTTAAAGGACAGGAGAGACTTAAAGCACAGGAGAGACTTAAAGGACAGGAGAGACTTAAAGGACAGGAGAGACTTAAAGGACAGGAGAGGCTTAAAGGACCGGAGAGACTTAAAGGACCGGACAGACTTAAAGGACCGGAGAATAAAGGCCGCCTAACCACTGCAGTCGCCACGAGCTGTACTAGCGGTCTCCTGGTTTGAAGCTCGACAAGTTATCGATTCTGCCACCCGCTCTTTCTCTCTCTCTCGCTCTATATATATATATCGAAACAAGAAAAAGAGTTCTTAAATGTTATGCAGAGTCAGTTTAACATATGGATGTGAATCATGGACAATAGGACAACAAACAAGAAAATCACTGGAGTCTATAGAAATGTGGTTTTACAGAAGAATATTGAGAATACCATGGGCAGCTAAGAGGAGTAATGAAAATGTTCTGAAAGAGGTCAAAGCAAAAAGAGAGATAATTTCCAATATTAGGAAGAAACAATCATCATTTTTTGGCCACGTAATGAGAAGAGAACAACTGGAATATATTGTAACAACTGGGAAAATTGAAGGACGAAGAGATAGAGGGAAGCAAAGAGAAAAGATACCAGACAGCTTAAGAGAATGGCTTGGCAGAAGGTCAACAACAAAAATGATAAATAACTGTCGAGATCGTAAGTTGTGGAGAGACATGATCACCTACGCCAGCAGGCCCGGTACTGATGATGATGATGATGATGATGATGATGATGATGATGATGATGATGATGATGATGATGATGATGATATATAAGGAGACCCAATTATTCCCGCCTCTTATAAGAAATAACGTGTTTTGCTCGTATTTTTGGACCGTTTCATCATTACGTCATAGGGCGTATCAGAAACCAAAGTATCGCACAAGCACAACCTGCCCTATGTGACAGCCAACCAGCTACTGGAACCTTCAGTGTATGCTTACTCTGTTATTTACTGAAAACTTCTGGGCTTCTATGAGTTAGTTCGGATTGTTGTGATACGAATCTAGCGACAAAGAAGAATGGACATGATCATAACAATAAAAAACAATATAGATAGTTAGTTCCAACATGAACGGGAAAACCCAGATGCCATAGGAAAAATGTATCCATGGCTTTTCGTGACGTAGCCCCTTCCCCTCTCTCTTCCCTGATCTCTTGAGCAGTGAGATTTGGTTCTTTGGTTATAGAAGGCCCCGATATCACTGCAAGCGAATTAAAATCCTTAATTGCTCAACCGCCTGTGCCAGCGTAATCATCCGAATTAATATCTCATTTCCCAAAGAAAGAAAGGTAACTGTAGTCCCGATCGTAGCAGTCTCAGCACACGACAAAAGACATAAGGCGAAACTGCACAAGAAAGTGAACACAGCCAACCGTTCTCTGTCATACGATATCACCATTCATCGTAAACAATTGGAATATCACAACATGATCAAAACGGATGAGACACACAGCTCACGGTGTGCACAGAGCACTTGCCTCAGTAGCTCCTGCAACAAGCCAGACTTGGAATATGAGGAAACTGCAACAAGGAACACTTTTCATACATAGCCTTCAATGATTCCTGCCGCCTATCCACCATATACCGGAAGTTCACGTCATCCTGAAACTGATGATCGTCATATTTTTTTTTTATGTACAGCGCTTGATGATGTTAGGCCATCGTTGTTGACTCCAGTTCCGAATATATAGACACACAGTTAGTCGTCAGATTATCCCCGTCGCACATCAAACAACAGACCGTAAGATTAACGTATGGCCGGTCTAGGGATATACGATGAGCCATCACAATGACGCAGCACATACAACAATGTCGCACACATACAGTAATGACGCGCCCTTTAGATTCCTGATTACTCTAGTTAATGCCGCTTACGACGAACAAAACACGGTGCAAACTCCCCAAATAGATAAAACTGCGGCTGACGAAGCAGTTCACATTATTGAGTAACATATAACTCGCATCAAGCAGTGAGATCCGATCAAATAATCAATAAACGGGAAGTCCCGTGTGCGCGCTAAAAAGCCCCTTGACAGGTACAATGGAAAAAGTAGGCCGGAAATTTGGCTGCTTTTCAGAGGAAATTGTTAGCTAAAACCTATACACGCCGTGGTTACCATGGCGTGCTTCGGAGTTCGTACACGTGGGTCAAGATTCTCTTCGGGCATTCCCCGTGGGGATATCGGATCACCTCTAGATTCATCCGGTGTGTTGTGATGATGGTCCTAACACAAACAAACATATCAGGAATACAAACCTAACTTACAATCCATGTAGGGGGAGCATGATAATCGTGTTGGACATTCCAAATTAGACAATCCAGCATTGCAGTTTGCGTAGGAAAGACTCGCTAGTCTTGTAAAGAGAGACAATTAAAAAAAAAAAGTAAAGTACCCCCGTCACGTCAAGTGGCGAATAGGGAATATGGTGTTAGTGATCATAATTTTACAAACCTTCGACACATGATTTTGGGGTAATGTGGTCGGTATTACGCCCGTACCGCTTTACTTTCCCAGGAAAAAAATCCGGTCCCCATTAAAGGCTGGATGAACCGAAAGCCGTCGGTTGGGATCGATCCCTACCAAAGAGAGACAATGCTGACTATAAACAACTGATGCTTTGCAGGAAGGTCAAGAAAAATGAAAGGCAAAATAAGCATTCCAAAATAAATGTTGAATATTGGTGCACTAAACCAGGAGGTCGAAAATACGGTGCACTGTAACTTGTTTCATAAACCTCGAAGAATTTGTGTGTGGAAAATACGACGGCTTGACGTAGAGCTGGCCATATCACATTGTACATATTGTTTTATCATATATTGTTCAAGTGCAGAACAATTTTATTCTTGATCCCTCCAAATACTTGGACACAATAATAACATCAGATGGAAGATGCACCACAGAAGTAAAAAAAAAACAACAACAAAAAACAGAATAACTCAGGCCAAAATAGCATTTCAGAAAATGGTTGGTTGGTTGCGTCCACCCGATGACTAAAGTATTCTAGAGTATCGTGGTAGACTAGAATATTCCTCTTCATCATCCGCCCTTACAAGGACGTAGTGGACGTGTCTGCGTTGTGTTGTGGTTTGCAGTATAACTGTTATATTTGCGCTTTTCGGCATAACACATCCGACTTCAGCACGACATTTTTGAGCACCGGGTTGTCTTCCCTCTTCGATCCCTGCACGCTTGGCCAGACTAGACAGGTTAGTCTGTTACTGGAGGCACCACGAAGAGGTGGAGCAGGGTCTGGATGGTTTTGGTTGACTGATCCTGGCGCAAGCCATCAGCTGTGGGTCGCTGATAACTTCCAGCTCTGGTGCTGGTAGGCGCGCCTTCGCCTCCATTTCAGAAAATGAAAAACGTCTTATGCAACAAATCTATGTCAAAAGACGTGAAAAAGAGAGTTCATCGGTGCTGTATAGAGCCAATTCTGACCTACGGAAGCTAATCATGGACAGCAAGCAAACAAATGGAAAGACGATTAGAGGCCACAAATATGGAATTTCTAAGAAGAATGTTGAAAGTTCCCTGGACAACTAAAAAGAAAAACGAGGAAATTCTCAAAGAGGCCAACACAAAAAGGGAGCTCCTAAGAAATATCATAAAGAAATAATCAACACTTTTCGGGCACATCATGAGAAGAGAAAAGTTGAAATACTTGGTTACAACTGGCAAACTACAGGGAAAGAGAGATCGCGGACGACAAAGAGAGAAAATACTAGATAGTTTGGTGTCATGGCATGGAAAACAGTCAACAACAGAACTGATACGATGCACTGTAGATAGAAGATTGTGGAGGGACATGATCGCACACGCCAACCGGTATAACACATGATGATGAGATAGGCATATGTCCCAAGTATTGAAAATTTGTCTCCAAAGATTATCGTTCTTCCAATCAGGCAGACCAGGGTTGAGTCACAAAGTGGAGTGAAACAGTTTTTCATTTATTTATTTAAAATTCAGGATTGAAACATACATTCACAAACAACATTGAGACTAAAACTGAGCATTCTGGATCCACCCCGCGCTGCTAGACGTCGCACATGGCTTCTGGTGTTTTTTACCATCTATCTTTATACTGGTCGAGATGTCCCATCTTATCTAATGAATCTATGCCTGTCAACTTTGCTTCTCTTATAGGTGTTTTTTTAGTACACCTTAAGGTCTTCATCTATTTTTGTACCCCGATGTTTCCCATAGAAAAGCCTGTTTTGAAATGTTCTAATTGTCTCTTTTCATCACATGTCCAACATATGTCCATCTTCTCTTCCTAATTGTAGATGAGATCGTTGGTTGCGTGGCCATTTCTCTTATTTCAATATTTGCCGTGAATTCATTCCATTGTACACAGAGCATTTTTTAAATTCTTATTCATGGTCATCTAGTTTCACTTATTCCTAATATATCAAGGTGGCGTTTCTCCATTTTGTTGGCCAATATTCAACATGACGTCAGAACAGCGGACAAGGAATTTCGGCTAACTACAGTTTGAAGCTGATACACGCGTGAATTTTATTCTTCATTTTTCGTTTTTTTCTTGTGTATTTTATGTGTATTCTGACCGAAATAATTTTATTTTAGAAATGCCTGTTAAATACTATATGTTAACGACCTTCCCCCGTCTAGAGTTGATATGCGGTTTATGTCAACACATTGAGTGCTGTTCAATGGCCGTCGTTTGAATTGTTTGATGCCATATATTTACATAAAATTGGGCTTGAGATCAATCATGAAAAGATTAAAGTCATGAAAAGTTTAATTCCAACAGATGACAAAATATACATGGAAAACAAACCAATAGAAGAGATCGATCACTTTATCTATCTTGGAAGTCACATTGATCGAGAAGGGGATACAAGTAAAGAAATTAGAATCAGAATAGCTAAGGCAGCAATGACTTTCAGAAGCCTTGAAAAGTTGTGGAAATCAAAACTCATCAGCACAAACACAAAACATAGGCTATTCAAATCAAATGTACTATCAACCCTTACGTATGCGTGTGAAAGCTGGAAAACAACAAGAGATATAGAAACAAAGTTGAACGCATTCGAAAATAAATGTCTAAGGAAAATACTTGGTATAGCGTGGAACGAATTCAAAACAAACGAGGAAATTAGAGAAATCGCCAATCAACCACTAATATCTTCAGTAATAAAGAAAAGGCGATGGTCATATGTTGGACATGTGATGAGATGAGATAATAACCGAATAGCAAAGCAGGCTCTCATAGGGGAAACAACAGGTAAGAGAAAAAGAGGAAGACACAGGGAGACACTGAGAAGAACATTGATGAGAGCGGCAAGAGCAACAGGATTCGGCTCCCTCAATGAGATAGAGCTGCTTGCACAGAACAGAGACAGATGGCGAGATTTGATAAAATATCTTTAAAGAAAACTGCTAGAACAAAAATTCAGATATGAGAAGGTGTATCTTGGACTACGCCCTATGGGCCGGCAACGGCTCGAAAGGTCAATAGATAGATAGATATATTTACATGTTACAACTCATTAATATGGACTGCTCTGCCAAGTCAACCGAAGGTTTCAATTTAGGGATCTTGCAATGTGTTTCGTGCGTTGTTTGCTGCATTCACTAGAGTAATTTATGGGCGCAGCGATTGTTGTGTGTGCTACGTCATCATGATGGCTGATCGTATATCCCTAGACCGGCTGTACACTAATGATGAAAGGCGAAATGACAGAGCTTTGTTCATGACTTTGCAGCAGTGGGGTGACTACCATAGTTTCATGTTAGTCAGGAGGGATGTTTGTCTAGATTCAAGAGAGCTACTGTGAGATAGAGGGTAGATGTGAACTGGTTTATTATTTCACAAATTCACATTGCAGGGAGATCTTACGGACTGTTGTTAGATGTGCGACAGGGATAATTCGATGACTAACTGTGTTTCATATGTTCGGATTTGGAGTCAAAAACGATGTCCTAACATTATCAAGTGCAATACATTAAAAAAAAATATGACGATCATAATTTTCAGGAGGACGTGAACTTCCGGTCAATATGGTGGATAGGCGACAGGAACCATTAAAGGCTATGTCTGAAAAGTGTTCCTTGTTGTAGTTTCCTCATATTCCAAGTCCGGTTTATTGCAGGAACTAATGAGTTAAATGCTTTGTGCACACCGTCAGCTGTGCGTTTCATCTGTTTTAATCATGTTTAAATATTCCGATTGTTTACGGTGAATGATGATATCGTATGATAGGGAACAGACGGTTGTGTTCACTTTCTGTGCGGTTTCCCCTAACGTCTTTTGTCGTATGCTGAGACTACTATGATGAGGACTACAGCTACCTTTCTTTGTTTGGGAGATGAGATAGTAATTCTGATGATTCTACTGGCACGAGCGGTTGAGCAATTATGGATTTTAATTCGTTTGCATTTATACCGGGGCCTTCCATAACCATAACCATAACTATATTGCACTAGTTTGGTCAGAGCGGCCATTCCAGAAGCCTATTGGCGCAGCGGGAGCAGCGATAGTTCAAGTGAACTGGACTGCAAAGGACAAAAGGCCGGGTTCGATCCTGACCGACGGCTTCCGGACTGACCCAGCCTTAAGTGGGTACCGGATTTTTTTTCTGGGAAAGTAAAGCGGCACAGGCGTAATACCGACCACATTACTCCAAAAATCACGTGCCAAAGGTCTGTAAAAATTATGGTCACTGACACCGTATTCCTTAAACGCCACCTGGCGTGAAGGGGCTCTTTACTTTACTCTTACCGGCGTCAGCACTTCCGGGCTGATGATATTCGCCCAACTACTAAACACATTTCTTGCGCAGATTTTTTTTTTTTTTTTTTTACGGCTCATTTGCAATGAATTCAAACCCCAAACCTTGTGACGACTGTCCTGGACAAAGGATCCCCATTCTCCGATCCTATAAGTCTCCCAGACAAACCCCAACACCTTGTGACGACTGTCCTGGACAAAGGATC
The DNA here is from genome assembly GCA_032433765.1 of Megaustenia siamemsis. Classification (NCBI taxonomy): domain Eukaryota; kingdom Metazoa; phylum Mollusca; class Gastropoda; order Stylommatophora; family Ariophantidae; genus Megaustenia; species Megaustenia siamemsis. Next base: position 12,313,358 of record JAVIAB010000026.1, on the reverse strand, counting down.
CCTATTCTCCGATCCTATCAGTCTTCCCGACAGATCTCAGAAACGGAAAATGCAGAAAAGAGATGTAAATAAAAACAATAATAAAGATAAATCTTCCAAAGATGTTTTATGGCGTGAACTTAATATCACAATGTTGGCAAGAATGTGTGTGTTGTTTATAATTCTCTCTCTCTCTCTCTCTCTTTGATATCCATATTTATCGGCCCCACTTATTTAAAAGAACAAAACAAGAATCGACGGTATCATTCTATCCACTGAAGGATACAACACAATGATTGATGAAACAGGAAAGATTATTGGGAGTGTTTATAGGTGTGTATATATTTATTTATTAATATATGTATCATCAGCATAATCATCATTGAGTGACGTCTCCGCGTACAAGGATGGCTACCAAGGAGCGCCATTGCGCAGTGTCTTTGATAGCACAGGTTGTCATAGGCTGACTTGTCCATCTTTTGATATTACTCGTCCATGTGTCTTGGTCTGCCTCTTTTAGCTAGTATTTTTCTTTCCAAGATTACTTTTAGTAGGCTGTTGTGTCTTTTAACATATCCCAAAAATTTCATTTGTATGAATAGTGGTCAGGTTAGTAGTTCTCTTTTCATTTTTAGTTGTTTTAAGACTTCATCGTTTGTTTTCTTTCTTTCCATCCAATTCTTCCTATATATATATATATATATATATATATATATATATATATATATATATATATATATATACATATATATATATATATATATATATATATATATATAGTTATTTGCGGGTCATCATCATTGCACTCCGAACATGTCCATAGGTGCTCAGATACCCTCCTCAGCAAGTCTCGCAGTGTCCAGCGACTGGCGACTCCAGTTCTGTGTTGGTTGATAAGTCTTCTTACACGCCCACTAAGTTTCTCGTTTCTGGCTGTGTCCAACTCCCATCTCTTTCATTCGAAGGAGTGACGTGGACTCATGGTTGTTGAAGTCCTGTGTCCTTCCCACTTCCCGAATGGCATTAATTATCTATTGGTTGACCGTCCTCAACAATAGCGCAGCTAGCCAACCTGTCCGCTCTTTCATTTCCCCATACTCCAGCATGTCCTGGGGCATAGATAAAGGTGACCTTACGTATTTTTGACTCCTGCAATGACTCTACCCACTGTATACGTACAGAGCCTACCTCCATCTTTCGTATCATGCTCATAGAATCACTCAGTATACAGGCGTGGATGTAGTCTTGTGACTCTAACCAGATGAATGCCTTGGTCACTGATTCTATCCACCTTATATATATATATCCATCCATCACATATATCATCATCAAGTACTGGGCCTGTTGGCGTAGGTAATCATGCCTCTCCACAACTGTCGATTTCGACAGTTATTTATCATATCACACATATATATATATACATGTGTATATATATATATATATATATATATATATATATATATATATATATATATATATACATATACATATGATAAATAACTGTCGAGATCGACAGTTGTGGAGAGGCATGATCACCACCTACGCCAGCAGACCCGGTACTTGATGTTGATGTATATAATAGTAGTATAAAATAGTATGTATAGATAGTATTTAGAAAGACAAGTCCAAACATACATCGCCCACATATATTAATGGCACGATACAACTCATATCATGAACTGAGCACTATGAGAACATGACTGGAATGCTATTATTACTTTTATTGATCATTCTATGTCTGCACCGGTTCAAAGTTCAAGGCACTACAATACACACGTTTATTTCTCCGCATGTTTTATTGTTATTCTTTTTGTACACAAAGTCACGTCCTTGATATTTTGGAAAGCACAACTTGTCCTTCTAATTTTTTTTATTAATTTAAGTCTCGAAAGAAATTCTCCTGCTGAATATAAACAGGGTTTGAAAGTGAATGTTTGCACTATTTGTTGTTGAGACGCAGCGAGGCGGGTGGCACCACCTTCTTGACTTCTGCTAGGTTGTGGAGACACGTTTTCACTGTTGGTGCATTTTACATGCAAGTTTCAACATTTCATGTCTAATCGTGACTGTTGAAATATATACAAGAAGTGCTCGAGTTTCTTAGCTAGGGATTGAAAGTTTGCCATTTACAGCAGTGCTTTACTGAAGTAGAAACACAGGTCCACGTCCAACAAAGCAGACACACGCTCAACTAAGATGAATGGAAACGGTGATCTAGAAGCTCATGACGACCACACGTCCTTACCTAAACTCTTGTGGGCACCGAATGCTCAACAAACAACAAACATGGACAAGCTACGAGAGATTATCAACGCAAAATATGGAGTGCATTTACGTAAGTTGGTTAATTAGACCCTTTTGCTACTTTCATGGCCTTTTAAATGTTTGAACTCAGTACAAGTTAATATAAACTAAAGTGACTAAAAGAAAGACAGTTCTGTCTGGTCTGGTAACACTAGTAAAGTAAAGGGGTAAATGCATCAATCCTTAGATTAGAGATGCGAAGCTGCTGTAAAGCTGATGATAATGACCATAATTACATTATTATTATCTGGTAACACTAGTAGTTAAAGTGAGCGTGTACAGCGCGACCGTTGATTTCTACCTCACACTACAATTACAGTTGTCTAAGTAGCGCCTTCTTTGCAACATTGACATTCATCATTATGTTATTGTACCAAACCTGCTGCTGACGTAGGTGATCGATCATGATACATGATGTCTCTCACCAACTTTCGATCTTGCCAGTTATTTATCATTTCTGTTGTTGACCATCTCCCAAGTCATTAAGCCATTCTCTTAGCTGTACTTTGCATTAATTAATAAAGGTAAAAGAAATGACAATTGTGTTTTAAAATTTAAAGGGTCTGTTACAATTATAAAATAATTGCACTTTATAATATATGATTAGTAAATTAAGAAATAATATAACTTTATTTTATTTTTCATTATTTATTCTAAAAAAAGAGTAATATTTTCTCTCTCTCTCTCTGTCTGCGAACAGGACTCAATCAGAGTAGGATTCCAGACTCTCACATGAAGTCAGCTGTATGTTTAAGTGAATTGACATCATAATTAGAGTCAATTAGAGTGTTAGATCTACTCTGCTTGAATACCTGTTAAAACGTTGCACTGTGTTCTGCGCCAGTGGCCCAGTGCATCCGATTTCAGCCAGCATTTTGTTCAGGTTTGCTTTCCTTAGCCTTTGATTGTCCCCAATCTTCCTGCAAGGCAGCAGATTGTCTTTTCTGTAGGGGGATTCTGCCCTTAGATGGTCTGCCCTTCCAGGTTTACGAGCACCATCTGCCCGAGTCACTAAAGGTGACTAGCACAGACATGCACACACAAAGATATGAGATGTGACTAACACTGACATGCACACAATGATATGAGGCATGACTAACACTGACACACACCAAAATATGAGATATGACTAAACACAGTCATGCACACACAAAGATAAAGATAGGAGATGTGGCCTAACATAGACATTACCACACAAATATATGTGACATGACTAAACACAAACACACAAAGATATGAGACATGACTAACATAGACAGACACACACGAAGATGAGATGTGACTAGCATGGACATACACACAAATATATGAGATATGACTAACATAGACAAGCACACACAAAGGTATGAGATGTGACTAACACAGACATGCACGCACAAAGATATGATACATGACTAAGACAGATACACACAAAGATATGAGATATGACTAACACAGACATGCACGCACAAAGATATGATACATGACTAAGACAGATACACACAAAGATATGAGATATGACTAACACAGACATGCACGCACAAAGATATGATACATGACTAAGACAGATACACACAAAGATATGAGATATGACTAACACAGACATGCACGCACAAAGATATGATACATGACTAAGACAGATACACACTAAGATATGATACATGCCTAAAACAGATACAATCTAAGATATGATACATGCCTAAAACAGATACACTCTAAGATATGATACATGCCTAAAACAGATACACTCTAAGATATGATACATGACTAAGACAGATACACACTAAGATATGATACATGACTAAGACAGATACACACTAAGATATGATACATGACTAAGACAGATACACACTAAGATATGATACATGACTAAGACAGATACACACTAAGATAGTGTGACTGCTGTCCTGTTGTAAAAGTTGAACAGGAATAAATATTTTAATGTTTATGATTTTTATGAGCAGAAATGTACCCCAGACTTGGACCTATTTAAAAAAAAGTACATTCACCTCAAGCCTGCTCTATCTGTAATAAAAAAAAATGAATAAATGAATAGACAGGTTTTTTTTTAAACTTGTAATACTTTTTACTTAGAAAAACACCACCCAAACTCCTCCTGGACACATCCTCCTGCACAGATTCAACAACCAGTGTAACTGAAAATGGAGGAGCCAGAATTTTTATCTCTTAAAAATGGAACACAAAAAAAGACTACAGAAAAATATTTGAGTAATTTCAAGGGAGAGGCAGAATCTCTGAAAACTGCAGCTAAAAGTCTGTTGAAGGAGAAGCATCAAGAAGAAAACATTGTATTCCTCACTGATGCTCTGTCAGTAGTTACATCACTGAGGAATCAAGACATTAAGACCTGAATGATCTAAGAGAAATACTCTATGAGCTCTGTCAGTAGTTACAGCACTGAGGAATCAAGACCTGAATGATCTAAGAGAAATACTCTATGAGCTCTGTCAGTAGTTACAGCACTGAGGAATCAAGACCTGAATGATCTAAGAGAAATACTCTATGAGCTCTGTCAGTAGTTACATCACTGAGGAATCAAGACCTGAATGATCTAAGAGAAATACTCTATGAGCTCTGTCAGTAGTTACAGTACTGAGGAATCAAGACATTAAGACCTGAATGATCTAAGAGAAATACTCTATGAGCTCTGTCAGTAGTTACAGCACTGAGGAATCAAGACCTGAATGATCTAAGAGAAATACTCTATGAGCTCTGTCAGTAGTTACAGCACTGAGGAATCAAGACCTGAATGATCTAAGAGAAATACTCTATGAGCTCTGTCAGTAGTTACATCACTGAGGAATCAAGACCTGAATGATCTAAGAGAAATACTCTATGAGCTCTGTCAGTAGTTACATCACTGAGGAATCAAGACCTGAATGATCTAAGAGAAATACTCTATGAGCTCTGCCAGAGATGTGGAACTGAGATTCAGTGGATTCCCTCTCGCTGCAATATTCCTGGAAATGATGAGACAGACAGGTTGTCAAGTTACACCTGCCAGAAACAAGTACAATGTATGAGAAAAGTGCTTTGTCACAAACAAATACATCAACACATGGAATATAGAGAAAAATGATGCCTACTACCAGCTCAGAAGAAAATAATGAGTAACAATTGTTAGACTGAACAGGCTACAACAGATTGAAGTATCACCTTGTAAACATCCTAAGAATAGGAACCTCTGATGAATGTAACAGAGGCAAAATGTCTGTTGAACATCTGCTACAATCATGGCCAACATATAACAGAGAAGGCTTTTGTGGCTAACACCGGTACCATAACTGGACAAAGCTGTGTGGAGATATCAGCCTTGAGCTGACAGTTGTTTTCTTCAAACTTGTTAATATTTTATTTAGGGAATCATAGAAGGAAGGAATTTTCTTCTTCTATGATTCCCTATTATCGTCTCGGAAGTTTCCCTCTATAATAATATTTATTTATTATTATTTGTCCCCAATATTTTATTTATTATGGCATATGATGATTCATATTTAAATCTAGAGGTGTTTGCAGAAGAAGAGGCAATACTTCTTAGAGTTAATTCTAATTGTGCTGGACCTGATTCAAGAGTGTCTATTAATTTGCTCACTTAAAGAATTCTCACTTAACTCAAGCTGCATTCTTCAATTCATAGAGTACACAATGTTAAGGTACACAGTTATTGGCTACACACATCCCTGATGTTAATCTGTTCAGTCCTATATTGTTTGATTCTACAAAAGTAACAATTCAGCACTTTGAGGTCTCAAAACAAGATCGGTTTTGGCTTTTTTTGAAAATAAGATAAGGAGAGTAAAACTGTACATAGTTATAGCAATTTTACTTTTTTTTTGGTACTTCTAGTGATTAGCAGTCTTTATTCTTTGAATTAGAACACTGTTGGAATTAAAGACCATTTTTAGTTCCCAAATGTGTGATAACAAATTATTTATACTGATGCAGCTTCATGGTCCATACAACCTCTGAAAATGGGTACCTGAGAGTTTTTCTGAGAATGTAGGGCATCAGACATGAAATTGACCACATCATCCATTTTAAAAAGAAGGCGTCTTTGGTCTTTGTAAAATATAGGTATTAACAATATATTCCCCGTTCACCTTAAGACATGGAGGGAACCCATTCTTGCTTTTCTATATCTGGTTATTTGAAAAGTGATATGTCAACATAAGAGGGTGCAATTGTCTTATTATAGGAATATAAACTTAAGCTCGATACAAATAGACTAGTGCAACTGAGAGAACAGATCATTAGTTATGGTTATGGAAGGCCCAGGTATCACTGCAAATGAATTAAAATCCATAATTGCTCAACCGCCCGTGCCAGTGGAATCATCCGAATTACTATTTCATCTCCCAAACAAAGAAAGGTAGCTGTAGTCCCCATCATAGCAGTCTCAGCACACACCAAAAGACATAAGGCGAAACCACACAGAAAGTGGACACAGCCATCTGTTCTCCATCATACGATATCATCATTCATCGCAATCGGAATATCAAAACAGATGAAATGCACAGCTCACAGTGTGCACAAATCATTAGTGTATATAACTAATGAGCTATATAAACTACTACCAAGCATATTTTAAATAATTTTTTGAGTTGGCTGTTTGTCCTGTGAGTCTTCTTCTGTGTACTTTTTAGACATGAATATTAATGAGTTCAAAGAAAGTGTCTGTTAGCTCAAGGCTGGTGACATCTGCATACAGCTTGTCCCTGTACTGGTGATGGCCATAAGAAGCTTCTTAGTGTTGATGTTTGGCCAATAGCTCTTGCCCTTTCTCTCTGTGCTTTGACTCCACACCAAAGAGGAATGTGACCACCTGAGGTATTGGATGGATTTTTCTGAGGCAGGAGACTCAGCTCTCTTGCCACTCAGATTGACTGCACTGGGTGAGCACCATTTTCTTCTAGACCATGACACCTTCATGGTGAGAATTGATATTCCACTCTTATGTCAGGCATGTAGCCCAGTGCATCTAATTTCAGCATGTTTGTGCCTTGCTTTTCCTGGTCCCAACATTTTGACCTATACAGCTTAGGTGATCCGTTGGTAGCATTGCTACCGCTAGAACAGCTCTTGGCTTGTGAGTCTGAGCTGACTGCTGTGCTGTCAAGTTAAACAAGATATTATAGAATGAGTGTCCACCATTGCCAGCATCTATGAATCTACATTGTACATGTCAGGCTCTTGGCTTGTGAGTCTGAGCTGACTGCAGTGCTGTCAAGTTAAACAAGATATTATAGAATGAGTGTCCACCGCTGCCTGCGTCTATGAATCTACATTGTACATGTCAGGCTGGTATTCTGACTTGAAAACATGCCATGATCAATGCAGATCGTATAGAGAACTAAGAACAGACATCTGGCCCCACAATAATCAAGTAACAGGCAAGCTTATGGGCACTTTGTAAAGTCTCTATTTGATGACCAGACTCATGGTGGCAGGCAGCTCATCTCTTAGTGGGATTTGCTGAGAATAGGAACCTGACCATAGAAAAGGAGGTCTGCATTTTGATGGTATTTTTGGTTTGAATGTATAAGACTATAGTTTGAATCATGAAGTTCCTATATATATATATATATATATATATATATATATATATATATATACACACATACAAATGGGGGACTGGTTAGTCTCGAGGCAAGACGCCGGCCTTGAGACAGAGGTTGTGGGATCTATCTATCTATCTTTCGTTCGCCTGAAGTTTTGTCTATATCTGCAATGTCGTTTCCTGTATAAAATGTTACTGTCTTTTGTAATTCTTGCAGTGGCCCATATAGTTTTTGGTTGTGGGTTCAAATCCTGGCTACACCGGCTGAGGTTTTTATTTATGATTTCTCTCTGCGGCAACCACCCCTGGTCTCAGCAGCGAGGCCCGGCTTGAAACGTCAATTACTCATCGACTGAAAAAATATAAGTGCCTCTGACGTCGGAGTTATCTGCCTGTGCGGCGAGGGACCCCTGTGCACACGGCTGCCAGGGAAAAATGGATTAACACGCAAAATTCAGTTCCTAGTCTCTAGGGACTTCATCAGAGGTCAAAGCTGGCGAACGAAAAAAAAATATTCAAATTTTTGTAAAAATTGAATAACAGTATGATATAACTTAGTTCCTATCAGGCCAACGATGGCGCATAGGGTTTTATTTATATGCTATAAGTTAATAGATTATACAATTTTTTATCTTTTATTTTGGGTTCAACCAGGCTTTTTATGTTAATTGGCTGTGTGTTATACATATACCTGTATGCAAGCTAAACAAGAGATTTAAAGGATTCAAAGTTAAGTTTCAAACATTATATGATTTAATTCATTGCACTGACCTAATTTTATTCACTTGTCGCTTCAGAGACTTACAAAGAATTTCATCGCTGGTCTTGTGACAACTATGCTGAATTCTGGGAGGAGGTCTGGAATTTCACAGGCATAGTTCATTCCAAGACATATGAAGAGGTCAAGTCTATTTGTTATTTAATGTTTGCTTTGACTTTTTGTTGCAGTCACTAATCTTAAGATGCCAGACTGCACACGGTCAGTGAAAGTGGTCAGTGACTTACTGCTAAACCAGAACGCCCACCTCCCTGAAGGAGAAACTATATGGGGCAATCGATTCACTTAAACAGACAGCTGACTTCATGAGAGAGTCTGGAATCCTACTCTGATTGAGTCTTGATCGCAGAGAGAGAGAGAGAGAGAGAGAGAGAGAGAACCAGAACTGATGAAGCTTGTTACGATGTACAGACTAATGAGTCTATATTCTGATATTAGAAGCATGAATTTGTGCCAAGAGAAGCAGGCCATACCTTATATATTGTAAGGGTTTCCCTTAACACATTACCATGGCGGGGGCCTTGGTAGCCTATTTGGGAAAACCACTCGACCAGGTTACTGACATTCAAACAACCTGTGTTCCAACCACTGAAAGCAGTGTGAATTGTGCTCATGGGTTGGGGAAAAAAAAAATACCCCCGACCCAGTCGCTGGCAGAAATGGGCACCAGGATTGTACTCTGGGAAGGTGAGGAATGCTGCCCTGCATCATGAGTTTTGATGCTTGAAGCAACACTATCCAGAAGTCTCCAAACACTTCTGGATAGGCAGCTGAGTACATATGTGTGGAAACTTGCGTGCTAAGATGTCGATTCAAGTCTCGTACTGTACCTTACATTCATCATCATCATGTGCCATACCGATTGGCGTAGGTGATCATGTCCTTCCACAATCTTCTATCCACAGTGCATCGTATCAGGTTTTGTTGTTGACTGTTTTCCATGTCATGACACCAAGCTATCCAGTATTTTCTTGATTTGTTGTCCGCGATCTCTCTTTCCTTTTATTTTGCCAGTTGTAACCAAGTATTCCAACTTTTCTCTTCTCATGATATGCCCGAAAAATGTTGATTGCTTCTTTCTGATGTTTTTTAAGAGCTCCCTTTTTGTGTTGGCCTCTTTGAGAACTTCCTCATTGGTCTTTTTAGCTGTCCAGGGAACTTTCAACATTCTTCTGAGAAATCCCATCTCTGTGGCCTCTAATCATCTTTTCATTTGTCTACTGTCCATGATTCACTTCCAAAGGTCAGAATTGGTTCTATATAGCACCGATGAACTCTCTTTCTCATTTTAACATAGATTTGTTGCATAAGATATTTTTCATTTTCTGAAATGCTATTTTGGCCTGAGCTATTCTGCTTTTTATTTCTGTGGTGCATCTCCCATCTGATGTTATTATTGTGCCCAAGTATTTGAAGTGCACTTGTTTCAGATTTGTATCGTTTATTTTTATGCTGCATGATGGTGGTGATTGTTTCTTCGATATGACCATTACTTCTGTTTTCTTACTATTTCCAATATAGACCTTTCTTGTTGCTTTCTTTTACTATTATGTCTATCATTTCTTGTAGTTCATTCTCTGTCTCTGCTATTAAGACTGTGTCATCCGCATATCGCAAATTATTTATGTTGTGACCGTTGACTTTAATTCCTTTTTTGTCTACTAATGATCTCATAATATATTCGCTGTAAAGTGAAAACAAATCCGGCGACAGAACACAGCCTTGTCTGACTCCTTGTTTTATAAATTGAAATTGTCCTGTTTGGTTGTTAATTCGTATAGCTGCTGTTTGTTGCTAGTACATGTTTTTTATGATTCGCAGATCCTTGCCATCAATGTTTAATTTCTCCAGCATATTGATTATTTTCACATGCTTTACTTTGTCAAATGCTTTCGTTGTAGTCTATAAAGCACATATATAGATCTTTCTTTACCTCTATAGATCTTTCTATCAATGTTCTTAAGATGTATATTGCATTATTGGTGCCCTTTCCTTCCACAAATCCACATTACCTTACCTTACGAAGGGATTTAACACTCAGTTGCTGCCCTGTTTTTAAGAATTTGTTTAAAATCTGAAATAACAAGAAAATGAATGATAATTGATCTAAGACACATGGTTTGTTCTGACAACTTACTTGCTCAAGAAGTTGGAAAAGAGAATTACAAGGTTTTAGCTGAAATAATTGCAGGAATGTCAACAATTTAAAGCCAGAAAACATGACTCCTGGATTTCTTGCTCTGGTTACCATAACCCCTATTTGAGGCTTATGGTACAGATTTTTGTTGTTGTTTGGTGTGCATTTGTCAGTTTTCACCTTTGTTGAAGTCCCTAGAGACTAGGAACTGAATGTTACATGTTAATCAATTTTTTCCCTGGCAGCTATGTGCACAGGGGTCCCTTGCCGCACAGGCAGATAACTCCAACTTCAGAGGTACTAATATTCTTTCCGTCGATGAGTAATTGACGTTTCAAGCCGGGCCTCACTGCTGAGACCAGGGGTGGTTGCCACAGAGAGAAATTACAAATAAAAATCCCAACTGGTGCAGCCAGGATTTGAACTTGCAACCACTCTGTCTCGAAACTGGTGTCTTGCTTCATGACCAGCCAGTCTCCTATAGAATGTGTTAATTTGCAAGGATTTTTATAAAAATTGGACTTGTAAGCCTAAAAAGGTAATTTGTAAGGGAAACAACCCTTATGTGTGACATTCTGGATGTTTTGCTTATTTAAAATATGTATGCAGAGGTGCAACAAATTTGCTCTGCTTATACAAGTGCTAGCCAATCAAATTTTACAACACACCTACATTTTAAACAGACCTTAAACATTAAGGCCAATACAACGTCCAACATGAAAGCAGATAAGAAATAAAAATATAATTTGAACTAAAATTTGTTAATGGCAACTGTGGTCTAGTATAACCCATACCCGCTCCACTGCCCATCCCTGCATGTCTCAAAATGTATGCAGACTGATTGTTCCTGTAAGGTGTTGGTTGTAGATATATCTACTTTTAAATTACAGTCTCTGTGGCAGCAGGAGTGGATGTATATCTTGGATGGCTGTAAAAGTAAGCTTGCTACCCTGTGTGTGTATTGTCCAGGGCGTGTTGGTGAACACGGCAATGGAGTAGCCGATAAGCCCACTGGCAACTCTAACACTGAGTTTGGCCTTATTCTGAACAAAGAGAGCATCACCAAGTTTGTTCTTCATTCCTTAAGAGAAGAGGAGGAGAATGGGTGGGACAATGGTGTATGCATTAAGAGACTTGAGTCTGGACAAGGGGGCTGGTCGATTCGGTGTGTGCCAAGAAGATCACAATAAAACCAGGATCAACCAAGCTCTGAGAGAGAAAGAATGTATCAATAAAGTTTTCTTTTTTTTCCCATTTGTAGGACTTTTTTGGTTTGATACAGGTTTGCCTTTATAAAATATGCAAGATATGCCGATGGGACATTGCTACGTGACTGTTCCACAATTGAACATTCATCAATGAAGCATTTGCTCAAAGACTTACCATTGTTATCAAGACTCTATGGAGCTGAAGAAGAGCTCTAGACAACTGTCAGGTAGATGACAAACTGATGGTGTAAACATCAAGATGAGAACATACAAGAAAAGGATAGTGCTAGGCCAGGACATTTGGAGCTGAACTAACCTCATTGTGGAACAGCGATAGCTCAGTGGTTAGTCAACTGGACTGCAAAAGAAAAGAGGTCGGGTTCGATCCTAATTGACGGCTTCCGGGTTCACCCAGCCTCAAATGGGTACCAGATTTTTTTGGGGAAGTAAAACGGCAAGGGCGTAATACCGACCACATTGCCCCGAAAGTCATGTGCCGAAGGTCTATAAAAATTATGGTCACTAACACCATATTTCCTATTTGCCACTTGGCATAACAGGGCTCTTTACTTTACTTTAACCTTATTTTTTGGGAACTGGTTGGTCTCGAGGCAAGACGCCGGCTTCAGGACAGAGAGGTTGTGGGTTCAAATCCCGACTAGTTGGGATTTTTATTTAGGATTACAGTAATCCGAAGTCGGAGCTATCTGCCTGTGCGGCGAGGGACCCCTGTGCACACGGCTGCCAGGGAAAAATGGATTAACACGCAAAATTCAGTTCCTAATATCTAGGCACCTCATCGGAGGTGAAAGCTGGCGAAGGAAAATAAAAACAAAACTTTATTTGATCTATTTCTAATTTCTTGTACAAATATGAGCTTACATTCCTATCTCTATTCTTCGCATTGTGATCGTCATGTTTAGTTTGAAATTGCAGAGTTTATCATACCATGACCTCTGCTGTGATATCAGGCAGCTTCTATTGCAGTTGTTAATCTCCTCCAAATAGGTTGTGGACACAAAGAAGAACATTTCTGATATACCAGAATGGTTTAGAGGAAGCAGGCTCAACTTTGCAGAAAATATCCTTCGCTTTGATGATGATAAAGTAGCCATTTATGCAACAGGTAAGTTAACCTCACAGCTTTGATGATGATAAAGTAGCCATTTATGCAACAGGTAAGTTAACCTCACAGCTTTGATGATGATAAAGTAGCCATTTATGCAACAGGTAAGTTAACCCCACAGCTTTGATGATGATAAAGTAGCCATTTATGCAACAGGTAAGTTAACCCCACAGCTTTGATGATGATAAAGTAGCCATTTATGCAACAGGTAAGTTAACCTCACAGCTTTGATGATGATAAAGTAGCCATTTATGCAACAGGTAAGTTAACCTCACAGCTTTGATGATGATAAAGTAGCCATTTATGCAACAGGTAAGTTAACCCCACAGCTTTGATGATGATAAAGTAGCCATTTATGCAACAGGTAAGTTAACCCCACAGCTTTGATGATGATAAAGTAGCCATTTATGCAACAGGTAAGTTAACCTCACAGCTTTGATGATGATAAAGTAGCCATTTATGCAACAGGTAAGTTAACCTCACAGCTTTGATGATGATAAAGTAGCCATTTATGCAACAGGTAAGTTAACCCCACAGCTTTGATGATGATAAAGTAGCCATTTATGCAACAGGTAAGTTAACCCCACAGCTTTGATGATGATAAAGTAGCCATTTATGCAACAGGTAAGTTAACCTCACAGCTTTGATGATGATAAAGTAGCCATTTATGCAACAGGTAAGTTAACCCCACAGCTTTGATTGAATTTTCCAACACAACAGGACATTTTATTTATACTTTTAATGCAAATGGAGTTCATCACAATGTGTCTTCTATTTCAATATTAATTTTATGAACTTATGTAATTATTATATTATATGAACTTTAGTTCTTCTTCTTTCCTTCCTCATCTGCCTTTCAGCGTCGAGGGGAGATATAATTTGCGGTCTTTTGCTCTTCTGTTCGCCTCTACTGCTGTTATCTAATGCTTATAATAATCCATTGATCCATCTTTTACATGGTCGACCCTTGGGTCTGGTGTTCTCACAACGTTTGTTGAAGGCTCGTTGTGTTGTGTTTTGTTCTTTCTGCCTTGTCATGTGGCCAAACCATTTTATCTGTTGTTTCCTTATATATTCTTTGGCGGGGACTATTCCTAGCTTTTTTCTCAGTTCTTCATTTCTGATCTTATCTCTCAGACTGTTTCGTGTCATTCGTCTAACACATTTCATCTCTGTAGAGGTTATTTTTCTGATTGTTCTTGCATCTAGGGTCCAGGTCTGGCACTTTATTTAAATGTTTAAAAACTTGAGAGAATTATGTTTTAAGAGATTTATAATGGTAATCATGGTTTTTATATGCTGTAGGTAATAATATATGGATGGGAATAATGGACAATAGAACAACAGACAAGAAAATCACTATAGGCTGTAGAAATGTGGTTTTACAGAATAATGTTGAGATTACTATGGACAGCTGAGAAGAGTAATGAAAATGTTCTGAAAGAGGCCAAAGCAAAAAGAGAGCTAATTTCCTATATTAGGAAGAAACAATCATCATTTTTGGCCTTGTAATGAGAAAGGAACAACTGGAATATATTGTGACAACTTGGAAAATTGAGGGATGAAGAGATAGAGGGAAGCAAAGAGAAAAGATACCAGACAGCTTAAGAGAATAGCTTGGCAGAAGGTCAACAACAGAAATATTAAATAACTCTCGAGTTTGAAAGTTGTGGAGAGACATGATCACCTACGCTAGCAAGTATGGTATTTGATGACGATGATGAATAAAAAATCCCTAGCATAAAAACAAAGCTTAATGATATTCAATTGGAATATATTATTCACCCTCACCTGTGCAAATGGAAATTTAAAATCAACAATAGAAGTAAGACATAGAAAATGTCATCCAGGAAAAAAATAAATAACTGCTATTTTTGTTTATTTAGATATTTGTTTATTTTGATATTTGTTTATTTAGATATTTGTTTTTTTATTATAAAAAATAAATAAAATATAATGACATTTTATATATTTGAATTGCAATAACACATTAAAAAAAAAAAATCTATTTATTGACCTTTCGAACCATCGCCGGCCCATAGGGAGTAGACCCAGATACTCCTTTCTCTATGAAAATTTTTATTGTATCAGTTTTCAATCCTTGTAAAGATCTTTAATCAAATCATCGCCATTTGTCTCTGTTCTGTGCTAGCAGCTCTATCTCACTGAGATTTTTTTGGGTTACAATACTAAATAGTTTAGTTGATCAGATTTTTCAAATGTTATATTAGGTTTGTGTGTATTTTTTCAAAGGGGAAGGACAGACTGAGGTGAAAAGAACAACACACAAGCAACTGCGACAGTCTGTTTCTGTGTATGCTGCAGCCATGAGGAAGATGGGTGTACAGAAAGGAGACAGAGTGGTTGGTAGGTCAATGAACTTTTGTTTTATTGGCATTTCTACTTCATGGTCATAACACTTTCTTTAAGCCATTGTTCTTGACTCATTATATAAGAAAAATAACCTACGCCAAGTGGCATATAGGGGAATATGGTGTTAGTGACCCTATATTTTACACACCTTCAGCACATGATTTTTGGGGTAATGTGGTCGGTATTACACCCGTGCTGCTTTACTTTCCCAGAAAAAAATCTGGTACCCATTTAAGGCTGGGTGAACCCGGAAGCTGTCGATTGGGATCGAACCCTACCCCTTGTCCTTTGTAGTCCAGTTCACTAACCACTGAGCTATCGCGGCTCCCTCTGAGATGAAGTATGTCAGACAAATGACAGGAAACGGACAGAGAGATAGGATCACAAATGAAGAACTGAGAACACAGCTAGGAATAACCACACCACACACACCCCCCCCCCCCAGAATATATAAAAGAATAACAGATAAAATGGTTTGACCATGTGACATGGCAGAAAGATCAAAACACAACACAACCAGCCTTCAATGAAATTTGCGAATACCAAACCCAAGAGCCGACTATGAAAAAGATGGATTGATGGAATATTAGAAACACTAGGAAACATAACAGCAGCAGAGGCGAACAGAAGAACAAAAGACCACAAATTATATCTCCCCTTCACGCTGAAAGGAAAATGAGGTAGGAAAGAAGAATTTCTTTACTCATTAATACACCCAGCCAGAGATTTGGAAAACTGCTAGCTCATTACATCAAGAAAGGTAACTGTGTTGACAGATCACTTGTTATTCAGTTTCCTAACATCAAGTATTAGACCAAAAGCACAGACATATAGGCCATCATTTGTTCAAGAGTGGACAAAGAGGAATTTAGCTTTCGGTCTTTGACAGAGAACATGCCTATTTAGCTTTCATTTTGGTGTCGACAATCTTGTATTTCTTCTTTGACCTATTCTATTTTTGCTGTGTGTCTGTTGTTTTGTCAGGTTTAATATTCAAGTTTGCTATGGGTATAACACTCCTGATAGAAGGTTATTGAGTTATTTGTGGTTCATCATCGTTGCACTCTGAACATGTCCATAGGTGTTCAGATCCTCCCCTCAGCGAGTTTTTTAGTGTACAGCGACTGATGACTCCAGTTCTGTGTTGGTTGATTAGTCTTCTTACACGGTCACTAAGTTTCTCGTTTCTGGCTGTGCCCATCTGCCTTCTCTTTCATCTGAAGGAGTGACGTGAACTCATGATTGTTGAAGTCATGTGCCCTTCTCACATCTCAGAGGGCATTGATGATAGAAGCTGTTCTGGGGGACTCCACTTTCAAAATGGCAGTTATCAGTGTGGACTGTTCCAATGTGCTGCAGTTGTCGTAGGAGTCTTCAGTGACCTGTTCTGAGGTGGAAAATGATGATCTGGGCGTTTTTTTTACACCTGGCGGTTTGATCCCTGCTTGTGATTTATTTATAACCTTGTTTCCAGCCTATTGTATTTGATGGTGATAACTACTGGCCTACAGGAATGTTCAGAGAAGTCTGCAGCTGGTGAAACAGTAGTTGGATGCTGCAGACAGGTGCAAAACACAGTGCAATGTAATCTGCCTGTAGATGAACAAGAAGTGACTTCAGTCAAACATACTGCTTTTTTGTTGTACATTTAAAGCTTTTCCCTCATCCTTTTCCATTTCAATAAAAATTTTCAACTCAAATGTTAAGTCGGTCCTATTATATGACTGTGAAACATGGAGAACAACAAAATTGACAATCACGAAGATACAGACTTTCATTAATGGACGTTTACGCAGAATAAAAGGATGGAAATGGCAGGACAAAATCACTAACATAGAATTATGAAAATGTACCAGTCAAACACCAGTGGATAAAGAGATACAGCGAAGACGATGGCGCTGGATAGGACACACACTACGGAAGCCAACTGAGAGTATTACACAACAGGCCCTTTTTTGGAACCCCCCAGGGGAAAAGACAAAGAGGAAGACCAAGGAATTCTTGGAGAAGACAGATAGAAGCAGAGATGAAGATGATGGGGAAGACATGGAATGATCTTAAAAGAATGGCAAAAAAACAGAACGACTTGGAAAGTGTTTGTTGAAGACCTATGCTCCACTGGGAGCTAAAAAGGTTGTAGTAGTAGTAGTTTTCCATTTCAGCAATTTTTGATTAAATTAGTTGCTTCTCAAACCCACCCATGCTTGTGGCCTCTATCTAGTAATTAAATCTGAAGAAAACAAGTAATTCCTGTATACCAAGTGCTGTATGTTAAAAAGAGTTCTTAAATGTTATGTAGAGCCAGTCTTAACATATGGATGTGAATCATGGACAATTGGACAGCAGACAAGAAAATCACTGGAGTCTGTAGAAATGTGGTTTTACAGAAGAATGTTGAGAATACCATGGACAGCTAAGAAGAGTAATGAAAATGTTCTGAAAGAGGCCAAAGCAAAAAGAGAGCTAATTTCCAATATTAGGAAGAAACAATCATCATTTTTTGACCATGTAATGAGAAGAGAACAACTGGAATATATTGTAACAACTGCAAAAAGTTGAGGGACTAAGAGATAGAGGGAAACAAAGAGAAAAAATACCAGACAGCTTAAGAGAATGGCTTGGCAGAAGGTCAACAACAGAAATGATAAATAACTGTTGAGATCGAAAGTTGTGAATAGACATGATCACCTACGCCAGCAGGCCTGGTACTTGGTGATGATGATACTAAGTGTTTACAATTTACTATTTTACAATTTATTACATCTTAGTCTGTATATCTAAACACCCACCTGACATTTTACTCTTTCTCTTACCTAGAGGGTACACACTGTCATTGGTTCTCCTTCAAATCCCTTGATGTTATGCAGTTTGTCCTCTTTCTTACATTGAGCCCACTTTAGTCTGTATGCCTCAGTCTCATTTATCCTGTATTTTGCCATGCAAGATGACTTTTAGTAAATTGTGTCTGTTTATGTGTCCTATATGAAAGTTCACATAAATAACTCATATCCTGGAAGTGCCAAATGAAGGAATATATTTTCTACATAGATGTGAATATTGATAACCATGTTGAACATTCATCTCCAGGCTACATCCCAAACTGTACACAAGCTGTGGAGGCAATGCTGGCTGCTGTTAGCATTGGTGCTATCTGGAGTTCAACATCACCTGACTTTGGAGTTGTGGTGAGCAGAGTATTCTCTACACAAGTCCCACAATTCTGTTAGCATTTTGAAATAATGTTATGGGGACAAATGTCCTTAACTCTTAATGTCCGTTTTTTTTCTACCCAGTCACTAATGTTATGCCATAATTTTTTCTTCCTGAAAAATACTTCTTTCATTAAATTTTTCATATTTTCATTATAACAAGTCATAGACATATATATTAGGCATCAAACTGAAGGGAAAAGGACACAGATTCATAATGAGAAGCAATATTTTGAAAAAAAAAATTGAAGGATAAGAATTTAAGCAATTAAGAATCAAAATTTTTGTTAAAAAAAAAAAAAAATTATATAAAAATTGGTACTCACCTACCTAAAGTGGGGGTCCATTTTAATCCAACAGTGCCTACTAAAGCTAAACTAAGTCACTATTACATTTAAAGTTCTCAGAACATAATTCCTAGCTTTTTCTGCTGTTAATAATAATTCACGTTTAGGAGCAGTAGATACTTCACTGCTGCTAGCCATTTTTCAGTTATAAACACGAATCAGCTGAATTGAAGACTTTAGAAAACAACACAAATTTTGACGATTTTGTGAACAAATTAAGCCCATGTTGATCGACCAAAGCATGCCTAAAGACAGGAAATTCTATTAATTATATCCCTTGCGGATGTGGTAGCTTAAAATGTGTAGTATTTACTAAAACGAAACAAAATGAAAGTAACCATGTCAGCGTTCGCTTGGCAAAATGTAAGTAAGTAACCATGAGAGCATACCTACAGATATAAAGAGTTAATACACCTGTATAGATGATGTCCTATGAGAAGTACTGAGAATATTGTCCACAAACTTATATAAAGAATGTTTCTATGTTTTATAGAAGATGCTTTGACTGAGTCATCTTCATCAAGTGCCATGCCTGCTGGCGTAGGTGATCATGTCTTTCCACAACTTTCAACAGTTATTTATCATTTCTGTTGTTGACCTTCATTCTCTTAAGCTGTCTGGTATCTTTATTCTTTGCATCCCTCTATATCATTGCCCCTCAATTTTCCCAGTTGTCACAATATATTTCAGCTGTTTCCTTCTCATCACATGGCCAACAAATGATGATTGTATCTTCCTAATATTGGAAATTAGCTCTCTCTTTGCTTTGGCCTCTTTCAGAATGTTTTCATTACTCTTCTTAGCTGTCCATGGTATTCTCAACATTCTTCTGTAAAACCACATTTCTACAGCCTCCATTGATTTTCTTGTCTGTTGTCCCATTGTCCATGATTCACATCCATATGTTAAGACTGGCTCTACATAACATTTGAGAACTCTTTTTCTTGTTTCTATTCTCAAAAATGGATTGCATAGTATCTTGCTCATTTTTTGGAAAGCTGCTTTTGCCTGAGCCATTCAGCACCTCACCTCTTTTGTACTATTTCATCAGATTGCGCTAACTTTATCCTCCCACATTGTTTTGGTCTAGACTCCATGTTTTATTCTGGATGTATTTATTAGAAATAAAATAAAAGACTCAGCCTTGATAGCAAAAAGACAGAAGTAATGGTAACTACAAAGAAAAAGACATTACCTCAGTGCAAAATAAAGACAAGTGGAACAATATTAAAGCAGGCAAATGAATTTAAATATTTGGGAATTTTGTTAACCTCAGACGGAAGATGTACAAAAGAGGTGAGATGCAGAATGGCTCAGACAAAAGCAAATTTCCCAAAAATGAGGAAGATACTATGCAATCCATTTTTGACAATCGAAACAAGAAAAAGAGTTCTTAAATGTTATGTAGAGTCAGTCTTAACATATGTATGTTAATCATGGACAATAGGACAACAAACAAGAAAAATCACTGGAGTCTGTAGAAATGTGGTTTTACAGAAGAATGTTGAGAATACCATGGACAGCTAAGAAGAGTAATTAAATCGTTCTGAAAGAGGCCAAAGCAAAAAGAGAGCTAATTTCCAATATTAGGAAGAAACAATCATCATTTTTTGGTCATGTAATGAGAAGTGAACAACTAGAATATATTGTAACAACTGGGAAAATTGAGGGACGAAGAGATAGAGGAAAGCAAAGAGAAAAAATACCAGACAACTTCTTTAAGAGAATAGCTTGGCAGAAGGTCAACAACAGAAATAATAAATAACTGTTGAGATTAAAAATTGTGGAGAGACATGATCACCCATGCCAGCAGGCCCGGTACTTGATGATGATGATATATTAGAAGCTCGTATAATTCAGCAGATCTCTTTAAAGTCTAGAGTACTTTACTTTTGATTTATAACAATTGACTTCCACTACTGTCGCGTTGATTCTATTTAAACTGATATTATTACTGCCTCCTCAAATCAAAATATTCCACCAGATATCTGTAATTTTTTTCTGATACATTTTCTTTTTTCTGGTCTTCTTTAATTAATGTATTCTTTATTTCAGTTAGCCATGGCACCTACCTGGTGTTATTAGTGCTACTCTATTAGGAAATCATTGCTAACTAACTGTGATATAACATTCACACTTTGTTTGTTAACTCACTGTGATATAACATTCACACTTTGTTAACTCACCATGATATAACATTCACTCTTTGTTTGTTAACTCACCGTGATATAACATTCACTCTTGCTCGCTTTGATCTTTGTTAACTAACTGTGATATAACATTCACACTTTTGTTTGTTAACTCACCATGATATAACATTCACTCTTGCTCGCTTTGATCTTTGTTAACTAACTATGATATAGCATTCACACTTGCTCATTTAGATCTTTGTTAACTAACTATGATATAGCATTCACACTTGCTCATTTAGATCTTTGTTAACTAACTGTGATATAACATTCACACTTTTGTTTGTTAACTCACCATGATATAACATTCACTCTTGCTCGCTTTGATCTTTGTTAACTAACTATGATATAGCATTCACACTTGCTCATTTAGATCTTTGTTAACTGTGATATAACATATATGTGGTAAGGCTCCTGCCAGGCAGTGAGCCTGTTAGATAATCCAAACTGTCTGCTGATTTATCCACAAATGATGTTGCACTTACTCATTCACTTCTATTTGCCATTTCTGATCCTGTCTCTCCTAAACTGTCTGCTGATTTATCCACAAATGATGTTGCACTTACTCATTCACTTCTATTTGCCATTTCTGATCTTGTCTCTCCTAAACTGTCTGCTGGTTGATCCACAATTGATGTTGCACTTACTCATTCACTTCTATTTGCCATTTCTGATCCTGTCTCTCCTAAACTGTCTGCTGATTTATCCACAATTGATGTTGCACTTACTCATTCACTTCTATTTGCCATTTCTGATCCTGTCTCTCCTAAACTGTCTGCTGATTTATCCACAAATGATGTTGCACTTACTCATTCACTTCTATTTGCCATTTCTGATCCTGTCTCTCCTAAACTGTCTGCTGATTTATCCACAAATGATGTTGCACTTACTCATTCACTTCTATTTGCCATTTCTGATCCTGTCTCTCCTAAACTGTCTGCTGATTTATCCACAAATGATGTTGCACTTACTCATTCACTTCTATTTGCCATTTCTGATCCTGTCTCTCCTAAACTAACTATTCTACTCAGCTATTTCATTATTCTGACTGTTTTATCTATGTTTATTTTGTTCTATTAATATTGCTGTGATCTTGTCTCTCCTAAACTAACTATTCTACTCAGCTATGACATTATTCTGACTGTTTTATCTATGTATATATTGTTCTATTAATCTTGCTGTGATCTCTCCAAGGGTGTTCTTGAAAGATTCACCCAGATCCAACCCAAACTAATCTTCAGTGTCAATGCTGTCCATTACAATGGCAAAGTTCACAGCCACATTGACAAGCTGGAACAAGTTGTGAAAGGTAACTAATACCTTTTTTATATTTACTTCAAAATAACCGTTTGACTATATTTACTTCAAAATAATCGTTTGACTATATTTACTTCAAAATAATCGTTTGACTATATTTACTTCAAAATAATCGTTTGACTATATTTATTTCAAAATAATTGTTTGACTATATTTACTTCAAAATAATCGTTTGACTATATTTACTTTGTCACAGCCATTTTTATTTATTTAATTATCTTGATCTGACTATTTACCTCGTCATTATCATTTAACTTATATGAATGTAAAGGTGCACATCTACACCAGGTTGAAAGCTGTTATTGATGAACCACAACTATCCAGATCCTACTTCACCTCTTCTTGGTGCCCAACACATCCAGCACAGTTTTTTGAGTATTTGTTTGCCTTCCCTCTCTACCCCTAGTCACCTGACCAGACCTGGTTAGTCTATTTCAAACAGGATCTGAATGGTTCTGGTTCACAGATCCTGGTGCAAGCGATCAGCTATGAGTCATTGACAATTTTCAGGACTGTTGCAAATGTGCCTTCACTCCAGAGTAGAGTATATGAGAATATGACCGGTGCTTAACTCTTTCCATACAGAAGCCTTTTATCAATACAACGGAAGAGATTTTAGAGACAACATTTTTCACGGTTTTAAGAATCAAATCTACATATTTATATTTATCTAACATATAACATATTATATATGGATTTTTAGATTTCACCAATACCAAAATGATACAAGACATGTTTAAAAAAAATGGTTTGATGATGGTTCACACTAATCAAATTGAGAGTGACGCGCTATGCGACGAAATGTACGTGGCTGAAACCGGCATAGCACACAGTTCAACAAAACGTATGGAAAGAGTTAATCTCTTTCTTAGTTAATTTCTTTAATAGTAGGTTCTCCTTTAACGTGAACATGGGAGCTGTGTTGTACTGTCTATCCTTGCTGTGTTGTACTGTCTATCCTTGCTGTGTTGTACTGTCTATCCTTGCTGTGTTGTACTGTCTATCCTTGCTGTGTTGTACTGTCTATCCTTGCTGTGTTGTACTGTCTATCCTTGCTGTGTTGTACTGTCTATCCTTGCTGTGTTGTACTGTCTATCCTTGCTGTGTTGTACTGTCTATCCTTGCTGCGTTGTATTGCCTATCCTTGCTGCGTTGTACTGTCTATCCTTACTGTGTTGTACTGTCTATCCTTACTGTGTTGTATTGTCTATCCTTGCTGCATTGTACTGTCTATCCTTGCTGTGTTGTACTGTCTATCCTTGCTGTGTTGTATTGTCTATCCTTGCAAGACCAGGCATTCAACACAGTTACTTGATCCCAGGACAAATACAATCTAATTACTATACATTGGTTTTAAACTAGATTCCTTGATATATGAGGAGGGCACTCTAAGCTCAACACTACAACCATCTTTAACATGAAAACTATTCAACACGTTTGACAAACAACACATTGAAGCTGTCATATGTCTGATAACAAAAATACAAATCTAACTATAATTATACTGACTTTTATTGTTCAAAATGTCATTGTCATTTTGTCATTTTTTTTTCTTTGAACACAGGTTTGCCAGAACTGGAAAAAGTTGTTGTGATTCCCTTTGTAGAAGATTTTCATGTTGATTTTTCAACAATCCCCATGAGGTAAAGACATTGATAGTTGTCTCATTTATTTTGTTTGTACTTCCACAAGTAAGAGGTAGGGTTCGATCCCAACCGACGCCTTCCGGGTTCACCCAGCCTTTAATGGATACCGAATTTTTTTCTGGGAAAGTAAAGCGACATGGGTGTAACACCGACCACATTACCCTAAAAATCATGTGCTGAAGGTCTGTAAAATTTATGGTAACTAACACCATATTTCCTATACGCCACTTGGCGTGACGGGGGTACTTTACTTTTTTTTTTTTACTTTCACAAGTATGTGTTTTTTTTATTACTTCTGATCATCTCAAGTCAAATAACATGTCTGTGACATTTGATAACAATTTTTCTAAAAAAAGGTAAAAAGTAAAGTACCCCCGTCACGCCAAGTGGCGTATAGGGAATATGGTGTTGTGACCATAAATTTTACAGACCTTCGGCACATGATTTTTGGGGTAATGTGGTCGGTATTACGCCCGTGCCGCTTTACTTTCCCAGAAAAAAATCCGGTACCCATTAAAGGCTGGGTCAACCGGAAGTTGTTGGTTGGGATCGAACCCTACCCCTTGTCCTTTGTAGTCCAGTTCACTAACCACTGAGCTATCACGGCTCCCAATTTTTCTAAAGTAGATAATAATGTAGAAGAGAGGGCGGGATATATTTCTTCCTTTCTATTTTTCTAACGTTCATCCACTGACTACTTTAGTAATGTATAGTCTCTTTGTCATTCTCCTAGTGGGCTACATGCATTATGTTGTGGTTTGCAGTAGAACTGTAAAATTTGTAGCTTTCAGCCCAACACATCTGACTTCAGCCCAACACATCTGACTTCAGCCCAACACATCTGACTTCAGCCCAACACATCTGACTTCAGCCCAACACATCTGACTTCAGCCCAACACATCTGACTTCAGCCCAACACATCTGACTTCAGCCCAACACATCTGACTTCAGCACAGCGTTTTTGAGTGCTTGGTTGTCTTCCCTCTCCATGCCAACACACTTGACCAGACTAGACTGTGTAAAGGGTTAAGGCATAAAAATGTGAAGCTGCAGTAAAGCTGAATGTGAGGAAAAATAAAAAAAATGGTATGTAAGAAGCTTTACGTGATAAGTGGACGACACAGACTAAATAACGTTTCGGCCCAATAGGCCTTCATCAGGAACAAACAAAAAAACACACACAAAACTAATAACGAAACAACCAAAACAAAAACAATCGAAATGTGTTAAAGAAAACAAAATTAACTATCCTGTCAAAACCAAAAGGAAATCGCAACCAAGTGCAGCTGTCGGGAACATCGAGAAATGTGCAAAAATGTGCGCAAATGCACACAGAACCAGAGGAGTTCACACAGGGGTCAAGTGTGCAAACACAAAGGAGAAAGAACGAATCGTAGACTAACAGGTGCTCAAAAGGCGGTAAGAGTGAGATGTCTGAGAGTGGGGTACAATAAAAACAAATGAGGGGTAAGGAGCACAGAAAAAAAAGGGTTAGAGGAGAAAACCAAAGTGTCTCATAAGGGACTAGAGGAGAAGAATTATAAATAGCATGACATAGTAAGTAGACCAAAGAACCCAAATATGTGCAGGAGAGAAGGCTATGCAAAAGGGAAGGAGCAACCAAAAGGAAACTATGCGTATGAGTGTGATACATTCATACCTCTCGGGGTCAGCGAACCATACTGGACTATGAGGTGATTTTCCAAAGTATAGCGGCTGCGGTAGCCAGAGTGACAAATGACAATACCAGTGACATGGATGTCGTCTTTGCCCTTGTGATCAGGGGAGTTGAAGTGGGAAGACACCGGAGTACCAGTATTTTGTTGGACATCACGTAGATATTCATAAAATCTTTCCGCTAATCTTCTCCCAGACTCACCAATATAGGTCATGTGGCATCGTTGGCATATGATATGATATATGATATTTCAATTTCGATTGTTGGCATATGATCATTTGTCATTGTCTAGACTGTGTAGTCTGTTTGATGTATTATTTGATAATCCCAGTGCTGAAGTCAGGTGAGTTGGATAAGGTGCAGATATCACATCTTGCTGTTGATACCTTGCCCACTCCATAACAAGGTGCAGATATCACATCTTGCTGTTGATACCTTGCCCACTCCATAACAAGGTGGACGATGCAAAAGCTACTGTCTAGGCCAAGTCAATAGAAAATAATCTACCCAAAAACATCTTCTTTCCTTCCTCATCTGCCTTTCAGCGCCGAGGGGAGATTCAGTTTGCGGTCTTTTGCTCTTCTGTTTGCCTCTGCTGCTGTTGTGTTTCCTAGTGCTTCTAATATTCCGTCAATCCATCATTTTCGTGGTTGACCCTTGGGTCTGGTGTTCTCACAACATTTGTTGAAGGCTCGTTGTGTTGTGTTTTGATCTTTCTGCCTTGTCACATGGCCAGACCATTTTATCTGTCGTTTCCTTATATATTCTATGGCGGGGTGAAAACAAAAAAAAAACATAAAAACATTTGTCAATAAAAAAGAGGTTACCTCTGTAGTCAAAGAATATCTGTCTGTTGTATTATGAGGGGCACCTGAGAACATGGATACTTGTGTGGAAAATGGGAAATAGGGATATTTATGCCAATTTCTGTCTTTGGGAATTTGCTAGAGATAGACAAACAAACATGCATACAAATCCCCTATATAGCTTGAGATAGACAAACAAACATGCATACAAATCCCCTATATAGCTTGAGATAGACAAACAAACATGCATACAAATCCCCTATATAGCTTGAGATAGACAAACAAACATGCATACAAATCCCCTATATAGCTTGAGATAGACAAACAAACATGCATACAAATCCCCTATATAGCTTGAGATAGACAAACAAACATGCATACAAATCCCCTATATGGCTTGAGATAGACAAACAAACATGCATACAAATCCCCTATATGGCTTGAGATAGACAAACAAACATGCATACAAATCCCCTATATAGCTTGAGATAGACAAACAAACATGCATACAAATCCCCTATATAGCTTGAGATAGACAAACAAACATGCATACAAATCCCCTATATAGCTTGAGATAGACAAACAAACATGCATACAAATCCCCTATATAGCTTGAGATAGACAAACAAACATGCATACAAATCCCCTATATAGCTTGAGATAGACAAACAAACA
The DNA here is from genome assembly GCA_032433765.1 of Megaustenia siamemsis. Classification (NCBI taxonomy): domain Eukaryota; kingdom Metazoa; phylum Mollusca; class Gastropoda; order Stylommatophora; family Ariophantidae; genus Megaustenia; species Megaustenia siamemsis. The sequence goes on along the minus strand of JAVIAB010000026.1, from coordinate 12,286,029 downwards.
TGCATACAAATCCCCTATATAGCTTGAGATAGACAAACAACAATGCATACAAATCCCCTATATAGCTTGAGATAGACAAACAACAATGCATACAAATCCCCTATATAGCTTGAGATAGACAAACAACAATGCATACAAATCTATATAGCTTGAGATAGACAAACAACAATGCATACAAATCTATATAGCTTGAGATAGACAAACAACTGTGAGAAATTTATAGACTTCTTCTTTCTTCTTTTCTCTTTCTCACTGATACCTAAAAGGTGTCGTGGTTTATATCATTTGTCGTTCTTGAGCTGCTCGAACTGTCTGAATTAGTGATTTTCCTTTGTTGTTACATGTCTCTATCACTGCATCTATCCATCTTCTTCTGGGTCTCCCTCTTGGTCTTTTTCCATGCATTCTTGAGAAGAACGACCTTTATGGTGATTGGTAATTTATAGACAACGAAGATTAATTCTGAGTTTCCTATTATCAAGTATAGGATGTGCCTTCAAAGTCTCATTGTTTCTTATTCTTGTGTTATTTGTGGAGTTTCCTGAGTGCTGTGTTATATTACCTCTCATCCTACTATCTTTGTCCTCTTAAAACTGTTTAAATAATAAATATTTGTTGTAATTGATGGTATGCTGTTTTTGAGCTTTTGTTAAGCCTATGATTGCTCTTTTCAACTTTCTCCGGGGGACTGGTTGGTCTCGAGGCAAGACGCCGGCCTTGAGACAGAGAGGTTGTGAGTTGAAATTCCGGCTGCACCACCAGTTGGGATTTTTATTTATGATTTCTCTCTGCGGCAACCACCCCCTGGTCTCAGCAGTGAGGCCTGGCTTGAAACGTCAGTTACTCATCGACAGAAAAAATATGAGTACCTCCGAAGAAGGAGTTATCTGCCTTTGCGGTGAGGGACCCCTGTGCACATAGCTGCCAGGGAAAAGCGGATTAACATGCAATATTCAGTTCCTAGTCTCTAGGGACTTCGTCAGAGGTAAAAGCTGGCAAACGGGGAAAAATAAAACCAAAAAACTTTCTCCTATGTAGTCATCTTGAACACAGGCTCAACATTTTTTTGGCTGCCCCTTATAAAACTAGGTATTTTACCTGATTAATCCAGAAGTAGAGTTTCCAAGAAAATGTGTTATGCCTTTGTTGACTACAATATCTGGGTTATTGTTTATTTAATATGTTATTATTGAAACCTCTTACTGGTAAATGTAGGGCCGGTTTTGATGCCATTGATATTTATCAATTTCAGTGGTGAGTAATGTCACACTGACAGTGCAAATAGGTGCTGATAAAGTACGTCACTTGAGCATCTGTGCACACGGCTGCCAGGGAAAAATGGATTAACACGCAAAATTCAGTTCCTAGTCTCTAGGGACTTCGTCAGAGGTCAAAGCTGGCCAACGGGGAAAAAATAAACTTGAGCATCTTGAACATATTACCTCCCCCACCAAGGGGCTCAGTAGCCTAGTTGGGAAAACTACCCAACTGGGCTACCAATGTTCGGACAACCCATGTTCGATTTCCACTGGAAGCAGTGTGAGTTGTATTCGTGGTTGGGAAAAGCACCCAACTGGGCTACCGATGTTCAGACAATCCATGTTCGATTTCCACTGGAAGCAGTGTGAGTTGTACTCGTAGTTGGGAAAAAAATACTCCCGCAGTCAACCCAGCCACTGGCAGCAATGGGTACAAAGGTAGTACTCTGGGAAGGTGAGTAATGCAGCCTCGCATTGTGAGTTTCGATGCTTGAGGCGACACTATCCAGAATTCTCCGAACACTTCTGGATAAGCAAGCGAGCACATATGGGTGAAAACTGGCGTGCTAAGATGCTGATACAAGTCTCATACTTGACCTCCCCAAATGGTTCCTGGCTAATTTGTCTCTTTCAAATCTGCCCATTTCATGGAAACAGTAACTCTTCTCCTTTACAAATGTGTGTCACTGATATTTGCTGACTGAAGGTTCACTGTATTTTAGACATCACAGTCCTGCTGACTAAACCACCTTGTAAATAAAACATCCTGCCACTATCTAGTTGTCCATCATTGTTCTACTCCTTGTTCCAAACTTCACCAAGGGCACATAACTCTAAAAGAAACCCACTGCTCCATATAGGATACCTTGTACTTTTTAACTCAAAGTGAAAACCCTAACCTCAGAGCTACAAAAGTCTTCCAACTCATAAATACATTTCTCCATCTGACCTTTTCTCATTTGTTATTGTCCTGGGCTTTGTTGTTAGTTTTACTTGTCAAGAATGTGTCAGTTTTCTATCAGATTCTATATGATTTAACCTTCTGCGTTACTTTTTTTTTTGTCACATGTTGGATAGGTTGCAGTGCTACACTTGTCTCCCAGAGGACATCTCACACCTTGATCACTAAACAAGAGCCACATCGCTGTCTATTTATCTTGAAAAGGGAGATAAATTTAGAAATAAGATTTCAAAAGTAAAAGAAATTAAGGAAGATAAAGTTTGTTATCACAGTGGCTGAACAGTGAGGATGGATAGTTGTATACATGTTCAGTGAATGTTCATTTGTACTTTCAACGGCATTGTACTGGAAGATTGTATTCATATTAAGTGAATGTTCATTTGTACTTTCAACAGCATTGTACTGGGAGATTGTATGCATATTAAGTGAATGTTCTTTTGTACTTTCAACAACATTGCACTAGGAGATTGTATGCATATTAAGTGAATATTCATTTGTACTTTTAACAGCGTTGCACTGGGAGATTGTATGCATATTAAGTGAATGTTCATTTGTACTTTCAACAGCATTGTACTTAGAGATTGTATGCATATTAAGTGAATGTTCATTTGTACTTTCAACAGTGTTGCACTGGGAGATTGTATGCATATTAAGTGAATGTTCATTTGTACTTTCAACAGCATTGCACTGGGAGATTTCTTGAAAAGTGCCACAGTTGATGGCAGTGTTCCTGAGTTAACATTTGAACAGGTGCCCTTTAATTACCCACTCTACATCATGTACTCATCTGGCACAACGGGTGTTCCCAAATGTATGGTACACTCTGTGGGGGTAAGTCATAGATTAGTTACTAGTTTGATAAGTTGTATTAGAATGACCTTTCAAATCTCAGGTCGTCTCATACATTTTTTGTATTTTCGAAGTCAGAGTTATCTGCCTGTACGGAAAGGGACCCCTGTGCACACGGCTGCCAGGGAAAAATGGAATAATACGCAAAATTCAGTTCCTAGTCTCTAGGGACTTTGTCAGAGTTGAATGCTGGCGAATGCAACAACAACAACAATATACATCAAGTTAATGTCACTTTAGGACATTGAGAAGTAGTTGTCATCATCATCATGTGCCATACCGGTTGGCGTAGGCAATCATGTCCCTCCACAATCTTCTATCTACTGTGCATCGTATCAGTTCTGTTGTTGACTGTTTTCCATGCCATGACACCAAGCTATCCAGTATTTTCTCTCTTTGTCATCCGCGATCTCTCTTTCCATTTTGCTAGTTGTAACCAAGTATTCCAAGTTTCCTTTTCTCATGATGTGCCTGAAAAATCATGATTGTTTCTTTCTAATGTTTTTTAGGAGTTCCCTTTTTGTGTCCTCTTTGAGAATTTCCTCATTGGTCTTTTTGGCTGTCCAGGGAACTTTCAACATTCTTCTAAGAAATCCCATCTCTGTGGCCTCTAATCGTCTTTTCATTTATAAGGGGATAGACGAAGTATTGCAGTGTGGTCATTTATTGTTAGGGCTATGCTTGTTTTGAGGAGGTTCATGAACTCTGTCAGTTGTGGCCCCAACAGCTTCAAGCGTTGTGGGATGAATTGGTTTTATATTTTCTACAATGGAATGATGTAATAATAGTTTACCAAATAGTAAAATTCTGTAAAAATGGGCTGTTATAATATTGTAATAAACAGTGTCAGCTGCTAAAAAACATCAGAAAGAAACTATCAACATTTTTCGGGCACATCATGAGAAGAGGAAAGTTGGAATACTTGATTACAACTGGCAAAATAAAAGGAGAGATCGCGGACGACAAAGAGAGAAAATACTGGATAGCTTGGTGTCATGGCAGCATGGAAAACAGTCGACAACAGAAAAGAAACGATGCACTGTAGATAGAAGATTGTGGAGGGACATGATCGCCTACGCCAACCAGTATGGCACATGATGATGAATAAATAGTGTGCAATGACTTTATCAGTGCCAGGAAAAAGTTTTTTTTTTTTTTTTTTTTTTGCAACAGAAAAAATTTTTGAAGAAGTCGTTAGACTAATTAATTGTCGCAGAGTGTAAACTTAAGTTAAACTAAGGGGAAACAGTCCAGGATAGATTGCCCGTTAAGCCACGTAGGTGGCATCATAGGGCGAGACATACACACTAAAAGGTTCAAGGACAAAGCATGAGTCACGAGGAAGTGGAGATTTTATGAACTGTGAGTAAGAAAGAGATCACAAGACTATCTATCTATCTATTGACCTTTCGAGCCATAACCGGCCCATAGGGCGTAGACCAAGATACACCTTCTCCTATCTGAATTTTTTGTTCTAGCAGTTTTCTTTTAAAGATATTTTATCAAATCTCGCCATCTGTCTCTGTTCTTTGCAAGCAGCTCTATCTCATTGAGGGAGCCAAATCCTGCTGCTCTTGCCTCTCTCATCAATGTTCTTCTCAGTGTCTCTCTGGGGTCTTCCTCTTTTTCTCTTACCTGTTGTTTCCCATATGAGGGCTTGCTTTGCTATTTGGTTATTATCTCTTCTCATCACATGTCCAACATATGACCATCGTCTTTTCTTGATTACTGAAGATATTAGTGGTTGATTGGCAAGACTAAGAGGCAGATTATTCTAGAAGTCCAGCTCTGGCATTCAAGACAGACAGTCGCAGAGATAGAATTAGTTAGGAAATGGTTTTTGAAATATGTAGAATAGGACCAGTCACAAGGTGGTGATTAACAATGATACACATGCTAAAATAAATGTGTACCAGAAAGGTACTATCTTACCACAAGGGGCTACAGTCGGCTTACTGACCCTGGCCACAAATTAGGGCTGTTCTATTTCCATTTAGGAGCCTTGGTGGCTGAGTGGTTAGTGTGCTTGGTGGCTGAGTGGTTAGTGTGCTTTCTTCCTGACCAGAAGGGTCCTGGTTCAATCCCCAGCAGTGGTGGATTTCTGTTCGGGCTGACAAGGCTCTGGGGTTCACCCAGCCTCTAAAAATGGGTACTAGAGATTTTTCTGGGAAGTAAAAATGGCCTGGCGTGATACCAACCACATCACCCCAAAATTTATCATGTTCATAGAAAAATCTGGTCACTAACACCATATTCCCCATACAGACGCCTAGCAAGGCATGGAGGGAACCTTTACTTTTATTACAACTTGATGGCACACTGCAACAAAATAATTAGAGAAAAACAGGCTAGAGCACAAGAATTGTAGAGGAAGGAAGAGAGCAAATATCCTGGATGGCTTATCAGATCTGAAGTAATCAATCAGCAGGAGGGCGTTCATGCTTCATGAAATTACTCAGCAAAGTCACATGTTTTACTACTATAATTAAGCTCATGAATAAATTCTTCATTGTCAACACTATATTTGTTGTGCACTTCTCATTTCTTGTGAGTAGACTTTGTTAGAAATAATTGCTTTGGGACTTATCATTTTGTTAACTAATTTCCACTCCAGGGTACGTTGATCAAACACCTAGAGGAGCATATAATCCAAGGAAACATGGATCGTTCTGATGTCATGCTTTATTACACAACAGTAAGTTCAGTACTTTATTACACAACAATAAGTTCAGTACTTTATTACACAACAGTAAGTTCAGTACTTTATTACACAACAGTAAGTTCAGTACTTTATTACACAACTGTAAGTTCAGTACTTTATTACACAACTGTAAGTTCAGTACTTTATTACACAACTGTAAGTTCAGTACTTTTTTACACAACAGTAAGTTCAGTACTTTATTACACAACAGTAAGTTCAGTACTTTATTACACAATAGTAAGTTCAGTACTTTATTACACAACTGTAAGTTCAGTACTTTATTACACAACTGTAAGTTCAGTACTTTATTACACAACAGTAAGTTCAGTACTTTATTACACAACTGTAAGTTCAGTACTTTATTACACAACAGTAAGTTCAGTACTTTATTACACAACAGTAAGTTCAGTACTTTATTACACAACAGTAAGTTCAGTACTTTATTACACAACTGTAAGTTCAGTACTTTATTACACAACTGTAAGTTCAGTACTTTATTACACAACTGTAAGTTCAGTACTTTATTACACAACAGTAAGTTCAGTACTTTATTACACAACAGTAAGTTCAGTACTTTATTACACAATAGTAAGTTCAGTACTTTATTACACAACTGTAAGTTCAGTACTTTATTACACAACTGTAAGTTCAGTACTTTATTACACAACAGTAAGTTCAGTACTTTATTACACAATAGTAAGTTCAGTACTTTATTACACAACTGTAAGTTCAGTACTTTATTACACAACTGTAAGTTCAGTACTTTATTACACAACAGTAAGTTCAGTACTTTATTACACAACAGTAAGTTCAGTACTTTATTACACAACAGTAAGTTCAGTACTTTATTACACAACAGTAAGTTCAGTACTTTATTACACAACAGTAAGTTCAGTACTTTATTACACAACAGTAAGTTCAGTACTTTATTACACAACAGTAAGTTCAGTACTTTATTACACAACAGTAAGTTCAGTACTTTATTACACAACTGTAAGTTCAGTACTTTATTACACAACAGTAAGTTCAGTACTTTATTACACAACTGTAAGTTCAGTACTTTATTACACAACAGTAAGTTCAGTACTTTATTACACAACAGCAAGTTCAGTACTTTATTACACAACAGCAAGTTCAGTACTTTATTACACAACAGTAAGTTCAGTACTTTATTACACAACAGCAAGTTCAGTACTTTATTACACAACAGTAAGTTCAGTACTTCATTACACAACAGCAAGTTCAGTACTTTGATTGGTCAGTGACTCATAGTTGACTGGTTGTATTTAGAGCAGTGAATATCAGCCAATAAAAATCTTTCTCTGGTAACAGATTGTTCTGGTATCAGGTTGACCTGAAGGTGATCAGCGACTCATAGCTGACTGTTTGCATCAAGATCATTAACTATCAAGTGATCAAAATCCAACTCCACCTCCTTGCTTTGCTCTGGTTATAATTAAAAAAAAAAAAAAAGTAAAGAGCCCCGTCACGCCAAGTGGTGTATAAGGAATATGGTGTTAGTGACCATAAATTTTACAAACCTTCGGCACATGATTTTTGGGGTAATGTGGTCGGTATTACGCCTGTGCCACTTTACTTTCCCAGAAAAAATGCGGTACCCATTAAAGGCTGGGTGAACCCGGAAGCCATTGGTTGGGATCGAACCCTACCTCTTGTCCTTTGTAGTCCAGTTCACTAACCACTGAGCTATCGCGATTCCCTTGCTCTGGTTATAAATGCATCTAATCAAGCTAGAAAGAATTGAGGTATGGTAACCTGATACCCAGAAATGCCAAACTGAAAGTTGAATGTATAGGTGGGCTGGAAGTCCCAATATAACCCAAGCAACACCTACATCAAGTTAATGTCACTTTAGGACATTGAGAAGTAGTTGTCATCATCATCATGTGCCATACCGGTTGGCGTAGGCGATCATGTCCCTCCACAATCTTCTATCTACAGTGCATCGTATCAGTTCTGTTGTTGACTGTTTTCCATGCCATGACACCAAGCTATCCAGTATTTTCTCTCTTTGTCGTCCGCGATCTCTCTTTCCTTTTATTTTGCCAGTTGTAACCAAGTATTCCAACTTTCCTATTCTCATGATGTGCCCGAAAAATGTTGATTGCTTCTTTCTGATGTTTTTTAAGAGCTCCCTTTTTGTGTTGGCCTCTTTGAAAATTTCCTCATTGGTCTTTTTAGCTGTCCAGGGAACTTTCAACATTCTTCTGAGAAATCCCATCTCTGTGGCCTCTAATCGTCTTTATATTTGTTTGTCTACTGTCCATGATTCGCTTCCATAGGTCAGAATTGGTTCTATATAGCACCGATGAACTCTCTTTCTCATTTTTATTGACATAGATTTGTTGCATAAGATATTTTTCATTTTTTGAAATGCTATTTTGGCCTGAGCTATTCTGCTTAGTTGTCAGGTGAGAGAATTAGTGACTGTCTTAATCCCTTGATTTATTCATTCTTGACAATAAAATAAATCGAGCTTCATATTGGTTGGTTAACCACTCAGGCTGGCTGGATGATGTGGAACTGGATGGTTACAGCCTTGGCTGTAGGCTCATCTATCTTGTTGTATGATGGATCGCCCCTGGTTCCTCATGCCAATGTTCTCTGGGATTTAGTGGATAATGTGGGGTAAGTTATCAATTTACCATGAAATATAAAATTGAATGAGATCCCATATTTAAATTTGCCACTTTTATCAAAGTGGTTCATTTAGTGTAGTTGAAAATATCTGTAAATACAAAAAAACAGTTTGCATTTAAAAAAAATTATGTTTACTTAAATATAACAAACATTTTGGTATTATACTTTATATATGTAATCTGTGTTTTACTAGTTGTAATTGTGTATGTTTTAAATGATATATATATATGGTGTGTAGAACATTGTTTTGATTTGTGTACATAAAGAGTTGTTTCCATGACAATAAACTGACAGGTTTTGTGTAGACACCTCTTAAGGATTTTAGAGCTTGACAAGAAACTTCTAGTGAAGTCTTTCTGATGGTTTGCTAGACTTTGACTCAACTATTGGTAAGACTTAGAGATTGACAAGAAACTTCTAGTGAAGTCTTTCTGATGGTTTGCTAGACTTTGACTCAACCATTGGTAAGACTTAGAGATTGACAAGAAACTTCTAGTGAAGTCTTTCTGGTGGTTTGCTAGACTTTGACTCAACCATTGGTAAGACTTAGAGATTGACAAGAAACTTCTAGTGAAGTCTTTCTGGTGGTTTGCTAGACTTTGACTCAACCATTGGTAAGACTTAGAGATTGACAAGAAACTTCTAGTGAAGTCTTTCTGGTGGTTTGCTAGACATTGACTCAACCATTGGTAAGACTTAGAGCTTGACAAGAAACTTCTAGTGAAGTCTTTCTGGTGGTTTGCTAGACTTTGACTCAACCATTGGTAAGACTTAGAGATTGACAAGAAACTTCTAGTGAAGTCTTTCTGGTGGTTTACTAGACATTGACTCAACCATTGGTAAGACGGAATGCTTATTTGCCATTTCAGGAGTTGAGAATCAGAAGTTTAATCATGCCAAGATCAGGACTGTGTGTAACCATCAGGCTATAGGAACTATCTGTGTACTTAATATGTCCATCTTTTGAGGAGGACTATGCACCTATTGGTTTTCTGGGGAGCATTGTTATTCAGTGCAAGTACAGTCAGAAATAAATAGAAAAAGGACAATGCAGAAATATTTCACAATGAACATGCAGTCTGTAGATTTATTTGAGATTTGAACATCCACTTCTTAGGAAGAAACATTGGATGGCAGAACTGAAACAGGTAACAGGCTTCATAAGAATCCAAAATGAATGTGTCATGATTGCAGAATTGAGATTTGGATATCTATCTATAGTCCTTTCGAGCCGAAGACGGCACATAGGGCAGAACCACAATCTCAAAAACAGAAACCTTGCATGCCAAAGTGACACATATTGCAGAGATCACTGCTTCTAAAATCTATGTTATATATGCAGGGGAATAAGACGAATTTTATTAAAAGATTGGTACCAAAAAAATATATATATAAATAAACTAGGAATGAAATGATAGATACAGAAAGAGACAACATTTATACATGCATTAATGACTAGGGCTTATAAACAAAATATAAGGAACCTCTTGCATATGTTACAAGATTGTGCTATGTGTTGAGATTTGTGTGTGTAATTAGGCAAGTGACATACAATCATGATTGTTCTATATATATTTAAAAAAGAACTATCTTTACGACACATAGTACCATTGCTGGTGTATGTCAGGGGGGCAACGATGATAGAACCAGAGGGATAAAGGCCGCTTGGTCAAGCAGTCGCCAGGACATGTGCGATTCAGGATTTTTATTTCATCCCCGATAGAAAAAATCCTTTCTGTCTACCGCGGGCTTCGAACACCGAACGTCAGCTTTTCAGCCGTTCTATATATGAGATCAGGAAAGATCTGTGTGTGTAATTAGGCAAGTGACATACAATCATGATTGTTCTATATATGAGATCAGGAAAGATTTGTGTGTGTAATTAGGCAAGTGACATACAATCATGATTGTTCTATATATGAGATCAGGAAAGATCTGTGTGTGTAATTAGGCAAGTGACATACAATCATGATTGTTCTATATATAAGATCAGGAAAGATTTGTGTGTGTAATTAGGCAAGTGACATACAATCATGATTGTTCTATATGTGAGATCAGGAAAGATTTGTGTGTGTAATTAGACAAGTGACATACAATCATGATTGTTCTATATATGAGATCAGGAAAGATCTGTGTGTGTAATTAGGCAAGTGACATACAATCATGATTGTTCTATATATGAGATCAGGAAATATTTGTAGTCTTGTTAGATTTTTCCTAGGAGGCAACTTTGACTAGAGTTGTTCATAAATGTCAAGGCAAACTAGTCTGTTGAAGTAGTTCTGAAGAACATGAAGACATAGTACATTCTGTTACAGCACATGAATTGCTGAGGAGGGGATCTGAGCACCTATGGACATGTTCGGAGTGCAATGATGATGACCCGCAAATAACTCAATAACTCAATGAAGACATATGGACCACTAGGCACAAACATTCTAGCAAATAAGGAAGATAAATAGTATATGGCCACACAAGAGTCATGTTAGCAAATAAGGAAGATAAATAGTATATGGCCACACAAGAGTCATGTTAGCAAATAAGGAAGATAAATAGTATATGGCCACACAAGAGTCATGTTAGCAAATGAACAATATCACTATTGATAGACGGGATGGACAAATTTATTTCAGCTGTTGGGCATTCCTGCAGTCTTTTAAGAATCATTGGTGTTGGCACCTGTGATTGAATGCAAAGAAGAGTTTGCAACTAGTGCAAGTAAGAGTTTCCTTCCTTCCTTCTTTCTTTCTGACGTTCACATTAAAGGAATTGATTTACCTTTTCATCATCCGTCATTAAAAGGATTTTAAGTGGATGTACTTGTGTTGTGACTTGAACTGTGACATTTGTACCTTTTAGCCCAACACATACAACTTCATTTTTGAGTACTGGGTTGTCTTCCCTACTCCCTCGGCCAGACTAAAATTGTTAGTCTGTTTCTAGAGGCACCATGAAGAGATGGAGTAGGGTCTGGATGGTTCTGGTTCACCTATCCTGGAGCAAACCATCAGCTATGAGTCACTGACAGCTCTTGATTTCCCTTCCTGTTTGAAAGCTTAAAAAATAATATAATGTTAGAGTGCCTATTTTACTTTCCCAGAAAAATGCCTGGTACCCATTTTCATAGACTGAGTGAAACCCTAAAGCTGTGACTGACCAAAAAAGAAAAATTCACCAGACCTGAGAATTGAACCTGGACCTTTCTGGTCAGTAGTGATCACACTAAGCACTCAGCCATCACAGCTTCTACCAAGACAAGAAAAGAAAAATACATTTTATCATTTCTGTTACAGCACATGGTCACATCTATATATGTGTTTATCAACATAAATATATTTAAAACAACATCAACAATTGTCTTTGTAAAAGAGTCTATTCTTGTGATTATTTTAGGGTGACAATTCTAGGAACAGGAGCCAAGTGGTTGTCTGTGTTAGAGGATAAAGGAGTCCACCCAAGTAAATATTTCACCTTTTTTTTATTGTGCTCTATTTAACTGTATTTAATAAACATATATTGGGAGAATAATGGAGTGTGCTTAAAGTTAATTAGAGAAACCAGAAATATCAAAATCGCAAAGAAAAGACATTCTTCACTTCTTTGGCACATGATGCAAAAAGATGGCATTGAGAACACTATGTCATTGAGAACACTATGTCATTGGAGAGAAGAGCAGAGGAAAAAATATTGAACAGCTTATCAAAATGGTATAATAAAAGATCACAACTGAAATTGTGACATGTATGAAGGGGAGAGAGATGATTGTCTACACTTATCGGTATGGTACCTGATGATGATTTTGGAAGGAAAAAAAGGGGGGGAGGTTGTCTACACCTTCTCACTTTCTTATTTATTTGTCTGTTATGATCCAAACTGATTCTGGGAGCCCACACACAAATAAGTACAGTGAGGTCTTAGTAAACTTTGGATAATGTAAAAGTGTCTGTTAAAATTGGTGTGCAGGATTGACGTCGTTGTTTCAGACAGTTGCTAAATGAAATGTGCCGTAGACAAAAGTCAGTTTGATGTTAAAACTTTTTAAAAAAATATATCTGCCTATATATATATATATATATATATATATATATATATATATATATATATATATATATATATATATATATATATATATATATATGTATGTATAAGGACATGATCGCCTACACCAACCAGTATGGCATATGATGATGATGATATATATTGTGGTCATTTAAAAGTTGTTTTTTGTAACAAAAGAGCAATAATTTATCCTCAAAAGTGTATAACCAGCAGACTGTAAATACATTATCAAAATACTAACTTAAGATCACAAAATTCTCTCTCTCTCTCTCTCTCTGCGATCAAGTCTCAATCAGAGTAGGATTCCAGACTCTCTTATGGAGTCAGCTGTCTAAGTGATTCGATTGCCCCATTATTATTGTCATTGCCCCATTAGGCTTTAACAGGAAGGGAAATCAACAGCTGTCAGTGACTCATAAACTTTTATCCATCTTCCATTTGTTGTAAGACTCACAAGAGAAGTGAGATCACAAAATTGAAATATGCTGTCTCAGTTGATTACTCAATGTAGCAAGAAGAGACAGAAAGCAGGAATGTAGATATTAGAAGTAGAGTGGGTGTAGCACCAATTGTGTATTACTTCCTGAAAGAAAGAGAAAATGAACAGGTTTCACCTGTAGCACTTTACTAGCAAACAGCATCTCATAAATGTTACTAGCAAACAGCATCTCATAAATGTTACTAGCAAACAGCATCTCATAAATGTTACTAGCAGACAGCATCTCATAAATGTTACTAGCAGACAGTATCTCATAAATGTTACTAGCAGACAGCATCTCATAAATGTTACTAGCAAACAACATCTCATAAATGTTACTAGCAAACAGCATCTCATAAATGTTACTAGCAAACAGCATCTCATAAATGTTACTAGCAGACAGCATCTTATAAATGTTACTAGCAAACAGCATCTCATAAATGTTATTAGCAAACAGCATCTCATAAATGTTACTAGCAAACAGCATCTCATAAATGTTATTAGCAAACAGCATCTCATAAATGTTACTAGCAGACAGCATCTCATAAATGTTACTAGCAGACAGCATCTCATAAATGTTATTAGCAAACAGCATCTCATAAATGTTACTAGCAGACAGCATCTCATAAATGTTACTAGCAAACAGCATCTCATAAATGTTAACATTTAGAGGATAAGAAAATCTGTAAAAAGAAATGGAATTGCAAAATTTGAAACATGACACTAATGACCAAGTATAGCCAATCTGTTGAGTTCTGTTAAGAGCATCCCATCTTCTAGGAATTAAAAGAGAACACAGCCCCTATATTTTATCCATCTTCCCTTTATTGTAAGACTCACAAGAGAAGTGAGAGCAGAATAGAAGCCCCTATATTTTATCCATCTTCCCTTTATTGTAAGACTCAAAAGAGAAGTGAGAGCAGAATAGAAGCTCCTATATTTTATCCATCTTCCCTTTATTGTAAGACTCACAAGAGAAGTGAGAGCAGAATAGAAGCCCCTATATTTTATCCATCTTCCCTTTATTGTAAGACTCACAACAGAAGTGAAAGCAGAATAGAAGCCCCTATATTTTATCCATCTTCCCTTTGTTGTAAGACTCACAAGAGAAGTGAGAGCAGAATAGAAGCCCCTATATTTTATCCATCTTCCCTTTGTTGTAAGACTCACAAGAGAAGTGAGAGTAGAATAGAAGCCCCTATATTTTATCCATCTTCCCTTTGCTGTAAGACTCACAAGAGAAGTGAGAGTAGAATAGAAGCCCCTATATTTTATCCATCTTCCCTTTGTTGTAAGACTCACAAGAGAAGTGAGAGCAGAATAGAAGCCCCTATATTTTATCCATCTTCCCTTTGTTGTAAGACTCACAAGAGAAGTGAGAGCAGAATAGAAGCCCCTATATTTTATCCATCTTCCCTTTGCTGTAAGACTCACAAGAGAAGTGAGAGTAGAATAGAAGCCCCTACATGACACCCAAACTAATATGATAATAGTAAGCACACATGGGATAATTTAGTCTGATAAACCTGTGGGTGACACTGTTCTCATCAATAAAAACTGGAACCATATCCTCTTTGTTTACAGAGAACACTCACAGTCTGAGGACACTCAAAGCCATTCTCTCTACAGGCTCACCACTCAAACCCCAGAGTTTTGACTTTGTCTACACAGATATTAAAGCTGATGTCTTGTTGGGCTCAATATCTGGTATGGTTGCTCATTGTTATCATTATTGTTTGCTCATGTTATTTCTCTTCTTTCTGGCAATTACCTCATGACTGGAATGGACAGTCCTCTGTCATACGTCCTTAAATGGACATTAAGTGGGTGTAGATGTGTGGTGTAGTGTTTAAGTGGGGGATAATTGTGTTGTCTAGTGTTTAAGTGGGGGGTAATTGTGTTGTGTAGTGTTTAAGGGGGGGATAATTGTGTTGTGTAGTGTTTAAGTGGGTGTAGATGTGATGTGTAGTGTTTAAGTGGGTGTAGATGTGTTGTGTAGTGTTTAAGTGGGTGTAGATGTGATGTTATTATGTTATTGAGTTATTTGCGGGTCATCATCATTGCACTCTGAACATGTCCATAGGTGCTCAGATCCCCTCCTCAGCAATTCCCTCAGTGTCCAGCGACTGACGACTCCAGTTCTGTGTTGGTTGATAAGTCTTCTTACACGGCCACCAAGTTTCTCATTTCTGGCCGTGTCCATCTTAACTCCCATTTCCATCATCCGAAGAAGTGACGTTGATCTGTGTTTGTCGAAGTCCTGTGCTCTTCCAACATCTCGAAGGGCATTGATGATGTCCGCCCGATCCATCGGTTGCCCGTCCTCAACGACAGCGCAGCTAGCCAACCTGTCCGCTCTTTCATTTCCCCGTACTCCCGCATGTCCAGGGACATATACAAAGGTGACCTTACGTATTTTGGATTTCTGCAACGACTCTACCCATTGCATGCGTACATAGCCCGCCTCCACTTTTTTATCATGCTCATCAAATCACTCAGTATACATGCGTGGATGTAGTCTTGTGACTCTAACCATTTGAATGCCTTGGTCACTGCCATCACCTCCATTGTCATGCTACTCGTGGTCATGGCGTATGCACCACTGTCTTCCTTGGCTATTCTGCCTGCTGAGCGTGCTGTAAATGCCCATGCACTTCTTTCGTGTCGTCTTACAGATCCGTCTGTATAGATGACTGCATCTTTCTCATCGGTATTATCGCAGATGAGACCGTTGACCTCAGCATTAACCACGACCGGGTTAGTGTAGTGTTTAAGTGGGTGTAGATGTGATGTGTAGTGTTTAAGTGGGTGTAGATGTGTTGTGTAGTGTTTAAGTGGGTGTAGATGTGATGTGTAGTGTTTAAGTGGGTGTAGATGTGATGTGTAGTGTTTAAGTGGGTGTAGATGTGATGTGTAGTGTTTAAGTGGGTGTATATGTGTTGTGTAGTGTTTAAGTGGGTGTAGATGTGTTGTGTAGTGTTTAAGTGGGTGTAGATGTGTTGTGTAGTGTTTAAGTGGGTGTAGATGTGATGTGTAGTGTTTAAGTGGGTGTAGATGTGATGTGTAGTGTTTAAGTGGGTGTAGATGTGTTGTGTAGTGTTTAAGTGGGGGGTAATTGTGTTGTGTAGTGTTTAAGTGGGTGTAGATGTGTTGTGTAGTGTTTAAGTGGGTGTAGATGTGTTGTGTAGTGTTTAAGTGGGGGGTAATTGTGTTGTGTAGTGTTTAAGTGGGTGTAGATGTGATGTGTAGTGTTTAAGTGGGTGTAGATGTGAAGTGTAGTGTTTAAGTGGGTGTAGATGTGTTGTGTAGTGTTTAAGTGGGTGTAGATGTGTTGTGTAGTGTTTAAGTGGGTGTAGATGTGTTGTGTAGTGTTTAAGTGGGTGTAGATGTGATGTGTAGTGTTTAAGTGGGTGTAGATGTGTTGTGTAGTGTTTAAGTGGGTGTAGATGTGTTGCGTAGTGTTTAAGTGGGGGGGGGGTAATTGTGTTGTGTAGTGTTTAAGTGGGGGGTAATTGTGTTGTGTAGTGTTTAAGTGGGTGTAGATGTGATGTGTAGTGTTTAAGTGGGTGTAAATGTGATGTGTAGTGTTTAAGTGGGTGTAGATGTGATGTGTAGTGTTTAAGTGGGTGTAGATGTGTTGTGTAGTGTTTACGTGGGTGTAGATGTGTCGTGTAGTGTTTAAGTGGGTGTAGATGTGTTGTGTAGTTTTTATTTGTGCCTTTCTGCATGACAATCCTCATTTTTAATCTTACTGTGTATGGGTAATTAAAGCGGTAAAGTCCTAGTTTAGGGACATAAATTAAAATGATCTCTCCTTAGTTAATATCACAATGAAACAACAGTGGTTTTCATATACTAAAAATGATCTGCTCATCAATCTTCATAGCTAATGGAATTTATCTTATTTTTGCGTTAGGGTTAATGACAGACTCATCATCATCATTGAGTGCCGTCTACGCATCGAAGGTTGGCTACCATGGAGTGCCATTCCACTCTGTCTCTTGCTTTGATGGTGCAGATTGTCATATGCTAACCTGTCCATCTTTTGATGTTACTCGTCCATGTTAGTCTTGGTCTGCCTCTGTCTCTTTTAACCTGTATTTTCCCCTCCAGGATTACTTTTATTAGGCTGTTGTGTCTTTTAACATGCCCCAAAAATTTCATTTGTCTTGTTCTAATTGTGTTTATTAGTTCTCTTTTCTATTTTAGTTGTTTTAAAACTTCATCATTTGTTTTCTTTTCTTTCCATCCAATTCTTCCTTTTCTTATGTAAATACACATTTCAAAGGCTTAAATTTTCTATTCTGTTTTTTTTTCTCTAATGTCCATGTTTCTGCACCATACAGAAATGTTGAGAAAATATAACATTTTGCTTTTCTTAGTTTTAGCCCTGGTGTTATTTGTTTTGATGTTAGTATATTTTTCGTGACGATAAAATTACTTTTTGCCATTCCTATTCTTTTGTTTATTTCAGTTGTACATTTTCCATCACTGGTTATAGTATGTCCAAGGTAGTTATAGTTCTGAACTGTCTCCAGGTCTATTCCTTCAATTTTGATATCCACTTGTAGGTTTTGAGTATTTTGTTTATGATCATAGTCTAGTCTTTTTGGGTATTGATAAAATACAATTGGTCTATTTCTTTCTTGTGACCAGGTGGCACTGACATCATTGCTTGCTTTATGGGTCAGAACTGGACCATACCTGTGTACCAAGGAGAGATACAGAGTCTGCATTTAGGTTGTGACATGCAGAGCTGGGATGAGACAGGTAAGGGGAAGAGGACAAATGTTGCTAATTAAAGTCTGCTTGATTATTTAGTTCCATGAGCAATCTTTAGCCCCTTGCCTCCCATTGTCATTTATTTTCGTCCTTCGTAAAACTGTACAGGGTACCTCAGGCATACCTCAGACACACCTCAGACACACATCTTCACTTTAAAGCAATACTGTTAATTTTGTAAGGGATGTAACCAATAATTATTGCCATGACTTTCTCTCGCTTGTTTCCCTTCCATCAGTTTTATCCTTTGAGTTCTTTGGGCTGTATTTGGGAAAATGTCGTAAATAGTGATTTTGTGGATTGACCTGTATTTTCATAATGCATTGCTTGATGATGATACACTGTAGTTGTGCAGATCCATGTCATGTTGCGCTAAAATGGTTTGGAGACTGGTTGCCTCTGGGCAAGAGGCCAGTCTTGAGACAGGGAGGTTGTGAGTTCAAATCCCGGCTACACCATTTGGGATTTCTATTTGTGATTTCTCTCTGCGGCAACCACCCCTGGTCTCAGAAATGAGGCTTGGCTTGAAATGTCAATTACTCATCGACAGAAAATATATGAGTACCTCCAAAGATAGAGTTATCTGCCTGTATGGCGAAGGACCACCCGTGCACATGGCTGCCAAGGAAAATCAAATTTAACACAGAAAATTTAGTTTCTAGTCTTAGGGACTTCATCCGAGATGAAAGCTGCCGAACACATACAAAAAATGGTTGTGGTGAAGTGAATCTTTGTTTCCTTGTCAGTGGACATAGCTTCAGTTTTTGTTTCCTTGTCAGTGGACATAGCTTCAGTTTTTGTTTCCTTGTCAGTGGACATAGCTTCAGTTTTTGTTTCCATGTCAGTGGTCATAGCTTCAGTTTTTGTTTCCATGTCAGTGGTCATAGCTTCAGTTTTTGTTTCCTTGTCAGTGGTCATAGCTTCAGTTTTTGTTTCCTTGTCAGTAATGTCACTTGTCTGCATATGTGTTATCACATTTGGGTACCTTTGGGTTTTCTTGTGTGTGTTTTGTGGCAATATATACAGACTTATGCTTGTACGCATGTATGGTGTGGCAATATATACAGACTTATGCTTGTATGCATGTATGGTGTGGCAATATATACAGACTTATGCTTGTATGCATGTATGGTGTGGCAATATATACAGACTTATGCTTGTATGCATGTATGGTGTGGCAATATATACAGACTTATGCTTGTACGCATGTATGGTGTGGCAATATATACAGACTTATGCTTGTATGCATGTATGGTTTGGCAATATATATAGACTTATGCTTGTATGCATGTATGATGTGGCAATATATACAGACTTATGCTTGTATGCATGTATGGTGTGGCAATATATATAGACTTATGCTTGTATGCATGTATGGTGTGGCAATATATACAGACTTATGCATGTATGGTGTGGCAATATATATAGACTTATGCTTGTATGCATGTATGGTGTGGCAATATATACAGACTTATGCTTGTATGCATGTATGGTGTGGCAATATATATAGACTTATGCTTGTACGCATGTATGGTGTGGCAATATATACAGACTTATGCTTGTACGCATGTATGGTGTGGCAATATATACAGACTTATGCTTGTATGGTGTGGCAATATATACAGACTTATGCTTGTATGGTGTGGCAATATATACAGACTTATGCTTGTATGCATGTATGGTGTGGCAATATATACAGACTTATGCTTGTACGCATGTATGGTGTGGCAATATATACAGACTTATGCTTGTACGCATGTATGGTGTGGCAATATATACAGACTTATACTTGTACGCATGTATGGTTATGTACACATGCTTTTTTGCACATCTGTTTGGTGTGCACACCCATAGTTAGATATACAGTTTTATACATATCTTGTACCCACCTCCCCATATTTTTATAACCCTTCCCATTAATTTCTCACCGATTGCCCACCAATTTTAGTTCAGTCAGTACCTGACCAAGCTCTGGACCACAGGGAAGTGACTGTTTTTTTCTTTTCTTGAGAATCCAGCATATTATAGCCATGTGGTTAGATTTCTGTGTATTTCCATATTTTTGTGTTGTTGTTTATTGCTCCAGCTGAAGGCCTACTTGGCTGAAATATCGTTCCACTTTTGTTTTGTTTCTCAACTACATAAAGCTGTTACCATACCACTTTTTTTTTTTAAAAATAAATTTTGATTATTGTCATCAGCTTTACAGTAGCTTGGCATCTCTATGCATCTTGATGCATCGTTATGTCTTTACCCTTGTTATTTTGTTTCTTTGTCAGTGGACATGGCCTCAGTTTTTGTTTTGCCTCTTCTAATCTCCAGGGAAGCCTGTCTATGACCAGAGTGGTGAGCTTGTCTGTTTGAAGCCATTCCCATCCATGCCTGTCTATTTCTGGAATGACCAAGATGGTTCCAAGTACAGGAAAGCTTACTTTAATAAGTTTGAAGGTAAGCAGTATCTGATGTGCTTGTTCTTTTAGCTGTAATGATAACAGACATTTCTCCACATGGATCCTGGGCAAGAAGTCACCAACACTGGACTCCCCTAATCAAGCTATCAGAGATGGCAATAAAGGGTCTACAGCAACATCTGGACACTCCCCTAATCAAGTTATCAGAGATGGCAATAGAGAGTATTTTTATTTTTCGTTATTCATTTTTAGCTGTCCGTAGTATTTTCAACATCTCGTTATTCATTTTTAGCTGTCCGTAGTATTTTCAACATCTCGTTATTCATTTTTAGCTGTCCGTAGTATTTTCAACATCTCGTTATTCATTTTTAGCTGTCCTTAGTATTTTCAACATCTCGTTATTCATTTTTAGCTGTCCGTAGTATTTTCAACATCTCGTTATTCATCTTTGGCTGTCTGTATAATTTTCAACTCTTATGTATGCATGTGAGAGCTGAAAAACAAGAAAGGACTTAGAAACAGAGTTGAACGGATTTGAAAATAGATGTTTGAGTGTAGCAGTGAGAATATGTAACAGTAAGTGAATGAGAGTGGAGTCACGGGAAAGAGAGAATAGTGAACTCTAAACAAAACATGAGAGTCCCGTGTATGGGTGAGCGTCAGTCAGGGAAAGGACAAAGAATGTAATGAAAGTTGTGATTGGCTGAAGGAGAAAGTTATACTTGAAAATACACAAAGACATTTCTTATATCACGAGCCAGTGGTCGCCCGAGGGTGACACGTCTGTATCACACGAAGGAAAATTCCAGATCCAGTATCAGCACAATTAGGCAAGCGTCCTGATTGTTGAAGTCAATTGACCGGCTTTGTTACAGTGTTGGCAACCGCTGACATTACAGGTCACAAAGAGTGGCGGTTATTCAAGCGCCCTATTGGGGCAATTGCCACGGGGAGAAATATGATCGACACAGCGACAATCGAACAAGACTACTCTTACTCATCAGTAATCGCGGTGACATCATTCAGTCATCGGAACACGGGGACATGAGGACAATACTTGATATAGCATGGAACAGATTCAAAACAAAGAGGAAGTTAGAGAAATTGACAATCAACCACTAATATTTTCAGTAATCAAGAAAAAGACGATGGGCATATGTTGGACTTGTGATGAGAAGAGATAATAACCGAATAGCAAAGCAAGCCCTCATGTGTGAAACAACAGGTAAGAGGAAAAGTGGCCGACCCAGAGAGACACTGAGAAGAACATTGATCAGAGAGGCAAAGGCAGCAGGAAAGCTCCCACAATGAGAGATTGATATGCTTGCACAGAACAGAGACAAATGGCAAGATTTGATAAATGATCTTTGCAAGGATTGATACTGCTAGATGGAAAATGTCCAAATAGGGTAAGAGTATTTGAGTCTATGCACTATGGGCCAGTTATGGCTTGAAAGGTCAATAGATAGAATTGTCACAAAGGTTTCATGAAAATGTAATCCCACAGATAGGTATGTAATCTAGGGTTAATATTTGAGCTCAATGTTCTGTACAACTACATTTTTGTGTGGTCTTCACAGATTTCTTTTTCAATTGTCACATTATTTTCAAACCAAATGTATTATCCACCCTTATTGATGCACGGCAGAGCAGGAAAGCAACAAAAGAAATAGACAATAAATTGAATGCATTTGAGAACAAGTGTCTGGGAAAACTTTGTATAGCATGGAATGAAATAAGAGAAATGACAGAGCTTCACAAAATATTTTTAAACAAGAGAAGGATGTGGTCATATTTTGGCCATGTGAAGAGAAGACATATAAGCATATAAAATATATAGAAATATACAGTTGTCTCTTTGACTACTCTTAAAGGTATTGGATACTAATGTACTCATCATCATTGAGTGCTGTCTCCGCATCGTAAGATGGCTACCAGGGAGCGCCATTCCACTCTGTGTCTTGCTTCGATGGTGCAGATTGTCATAGATTGACTTGTTCATCTTTTGATGTTACTCGTCCATGTTAGTCTTTGTCTGCCTCTGCCACTTTTACCTTGTATTTTCCCTTCCAAGATTACTTTTAGTAGGCTGTTATGCCTTTATACAAGCCCCAAAAATCGCATTTGTCTTGTTTGAATTGTATTTAGTAGTTCTCTTATCATTTTTAGTTGTTTTAAGACTTCATCGTTTGTTTTCTTCTAATTCCATCCAATTCTACCTATTCTTCTATATATCCATATTTCAAAGGCTTCAATTTTCTGTTCTGTTTTCTTGTCTAATGTCCATGTTTCTGCACCATATAGGAATGTTGAGAAGATATAACATAATATGCTAAACATATAAAATATATAGAAATATATATTTGACTCTTTGACCATTCTCTGAAGGTGTGTGGGCTCATGGAGACTTCTGTCAGATCAATTCAGAGACTGGTGGTGTGTTAATGCTGGGACGAAGGTCAGTGAATAATTCAACAATGATAATTTTTCCAGTTTTCCAGTGTAGGAAAACTACACAAACATTCTGTCAAATAGTTCATGACTTGCAGCACCTTATTAGTAGACAGACTGCACATATACCATTAGTAAATAATATGTTGAAAGATAAAAAGGTACCCGTCTTGTCTCTGTGTGATATAACATATATGTATATTTTAAAGTAGTAGCAAATATGTAATATTTTTTCTTTTCTATGATAGACATTTTCATGTAATTTCTTTTTGGTATCATCATCATCAAGTACCATGCCTGCTAGCGTAGGTGATCATGTCTCTCCACAACTTTCGATCTCGACAGCTATTTATCATTTCTGTTGTTGACCTTCTGTCAAGCCATTCTCTTAAGCTGTCAGGGATTTTTTCTCTTTGCTTCCCTCTATCTCTTCGTCCCTCAATTTTCCCAGTTGTTACAATATATTCCAGTTGTTCTCTTCTCACTACATGGCCAAAAAATGATGATTGTTTCTTCCTAATATTGGAAACTATCTCTCTTATCGCTTTGGCCTCTTTCAGAACATTTTCATTACTTTTCTTAGCTGTCCATGGTATTCTCAACATTCTTCTGTAAAACCACATTTCTACAGACCCCAGTGATTTTCTTGTTTGTTGTCCTTTTGTCCATGATTCACATCCATATGTTAAGACTGGCTCTACATAACATTTAACAACTCTTTTTCTTGTTTCTATTGTCTAAAATGGATTGCATAGTATCTTCCTCATTTTTTGGAAAGCTGCTTTTGCCTGAGCCATTCTGCATCTCACCTTTGTTGTACATCTTCCATCTGAGGTTAACAAAGTTCCCAAATATTTAAATTCATTTACCTGTTTTAATATTGTTCCACTTGTCTTTATTTTGCACTGAGGCGATGTCTTTTTCTTTGTTGTTACCATTACTACTGTCTTTTTGCTATTAAGTCTGAGTCCTTTATTTTTGCTTTCCTTCACTATAATGTCTAACATTTCTTGTAACTCATTTTCACTCTTAGCGATTAAGACTGTATCATCACCATATATTTTGTATGATAGCTATAACATATTCATGTAGTATTTTTTTCTTTTCTATGATAGCCAATCATTTTCACGTAGTATTTGTTCATGTCTATGAAGGCCATATTTCTATGTGATATCGGTCTTGTCTGTAGAGATATTATAATGTGACAGCTGTAAAGCTACTAAATTTATTACTAAATATTTTCCCAAATACAGTGATGGCACTTTGAATCCAAACGGAGTTCGCTTTGGAAGTGCAGAAATTTATCAAGTTGGTGAGTACAGGATATGTGATTGTGTTTAAGTGTTAACATAAATATGTGGTTTGTAATAGCTAGTCAATTATATATAATTATTGAACTTTAGGAAATATAATTTTGCTATTATGTTCTGTTATTTATTATGTTCTTGGCAGTCGAATAATAAGCATTCTCCATAGTAATTTTTTATATAAATAACAAATCTTGTAAATAAATAAAACTCCCATCTTCAAATGAATTAATTCAGTAAGTCTCCCACTTTACAATTACTAATTCACTCAGATAAGTAAAGTTCTCACTTTCAGATGCATTTTTCTCCCAGTAGTAATTCATCCTCATAAATCTTCACATATATATAAAAATCTTTTTGATTAATAATTCTTGAATATAATCGTACTCTCAGACAAATAAATCTGTCACTCTAAGATAAAAGTAAATGAATCACTCCCAGATAAATAAATCTGTCACTCTAAGATAAAAGTAAATGAATCACTCCCAGATAAATAAATCTGTCACTCTAAGATAAAAGTAAATGAATCACTCTCAGATAAATAAATCTGTCACTCTAAGATAAAAGTAAATGAATCACTCCCAGATAAATAAATCTGTCACTCTAAGATAAAAGTAAATGAATCACTCTCAGATAAATAAATCTGTCACTCTAAGATAAAAGTAAATGAATCACTCCCAGATAAATAAATCTGTCACTCTAAGATAAAAGTAAATGAATCACTCTCAGACAAATAAATCTGTCACTCTAAGATAAAAGTAAATGAATCACTCTCAGACAAATAAATCTGTCACTCTAAGATAAAAGTAAATGAATCACTCTCAGATAAATAAATCTGTCACTCTAAGATAAAAGTAAATGAATCACTCCCAGATAAATAAATCTGTCACTCTAAGATAAAAGTAAATGAATCACTCCCAGATAAATAAATCTGTCACTCTAAGATAAAAGTAAATGAATCACTCCCAGATAAATAAATCTTTCACTCTAAGATAAAAGTAAATGAATCACTCTCAGACAAATAAATCTTTCACTCTAAGATAAAAGTAAATGAATCACTCTCAGACAAATAAATCTGTCACTCTAAGATAAAAGTAAATGAATCACTCCCAGATAAATAAATCTTTCACTCTAAGATAAAAGTAAATGAATCACTCCCAGACAAATAAATCTTTCACTCTAAGATAAAAGTAAATGAATCACTCCCAGATAAATAAATGTGTCACTCTAAGATAAAAGTAAATGAATCACTCCCAGATAAATAAATCTGTCACTCTAAGATAAAAGTAAATGAATCACTCTCAGACAAATAAATCTGTCACTCTAAGATAAAAGTAAATGAATCACTCCCAGATAAATAAATCTGTCACTCTAAGATAAAAGTAAATGAATCACTCCCAGACAAATAAATCTTTCACTCTAAGATAACAGTAAATGAATCACTCTCAGACAAATAAATCTTCACTCTAAGATAAAAGTAAATGAATCACTCCCAGATAAATAAATCTGTCACTCTAAGATAAAAGTAAATGAATCACTCCCAGATAAATAAATCTGTCACTCTAAGATAAAAGTAAATGAATCACTCCCAGACAAATAGATCTGTCACTCTAAGATAAAAGTAAATGAATCACTCCCAGATAAATAAATCTGTCACTCTAAGATAAAAGTAAATGAATCACTCCCAGATAAATAAATGTGTCACTCTAAGATAAAAGTAAATGAATCACTCCCAGATAAATAAATCTGTCACTCTAAGATAAAAGTAAATGAATCACTCTCAGATAAATAAATCTGTCACTCTAAGATAAAAGTAAATGAATCACTCCCAGATAAATAAATGTGTCACTCTAAGATAAAAGTAAATGAATCACTCTCAGACAAATAAATCTTTCACTCTAAGATAAAAGTAAATGAATCACTCTCAGACAAATAAATCTTTCACTCTAAGATAAAAGTAAATGAATCACTCTCAGACAAATAAATCTTTCACTCTAAGATAAAAGTAAATGAATCACTCTCAGATAAATAAATCTGTCACTCTAAGATAAAAGTAAATGAATCACTCTCAGATAAATAAATCTGTCACTCTAAGATAAAAGTAAATGAATCACTCCCAGATAAATAAATGTGTCACTCTAAGATAAAAGTAAATGAATCACTCCCAGATAAATAAATGTGTCACTCTAAGATAAAAGTAAATGAATCACTCCCAGATAAATAAATCTGTCACTCTAAGATAAAAGTAAATGAATCACTCCCAGATAAATAAATCTGTCACTCTAAGATAAAAGTAAATGAATCACTCCCAGATAAATAAATCTGTCACTCTAAGATAAAAGTAAATGAATCACTCCCAGATAAATAAATCTGTCACTCTAAGATAAAAGTAAATGAATCACTCCCAGATAAATAAATCTGTCACTCTAAGATAAAAGTAAATGAATCACTCCCAGATAAATAAATCTGTCACTCTAAGATAAAAGTAAATGAATCACTCTCAGATAAATAAATCTGTCACTCTAAGATAAAAGTAAATGAATCACTCCCAGATAAATAAATCTGTCACTCTAAGATAAAAGTAAATGAATCACTCCCAGATAAATAAATCTTTCACTCTAAGATAAAAGTAAATGAATCACTCCCAGATAAATAAATCTGTCACTCTAAGATAAAAGTAAATGAATCACTCCCAGATAAATAAATCTGTCACTCTAAGATAAAAGTAAATGAATCACTCCCAGATAAATAAATCTGTCACTCTAAGATAAAAGTAAATGAATCACTCCCAGATAAATAAATCTTTCACTCTAAGATAAAAGTAAATGAATCACTCCCAGATAAATAAATCTGTCACTCTAAGATAAAAGTAAATGAATCACTCCCAGATAAATAGATGTGTCACTCTAAGATAAAAGTAAATGAATCACTCCCAGATAAATAGATGTGTCACTCTAAGATAAAAGTAAATGAATCACTCTCAGATAAATAAATCTGTCACTCTAAGATAAAAGTAAATGAATCACTCCCAGATAAATAGATGTGTCACTCTAAGATAAAAGTAAATGAATCACTCCCAGATAAATAGATGTGTCACTCTAAGATAAAAGTAAATGAATCACTCCCAGATAAATAAATCTTTCACTCTAAGATAAAAGTAAATGAATCACTCCCAGATAAATAAATCTGTCACTCTAAGATAAAAGTAAATGAATCACTCCCAGATAAATAGATGTGTCACTCTAAGATAAAAGTAAATGAATCACTCCCAGATAAATAAATCTGTCACTCTAAGATAAAAGTAAATGAATCACTCCCAGATAAATAGATGTGTCACTCTAAGATAAAAGTAAATGAATCACTCCCAGATAAATAGATGTGTCACTCTAAGATAAAAGTAAATGAATCACTCCCAGATAAATAGATGTGTCACTCTAAGATAAAAGTAAATGAATCACTCCCAGATAAATAGATGTTCAATGAACTAAAGCCTTAAAGAAGGGAGGCAGTGGCATCTATATAACCTACCCAAGTGGAAAGACAAAAACACGCTCTCTTTCATCCGGAGGAAGGTGCACACATTTCACAGCAGAGGCAATGGCATTCAACACAGCCATACAAACTCTGAACACACAAGAGGTCCCAAGTCCAAAGTTAGTCACTGTAATGGTACAAGATCAGTCACACAAGTGATAACAAACATTAAACAGGGCAGACTCATTCTGGGAATAAAAAACAGCTCATGGTTGCTGTCAATAAAGACAGAACTAGTTCTGCAATGGATACCAGCACACTGTAGCATCCCTGGAAACGAGAGCAGATGAATTCACAAAAGCAGGTGGGAGCCTTCAACAGTCCAACCCCAGAGCCTTCAACAGTCTAACCCCAGAGCCTTCAAAAGTCCAACCCCAGAGCCTTCAAAAGTCCAACCCCAAAGCCTTCAACAGTCCAACTCCAGAGCCTTCAACAGTCCAACCCCAGAGCCTTCAACAGTCCAACCCCAGAGCCTTCAACAGTCCAACTCCAGAGCCTTCAACAGTCCAACCCCAGAGCCTTCAACAGTCCAACCCAGAGCCTTCAACAGTCCAACCCCAGAGCCTTCAACAGTCCAACCCCAGAGCCTTCAACAGTCCAACCCCAGAGCCTTCAACAGTCCAACTCCAGAGCCTTCAACAGTCCAACTCCAGAGCCTTCAACAGTCCAACCCCAGAGCCTTCAACAGTCCAACCCCAAAACCTCACAGAAATAAAGACAATCCTGAAACAAGCTAGGAAAACAGAATGGAGGGAGTTACATGAAAACTATGAGCCAGAACACAACAGCTTAGACAAACTCAGCAGACTTGAGCAGACCAAGATATTCAGACTCAGAACAGGTCCCTGTGGCCTCAGAGCACATCTACACAAGATAAGACTCAGGTGACATACCAACATGTTACTGTGGACCATCTGGACAAACTCCAGAGCATACTCCACAGGACTGCAGCACTTTCCACACGCTAAAAACACAAATATGGTCCACAGAAACAAGCCTACATGACAAGTTTTGGGGAACCGGTAAAGACCTCAAATGCATCATTTTGTTCATGACCCAAATGGTCTAAATGTCTAAACGCATAGCAATAGCTGATTGTTAAGAAGAAGAAGATGATGTCTAACTTCTAGATCAATAAATCTTACACTGTCAAATAAATAGATGTAAAATAAATTGTACACTTTCTGATAAATAGATGTCCTGTCACTGTTAAAATAAACCTTATGTTCCCAAATAAACAGATGTACGACTTATAGATAAATAAAGATTACACTGTCAGATAAATAAATAGCCCATCACAGATAAAATAAATTGTACATTTTTAGATAAATAAATGAACTGCTTCTAGATAACAATTAATCTAGACAAGTAAATCTCCCACTCCCAGATAAATTCCATCCCTCGACATATAAATCCAAATCTCACTCCTAGACATAGATCTCCCACTCCCAAACAAATCCTACTCCTAGATATATAAATCTCCCATTCCCAAACAAATCCTACTCATAGACATATAAATCCTACTCCTACTTCTAGACATATTAATCCTACTACAAGACATATAAATCCTACTCCTAGACATATAAATCCTACTCCTAGACATATAAATCCTACTCCTAGAAATATATATCCTACCCCATGACATATAAATCAAGTCAATCTTTAATAAAACTTGTGATTTACCAGTGGAAGGTTTCAAGGAGATTCAGGACAGTTTGTGTGTGAGCCAAAGGAGCCAAGATGGAATGGATGAAAGAGTGGTTCTCTTCTTGAAAATGGCTCCAGGCAGTGAATTTGGTGAAACTGTTGTTGACAGCATAAAGACACACATCAGAACTTACCTGTCAGCCCGACATGTTCCAGCTGTGTTTCTGCCCATTTCTGATATTCCAGTGAGTATTTTGTTTATTGTCAACAAATTCTCAAAAATGGATTGCATAGTATCTTCCTCATGTTTTGGAAAGCTGCTTTTGCCTGAGCCATTCTCTATCTCACCTCTGTTGTACATCTACCGTCTGAGGTTAACAAATGGATCGCATAGTATCTTCCTCATTTTTTGGAAAGCTGCTTTTGCCTGAGCCATTCTGTATCTCACCTCTGTTGTACATCTTCCGTCTGAGGTTAACAAATGGATTGCATAGTATCTTTCTCATTTTTTGGAAAGCTGCTTTTGCCTGAGCCGTTCTGTATCTCACCTCTATTGTACATCTTTCGTCTGAGGTTAACAAATGGATTGCATAGTATCTTCCTCATTTTTTGGAAAGCTGCTTTTGCCTGAGCCGTTCTGCATCTCACCTCTTTTGTACATCTTCCATCTGAAGTTAACAAAGTTCCCAAATATTTAAATTCATTTTCCTGTTTTAATATTGTTCCACTTGTCTTTATTTTGCACTGAGGTGATGTCGTTTTCTTTGTTGTCACCATAATACTGTCTTTTTGCTATTAAGGCTGAGTCCTTTATTTTTGCTTTCTTTCACTGTAATGTCTAACATTTCTAGTAACTCATTTTCACTCTTAACGATTAAGACTGTGTCATCAGCATACCTTAGATTATTTACATTATGACCTCCAATTGTTGTTCCAGGCATGCCCCTTATGGATCTTAAAATAATCTCACTATAAATATTAAACAAATCTGGTGACAACACACGGCCTTGCCTAACACCCTGTTTTATTTCTTGAAACATTCCCAATTGGTTTCCACTTCTTATGGCCGCTGTTTGTTGCCAGTACATGTTCTTTATTTTTCTTAGATCTTTGCTGTCTACGTTTATGCCTTCTAAAATTTTGATTAGTTCTTGGTGCTTTACTTTGTCAAATGCTTTAGTGTAATCTATGAAACATAGGTATAGATCTGTTTTCACCTCTATGGCTCTTTCTACTAAGCAAAAAGAGAGATAATTTCCAATATTAGGAAGAAACAATCATCATTTTTTGGCCATGTAATGAGAAGAGAACAACTGGAATATATTGTAACAACTGGAAAAAATGAGGGATGAAGAGATAGAGGGAAGCAAAGAGAAAAAATACTAGAGAGCTTAAGAGAATGGCTTGGCAGAAGGTCAACAACAGAAATGATAAATAACTGTCGAGATCGAAAATTGTGGAGAGACATGATCACCTACGCCAGCAGGCCCGGTACTTGATGATCTTGTTTAACTCTGGTGATAAGGACATTTTCACAATGAACACATTTGTCATGTTGATGAATCTTCTGTTAAGTAAACATCCCAGCACTATAATACAACAGCCAGAATCATACATATAAAATTAAAGCAAGACTTAACTAAAGCAAGGTCCAAAAGCTCCCAGCGAGTATATGAAATATCAGTTTACAGAAAAAGAGGGAGACCTAGAGAGACAATAAAAATAACACTTATAAGAGAAGCAATGTTGGCAGGCATGGACTCATTAGATAAGATCAAACATCTCACCAAGAATAGAGGTTATCATCATCATGTGTCATACCAGTTGGCGTAGGTGATCATGCCCCTCCACAATCTTCTATCCACGGTGCATTGTATCAGTTCTGTTGTTGACTGTTTTCCATGCCATGACACCAAGCTTTCTAGTATTTCTCTATTTGTTATCCACGATCACTCTTTCCTTGTATTTTGCTAGTTGTAACCAAGTATTCCAACTTTCCTCTTCTCATGATGTGCCAGGAAAATGTTGATTGTTTCTTTTTGATGTTTCTTATGAGCTCACTTTTTGTGTTGGCCTCTTTGCGAATTTCCTCATTGGCTTTTTTGGCTGTCCAGGGAACTTTCAACATTCTTCTGAGAAATCCCATCTTTGTGGCCTCTAATCGTCTTTTCATTTTTTTGTTTATTGTCCATGATTTGCTTCCATAGGTCAGAATTGGCTCTATATAGCATAGATGAACTCCCTTTCTCACTTCTATTGACATATTTTTGTTGCAAAAGACGTTTTTCATTTACGAATAGAGATGGATGGCGAATTAACCCTAGGAGCTCTATGCAAGATCTAGTGGCACTGGAAGGATCAAGGTCTAGTGGCACTGGAAGGATGAAGGTCCTGTGGCACTGGAAGGATGAAGGTCCAGTGGCACTGGAAGGATGAAGGTCCAGTGGCACTGGAAGGATGAAGGTCCAGTGGCACTGGAAGGATCAAGATCTAGTGGCACTGGAAGGATCAAGGTCTAGTGGCACTGGAAGGATCAAGGTCTAGTGGCACTGGAAGGATCAAGATCTAGTGGCACTGGAAGGTTCAAGATCTAGTGGCACTGGAAGGATCAAGATGTATTATCATTTCATATTAAAATAACAAAGGTCATTTGTTTATTTGGAAAGATATGTACCATATCAGACTGTCTTAATTCTGATAAAAGATGTGTACCATATCAGACTGTCTTAATTCTGATAAAAGATGTGTACCATAATCAGATTGTCTTAATTCTGATAAACGATGTGTACCATAATCAGACTGTCTTAATTCTGATAAAAGATGTGTACCATATCAGACTGTCTTAATTCTGATAAAAGATTTGTACCATATCAGACTGTCTTAATTCTGATTAAAGATATGTACCATATCAGACTGTCTTAATTCTGATAAAAGATATGTACCATATCAGACTGTCTTAATTCTGATAAAAGATGTGTACCATAATCAGACTGTCTTAATTCTGATTAAAGATGTGTACCATATCAGACTGCCTTAATTCTGATAAAAGATGTGTACCATTATCTATCTACCTATCTATCTATCTATCTATCTATCTATCTATCTATCTATCTATCTATCTATCTATCTATCTATCTATCTATCTATCTATCTATCTATCTATCTATCTATCTATCTATCTATCTATCTATCTATCTATCTATCTATCTATCTATCGTCCTTTCGAGCCAAAGACGGCACATAGGGCAGAACCACAATCTCAAAAAAACAGAAACCTTGCGTGCCAAAATGGCACATATTGCAGAGATCACTGCTTCCAAAACCTATGGCTCTGTTTCCATAACAATACTTTTTACAATGACAGCTTGTCAAGCCATTGATCAACCTCCTTAGTTACCTCTTACGACATGCCTGGAAGGTCACAGTGTCACTATTCTTTATTCTTTAATTCTGATAAAATATGTGTACCATATCAGACTGTCTTAATTCTGATAAAAGTGAAAGTATCTCATAACATACCTTAATGAGGTGTTACACTTCACTGTACTGTGTCACACCATTTGGAGGTGAGGAGGCCAGTGCTTATCCTCACTGTTATTTACTTTCTGCAACATATTAAGCCAGATATCCATTTGTTTTTCAACAAAGTTGACTAGATGATTGTGATAAGTTAGTTTCTAAGATGTCTCCTTTCATCTCTTACAGTACACAATTAGTTTCTAAGATGTCTCCTATCATCTCTTACAGTACACAATTAGTTTCTAAGATGTCTCCTATCATCTCTTACAGTACACAATTAGTTTCTAAGATGTCTCCTTTCATCTCTTACAGTACACAATTAGTTTCTAAGATGTCTCCTATCATCTCTTACAGTACACAATTAGTTTCTAAGATGTCTCCTATCATCTCTTACAGTACACAATTAGTTTCTAAGATGTCTCCTATCATCTCTTACAGTACACAATCAGCGGCAAGAAGGTAGAAGTAGCGGTGAAGCAAGCCATCTCTGGCCAGGAAGTTCTACAGAGAGGAGCCTTAGCTAACCCAAGCTCTATTGACCTCTTCTACAACATTCCTGACCTGCAGGGCTACTGAGGAGTACCACATTGTGCATTTTGCTCCACCTTGTGTCTTATTGTATATTTTTTTAATGTTTTCATCACTAAATAACCATTTTGTAAAGAGCCAATCTGTGTGTAAAGATACAACAGCTGTAAATGCAGCAATTTTGTAAAGAGCCAATCTATGTATAATGATACAGCACCTGTAAATGCAACAAATTGTAAAGAGTCAATCTGTGTGTAAAGATACACAAAGATACAACAGCTGTAAATGCAACAATTTTGTAAAGCGTCAATCTGTGTGTCGAGATACAACATCTGTAAATGCAACAATTTTGGAAGTCATGATACTAGGTATATGAGAGAGAGTGCAAGATACCACTCATCATGATTGCAACAGATGATGCTGGGTATCTGACACGAGACAGAGAGAACTGAACTGCTGGTCATGGAAGCCCACAAGGGGGACATGCTATCAGGAACAGAAACAATTTGCTGAACTGATGGATATATTGCCCAGCTTTTCTTTCTTACAACCAAGCTAAACAGTAACCATCTAATATAATCATTGAATTGTTGATAAATGTTCTTTCAATTGTATACATATGGTAAAACATGTTTTTTTATACGCTGTTGTAAATGTATTGTTAATGGTGCAATTTATTGGACCTCATGATAGTGTAACATTACATTTATTGAGCTCATGTTAGTGTAACATTACATTTATTGAGCTTGTATTAGTGTAAAGTTACATTTATTGAACTCATGATAGTGTAACATTACATTTATTGAGCTCATGTTAGTGTAACATTACATTTATTGAGCTCATGTTAGTGTAACGTTATGTTTATTGAGCTCATGTTAGTGTAACCTTACATTTATTAAGCTCATGTTAGTGTAACATTACATTTATTGCGCTCATGTTAGTGTAACGTTACATTTATTGAGCTCATGATAGTGTAACATTACATTTATTGAGCTTGTATTAGTGTAAAGTTACATTTATTGAACTCATGTTAGTGTACCATTACATTTATTGAGCTCATGTTAGTGTAACATTACATTTATTGAGCTCATGTTAGTGTAACGTTATGTTTATTGAGCTCATGTTAGTGTAACCTTACATTTATTAAGCTCATGTTAGTGTAACATTACATTTATTGCGCTCATGTTAGTGTAACGTTACATTTATTGAGCTCATGATAGTGTAACATTACATTTATTGAGCTCATGTTAGTGTAAAGTAAAGTTTATTGAGCTCATGTTAGTGTAACATTACATTTATTGAGCTCATGTTAGTGTAACGTTATGTTTATTGAGCTCATGTTAGTGTAAAGTAAAGTTTATTGAGCTCATGTTAGTGTAACATTACATTTATTGAGCTCATGTTAGTGTAACGTTATGTTTATTGAGCTCATATTAGTGTAACGTTAAATTTATTGAGCTCATGTTAGTGTAACGTTATGTTTATTGAGCTCATGTTAGTGTAACATTATGTTTATTGAGCTCATGTTAGTGTAACATTACATTTATTGAGCTCATGTTAGTGTAACGTTATGTTTATTGAGCTCATGTTAGTGTAACCTTACATTTATTGAGCTCATGTTAGTGTAACATTACATTTATTGAGCTCATGTTAGTGTAACATTACATTTATTGAGCTCATGTTCGTGTAACGTTACATTTATTGAGCTCATGTTCGTGTAACGTTACATTTATTGAGCTCATGTTAGTGTAACATTACATTTATTGAGCTCATGTTAGTGTAACGTTACATTTATTGAGCTCATGTTCGTGTAACGTTACATTTATTGAGCTCATGTTCGTGTAACATTACATTTATTGAGCTCATGTTAGTGTAACCTTACATTTATTGAGCTCATGTTAGTGTAACATTACATTTATTGAACTCATGTTAGTGTAACATTACATTTATTGAGCTCATGTTAGTGTAACCTTACATTTATTGAGCTCATGTTAGTGTAACCTTACATTTATTGAGCTCATGTTAGTGTAACATTACATTTATTGAGCTCATGTTAGTGTAACATGACATTTATTGAGCTCATGTTCGTGTAACCTTACATTTATTGAGCTCATGTTAGTGTAATCTTACATTTATTGAGCTCATGTTAGTGTAATCTTACATTTATTGAGCTCATGTTCGTGTAACATTACACATCTCATATTATTGGCTGGGCTTGCTCTCTGTGGGACAATGCTGCAGTTGTCATACTCCACAAAGTTCTGTTTGTTCGGCTTTACTCATTAGGGCTTTGTTGCTCCACACTTTTCTTATGCTGATCTTTGCTGATGTAATTCTCATTTTTGTATTCATTAAATTATGTGATCTCCAAAATTAATTGTACAGAAGTAAGAGAAATGGCCACACATCCAACAGCATTATCTATAATCTATAGAAAAAAGTTGGTCATATGTTGGACCATGTGACGAGGAGAGACAAGAAAAGAATCTCAAAGCAGGTCCTCAAATGGGGAACTGAGAGCAAAGAGGCCAATCCTAGAGAAACACTGAAAATAACACTGAGATAAGAAGCAACACAAGTGGGCATTAACTCCTCTGAGAGGCTCATCCAGAGCAGGAACAAGTGGTGAGATAAAATGCAGGTCCTATGCAAGTCTGGTCCTATGCAAGTCTAGTCCTGTGGAAGTCTGGTCCTATACAAGTCACTAAATAGCAGAGATCACTGGACTTGGAGAGCTTCGAATTTCTGCCTTAATTGCTGTCTTTGACTCAAAAGAACAATGGATAGATGTTGAAATGACAAAATGAGACAGAGACAAAATGGCAACTAATTTCATAGAAACAATCTTATTCCAGCAAGTTCAGTTCGTAAAGTGAATCCTGGGTTTCCATGCTTTTAAACTAAAGAGTTTTTATAAAGGAGATGTAAGTTAGCAAAATCCTAACACTACCAACATTTGTGGACTGCTCCAAAGAGGGAAAAGGAATTTATTCTGCCAATTTTTGTCAGGGACGGGGGTGGTCTCTGTTGATTTGTGGAGCCATAACTAATATATAACTAATCATGGACAAGGGAGAAGAAAATCTTTGGAGGTTATATAGAGATGGTTGTACAGAAGAATGTTGAATATATAGTTGTAGTTAGACCAAGGCCCTGGTATCACTGCAAATTAATTAAAATCCATAATTGCCCAACTGCTCGTGCCAGTGGAATCATCCGAATTAACATCTCATCTCATTGAAGGATCCAAACAAAGAAAGGTAGCTGCAGTCCCCATCATAACAGCTACAGCACACCTGAAAAGACATAAGGCGTAACTGCACAGAAAGTGAATGCAGCCAAACTGTTCTTCGTCATACGATATCATTCATCACAAAAAATTGGAATATCGAAACATGATCCGGATGGAATACACAGCTCCACGGTGTGCACAGAATATACCATGTGACTTAAAGAGTGGTGAGAAGCTGTGACAGAAAGAAAGCTTTTTACAAAGTACTTGTGGCCATGTAATATGATGAGAATGGCTAGAATATGTTGGAAAAATTGAGGACAAGATAGACTGGGTTAGTAAAAATAGATACCTGACACAGCTTAAGATAATGGTGTGATAGGAAGTCAAGATAGAGGCAGGCAGTTGTGTGGAGGCACAATCATCTCCTATATCTGCTGACTAGTATTAATTATTTTGTTGACATCTTGTTAAAGAATAGTGGCTCTGTGACCTTCCAGGCATGTCATAAGAGGCGACTAAGGAGTTTGATCGATGGCTTGACAAGCTGTCATTGTAAAAAGTATTGTTATGGAAACAGAGCCATATATTTTAGAGCAGTGATCTCTGCAATATGTGCCATTTTGGCACGCAAGGTTTCTGTTTAAGATTGTGGTTCTGCCCTTTGTGCCGTCTTCGGCTTGAAAGGACAATAGATAGATGTTTCATAATCTAGTTACTCATTTTTTAAGTATATCTTGCAAATAATTACATTATATTTTAGTGACTTTATTTAGAAAATAAAAATCGTTTGTGATTTTATTTTTAAAGAACATAGTACAGTGTCACAGTGTTTGTGACTTTATT
Source organism: Megaustenia siamemsis (assembly GCA_032433765.1). Classification (NCBI taxonomy): domain Eukaryota; kingdom Metazoa; phylum Mollusca; class Gastropoda; order Stylommatophora; family Ariophantidae; genus Megaustenia; species Megaustenia siamemsis. The sequence continues at coordinate 12,248,804 of JAVIAB010000026.1, read as the reverse complement.
TTAATAAACCCAGGTGGAATGTTCTGTCATCATCTTACTGTGATTTATTTATTTATCAGCATTATTTTGTTGTTTTAGTTTTACAGAGGCTGTGGGATTAAGCAATTTGATGTTTTAGCAAACTGTTATTTTGTGTGAGACAGTTTGTTCCATCTCTTGTGATGAAGGTTTTTACTTTGCAGTAGAAACAATAAAATGTAGACTCAATTTATGACTGATATGGGTGCTGTAGGAGTTCAGGCATTGGCCTGTCGATAGGAGAGTCTGAGGTTTGGTGCTGCTACTGGCAGTGGGAAAGTTTCACTTGGAATCCATGGTTTCTTTGTAGTTTTGCACACCCCATTTGACCAAATATTCACTCTCAAGATAATACTTGAAGAACATACAGAATATAACAACCATTAATCTGCAATTTCATTGATTTTGAAAATTCATTTGACATCAAACATAGATTGTCCTTGTGGAATATCTTGAAACATGACAGAATACCACCAACAATGACCAACATTATAAAAGACATATATGACAGCCATATTTGCGCAGTTCACAGAGAGGAGGGAATGAAAGAATTGTTTTGGATTGAAGCAGAAGTCAAACAAAGATATATACTATCATAATTCTATTTGCAATTCATAATGATTGCACAGTGAGTAAATGTTGCAAAGACAATAATGGCATTAAATGGTACAACAAGAATTACTTGGAAGATGTAGAGTTTGCTGATAATATAGTGCTCCAAAGTGACAATATCAACAAGATGCAAAATATCACAGATACCTTATCATCCATGGCTAAAAAATAGGACATGAAATAAACAGGGATAAAACACAAATAATGAAAAATAACAATACCCCAGAGGGCAATATATATCTCAATCACCAGGCATTGGAAAGAATAGATCATTATATATATTTTGGTAGTAATATAGATATATGGAGCCAAAGACAAAGCCTTTACAAGCCAGACAAAGTGGTCTGGCGTGTAAATGTGTACCGGCCATATCATCCAAAAATCTGCTGTGGTCATATAAAAATATGGTCACTAACACCATAATCCCCATATGCCTAGCAAGGCATGGAGGGAACCTTTACTTTTTTTTTTTTTTTTTTTTAGTAATATAGATCAAGAAGGTGAAACAAATAAAGAGATCAGAAGCAGGATAGCACAAGCAGCAACAAATTTAAAAAACCTGCACAAACCAGGGAAATAAAAAATACTAAGCAAGAAAACCAAACTTAGAATATTCAACTCAAACCTATTATCAACACTTACATATGCATGTGAAAGCTGGAGAATATCAAAAGGGATTGAGAAAAAAATTAACGCTTTTGAAGACAAATGATAAGAAAAAAAACTCTATGTATACAATGGAATGAATTCAAGACTAATATTTCAATAATAGAAATGGCCATGCAACCAAAGATCTCATCTACAATGGAATGAATTCAAGACTAATATTTCAATAATAGAAATGGCCATGCAACCAAAGATCTCATCTACAATGGAATGAATTCAAGACTAATATTTCAATAATAGAAATGGCCATGCAACCAAAGATCTCATCTACAATGGAATGAATTCAAGACTAATATTTCAATAATAGAAATGGCCATGCAACCAAAGATCTCACCTACAATTAAGAAAAGAAGATGGACATATGTCAGACATGTGTTGAGATGAGATAACAAGAGAATTAAAAAAAACAGGCTCTTCTATGGGAAACATCAGGATACAGAAAAAGAAGAAGACCTAAAGAGATGCTAAAATGAACACTTATAAGAGAGGCAAAGTTGGCAGGCATAGACTCATTAGATAAGATTGAACATCTTGCCCAGAATAGAGATGGGTGGCAAAAAAAAAAACACTACAATCCCTATGTGACATCTAATGTCATGGGAAGGGTGAAGAATAATGATCTTTGATCATCTGTGCTAAAATAAGGGACGCAGCTAACAGTTCTGCAACAAGGGTCTGTGTATATAGCAGCATAACACATCCACTTAACTAGTAAACACTGAAGAGGAAGATTACTGATTTCAACAATCTATTCCACTGCACTCAAAGTAGACTCATAGGTATTCAGTTCTTCACAGTAGAAGACTTAAAGTGTGCATACCTGTAGTTCTGTAGCCTGCTGGTTACCTGTATAAAGGATATGAGAGGGGATTGTAAAAGAGAATAATAATTTTCATATTGAGATGATTGGATAATCTGTTTTATAGATCAGTGAGAATTGGATAATCTGTTTTATAAATCAGTGACAATTGGAAAATCTGTTTTATAGATCAGTGACAATTGGATAATCTGTTTTATAAATCAGTGACAATTGGATAATCTGTTTTATAGATCAGTGAGAATTGGATAGTCTGTTTTATAGATCAGTGAGAATTGTATAATCTGTTTTATAGATCAGTGACAATTGGATAGTCTGTTTTATAGATCAGTGACAATTGGATAATCTGTTTTATAGATCAGTGAGAATTGGATAGTCTGTTTTATAGATCAGTGAGAATTGTATAATCTGTTTTATAGATCAGTGACAATTGGATAGTCTGTTTTATAGATCAGTGAGAATTGGATAATCTGTTTTATAGATCAGTGAGAATTGGATAGTCTGTTTTATAGATCAGTGACAATTGGATAGTCTGTTTTATAGATCAGTGAGAATTGGATAATCTGTTTTATAGATCAGTGACAATTGGATAGTCTGTTTTATAGATCAGTGACAATTGGATAGTCTGTTTTATAGATCAGTGACAATTGGATAATCTGTTTTATAGATCAGTGAGAATTGGATAATCTGTTTTATAGATCAGTGACAATTGGATAATCTGTTTTATAGATCAGTAACAATTGGATAATCTGTTTTATAGATCAGTAACAAATGGATAGTCTATTTTATAGATCAGTAACAAATGGATAGTCTATTTTATAGATCAGTAACAAATGGATAGTCTATTTTATAGATCAGTAACAATTGGATAGTCTGTTTATAGATCAGTAACAATTGGATAGTCTGTTTTATAGATCAGTGACAATTGGATAATCTGTTTATAGACCAAGGGCAATTAGATAGTCTAGTCTTTTTTTTAGATCAATGATATTTGTATAGTCTGTTTTGTAGATTAAGGACAATTGGATAGTATGTTTTGTAGATTAATGACAATTGGATAGTATGTTTTGTAGATTAATGACAATTGGATAGTATGTTTTGTAGATTAATGACAATTGGATAGTCTGTTTTGTAGATTAATGACAATTGGATAGTCTGTTTTGTAGATTAATGACAATTGGATAGTATGTTTTGTAGATTAATGCAACTTATTTGGGTAGTGTCTCTTGTAGACTAAAGACAGTTAATTGAATAATCAAGATGATAGGTTGCTGGCTATCTTAGTTGTTGACTAGTAACCCCAAGTAATATATGGCAAGTACTTTTGTCTGTTGTGGCTTATATTTGATAGTTCAATAAATTAGACTGCAGTCAAGCTGATTACTGAAGTAAAAAAGTAAAGCACCCCATCACGCCAAGTGACGAATAGGGAATATGGTGTTAGTGACCATAAATTTTACAGACCTTCGGCACATGATTTTTGGGGTAATGTGGTCGGTCTTATGCCCGTGTTGCTTTACTTTCCCAGAAAAAAAATCCGGTACCCATTAAAGGCTGGATGAACTTGGAAGTCGTCAGTTTGGATCGAACCCTACCCCTTGTCCTTTGTAGTCCAGTACACTAACCACTGAGCTATCGCAGCTCCCTGATTACTAAAGTGCTGATGTAAAATTATGAACTTCATTAAATGTCTGTCATTTCTCTTCGCTTGAAATAAGAGTTTGCCAAATAACTTCAGTATTGTTTATCTTTCTCTTGAAAGATATTTGAGTTCAATTTACTAGTTATATAATAGCATTGGTGTTCTTTGCTTGATTCCATTTTGTCATTATTTATTTGTGTTTTTTTAAATAATTATAAACATTTATAATGAGAGCCAGCACAGAATGAAAGAATAACATCTGCCACTCACAACCTAGCACTGGTACAAGTCATGCTGCAGTTTGCTAACTAACTATCCCTGATCCCAGGGTAGATGAAATTTAGTGCCAAGCCCTGTTGGATATGGATGATAAACTTGGAGTAAAAAGTCAAGTACCCCCGTCACGCTAAGTGGCGTATAGTGAATATGGTGTTAGTGGCCATACATTTTACAGACCTTCAGCACATGATTTTTGGGGTAATGTGGTCGGTATTACGCCCGTGCTGCTTTACTTTCCAAGAAAAAAATCCTGTACCTATTCAAGGCTGGGTGAACCCAGAAGTCGTCGGTTGGAATCGAACCCTACCTCTTGTCCTTTGTAGTCCAGTTCACTAACCACTGAGCTATCGCGGCTTCCGATAAACTTGAAGGTGTGTTGTCAAGAAAACAGCAAGTAGTTGTCAATGAAGATTAGCTGGTAGGAAATTGAGCCCTGATATCATTCAGAGTCTGTCATTTTTTTTTGTTTTCCAATTTGCCAGAGTTTTAAAATATTTGAGGAGCCCATTCGGTGAACAGTTTATGTATTGTCTTTCTATATTCAAGGCACAGCATGCCACTGTTTGCTGTGATGATCTGATCTGTACAAAACAGTGCGATTTGATGACATTTTTACATATCTTGAACAGATTGTTTCGTTTTGTTATGCCAAGTTTGTATTTTATTCAGCTTTCTTGCTCCATTGAGAATGTGCCATAATAACAGCTTGTATTGATTCATTCTTACTACATGTCAAGAGAATTATAAAGTTCTTTTTTTTTATCTTTTTTTTATTTACAATGATATTGCCTTGTCTATAGCATTATAGACAATGATATTAAACATTGTCAGTACTGAAGAACTAGGTTTTAGTTTATTAGTTCAAGAACTTTTGCCATGAATTGTTTAGTGAGGTCATCACATTAGCCAGTACAGTGTCATCTTTTTCTGGTAAAATTCCACTCAAGTTCTTCATCTACTGAGAAAAATCTGATTTTTATCTTGTAAATGTTTTTGGTTTCCCACATTTTCCATGCTGGTCAGCCTATTTTTATTTGTGTAAACATGACCAGATTTTCTTAGCTCTGTCTGCCATATGTAGCTTGATCTGAATGAGTACTCATCATGACTGCACAGTTTGATTATTTGTCTTTATCTGTCAGACAAAGAAACACATCACCACCACCAATTTATTAAAAAAAATGTCCCTTGTTATATTTTAACTCTTCCCTTTTCTTCTATTCAAACCCATTACCTTTTCTTCTATTCAAACCCATTACCTTTTCTTCTATTCAAACCCATTACCTTTTCTTCTATTCAAACCCATTACCTTTTCTTCTATTCAAACCCATAACCTTTTCTTGGACACCTTAATTTATTAAATTTAAAACTTGATCCAAGAGCTTATTTCTCAAATTCTCTATGCCCATTTCTTGTGTTTCCATTTTCTAGTCTTCTGTCTAAATCTGATCTTGTACATTTACTCCAAGTCTATTTAAACAGAGTTTGTATTATGTCTGATTGTTAAACTTACTGCTATCATTGGTCACAGAAATAACATAATGGCTGAGAGCAGGTATAAGATGGGAAAATTGGTACTTGACTGCAGGTTAATAGAAGGGACTGCAGCACTGAGCAAATACTTCTGTCAAGTACTCAGACTTTAACAATTCACAGCTCCTGACAAGTTAGTCGGAGACTAGCTTCAGTTACCAACTGTTACCATTTCTGGTTTATTTCCTTCATCTCATTTGATCAGTTCTGCCCTGTTGTTGTCCAACGATAAATATGAATCTCAGATATTATTAGCTCTCTCCACACTCACAGCTCCTGACAAGTTAGTCGGAGACTAGCTTCAGTTATCAACTTTTACCATTTCTGGTTTATTTCCTTCATCTCATTTGATCAGTTCTGCCCTGTTGTTGTCCAACGATAAATATGAATCTCAGATATTATTAGCTCTCTCCACACTCACAGCTCCTGACAAGTTAGTCGGAGACTAGCTTCAGTTACCAACTTTTACCATTTCTGGTTTATTTCCTTCATCTCATTTGATCAGTTCTGCCCTGTTGTTGTCCAACGATAAATATGAATCTCAGATATTGTTAGCTCTCTCCACACTCACAGCAATGAATTTATATTATGTCATTATACTCATGTTGTCTTGTACACACTGCATTGATTATATTTTATCATAGTTGATATCATATTATTTCTGCTACTCATTTAACAGGGAATACTCTTCTCATATTTTAAATAGGGAATCAGTTAACATATACCATTATTTCTGTTAGTTTATTGTCTCCTCGTATGGTGGCGGATTTTGGTTGAGGGAAGAAACCATTTCTAATAATGGCCAGACTTTTTGTGATGAAATGCTACAGAATAAATGTGGCTGGTTTTAGGGGGTAATTATTGTAGAAGCCAAAACGTTTACAGCCAGAACAAGAGGTCTCAGAATTTGGTGGAGAATTTGAGATGAAGGGCTATAGCTACAACAAGAGCAGTGTGAAATTTGAAGAAATATTCAATTAGCTGTAGAGCCCACTGTATGGCCATTTTAGTATATTATACGAGTAATGAAGATAATGTTGATAATTTGTGTATATATCCAAGTTGATGATGGTGGGGAACATTACATACAGGACATGCTTATTTTGGCTTGTTGTTTTTTATTGTATAGGAGGGAGTGTACTTGAAGTCTGTGAATAATGATTAGTATTATTGTTATGTTGCCTATAATAATAAAATATGTTTGTAGTTAGCAGGGATGAGTTCAGAGTATTTTATTATTTTGTATGTAGCCTTGACTTTACAGATAGCTTGATGCAGGTTGTCATTTTTCTATGCTGTATTCTGTTGATATAAAGTGTGTGCTTCATCCGTGACACCCTTGCCTTGCTTCGATATTCGACATGTTTCGATATTCCAATTGTTTACGGTGAATGATGATATCGTATGACAGGGAACAGTTGCGCTGTGTTCACTTTCTGTGCAGTTTCGCCTTATGTCTTTTGGCGTGTGCTGAGACTGCCATGATGGGGACTACAGTTACCTTTCTTTGTTTGGGATATGAGATATTAATTCTGATGATTACGCTGGCACGGATGGTTGAGCAATTATGGATTTTAATTCGTTTGCAGCGATACCGGGGCCTTCCATAGCTAGCTAACCCTTGCTTCCTCTGGCTAGAGAGTGATATAGAGAGTGTGCTTTGTCCATGACACCCTTGCTTCCTCTGTCTAGAGAGTGCTATAGAGAGTGTGCTTTGTCCATGACACCCTTGCTTCCTCTGTCTAGAGAGTGATATAGAGAGTGTGCTTTGTCCATGACACACTTGCTTTCTCTGTCTAGAGAGTGATATAGAGAGTGTGCTTCATCCATGACACACTTACTTCCTCTGTCTAGAGAGTGATATAGAGAGTGTGCTTTGTCCATGACACCCTTGGTTCCTCTGGCTAGAGAGTGATATAGAATGTGTGCTTTGTCCATGACACCCTTGCTTCCTCTGTCTAGAGAGTGATATAGAGAGTGTGCTTTGTCCATGACACCCTTGGTTCCTCTGGCTAGAGAGTGATATAGAATGTGTGCTTTGTCCATGACACCCTTGCTTCCTCTGTCTAGAGAGTGATATAGAGAGTGTGCTTTGTCCATGACACCCTTGCTTCCTCTGTCTAGAGAGTGATATAGAGAGTGTGCTTTGTCCATGACACCCTTGGTTCCTCTGGCTAGAGAGTGATATAGAATGTGTGCTTTGTCCATGACACCCTTGCTTCCTCTGTCTAGAGAGTGATATAGAGAGTGTGCTTTGTCCATGACACACTTGCTTTCTCTGTCTAGAGAGTGATATAGAGAGTGTGCTTCATCCATGACACACTTGCTTCCTCTGTCTAGAGAGTGATATAGAGAGTGTGCTTTGTCCATGATACACCTGCTTTCTCTGTCTAGAGAGTGATATAGAGAGTGTGCTTTGTCCATGACACACTTGCTTTCTCTGTCTAGAGAGTGATATAGAGAGTGTGCTTCATCCATGACACACTTGCTTCCTCTGTCTAGAGAGTGATATAGAGAGTGTGCTTTGTCCATGACACCCTTGGTTCCTCTGGCTAGAGAGTGATATAGAATGTGTGCTTTGTCCATGACACCCTTGCTTCCTCTGTCTAGAGAGTGATATAGAGAGTGTGCTTTGTCCATGACACCCTTGCTTCCTCTGTCTAGAGAGTGATATAGAGAGTGTGCTTTGTCCATGACACCCTTGCTTCCTCTGTCTAGAGAGTGATATAGAGAGTGTGCTTTGTCCATGACACACTTGCTTTCTCTGTCTAGAGAGTGATATAGAGAGTGTGCTTCATCCATGACACACTTGCTTCCTCTGTCTAGAGAGTGATATAGAGAGTGTGCTTTGTCCATGACACCCTTGGTTCCTCTGGCTAGAGAGTGATATAGAATGTGTGCTTTGTCCATGACACCCTTGCTTCCTCTGTCTAGAGAGTGATATAGAGAGTGTGCTTTGTCCATGACACACTTGCTTTCTCTGTCTAGAGAGTGATATAGAGAGTGTGCTTCATCCATGACACACTTGCTTCCTCTGTCTAGAGAGTGATATAGAGAGTGTGCTTTGTCCATGATACACCTGCTTTCTCTGTCTAGAGAGTGATATAGAGAGTGTGCTTCATCCATGACACACTTGCTTCCTCTGTCTAGAGAGTGATATAGAATGTGTGCTTTGTCCATGATACACTTGCTTCCTGTCTAGAGAGTGATGTAGAGAGTGTGCTATGTCCATGACACACATGCTTCCTCTGTCTAGAGAGTGATGTAGAGAGTGTGCTTTGTCCATTACACACACTCGCTTCCTCTGTCTAGAGAGTGATATAGAGAGTGTGCTATGTCCATGACACACATGCTTCCTCTGTCTAGAGAGTGATATAGAGTGTGCTTTGTCCATGATACACTTGCTTCCTCTGTCTAGAGAGTGATATAGAGTGTGCGTTCATCCATGACACCCTTGCTTCCTCTGTCTAGAGAGTGATATAAAGTGTGTGCTTTGTCCGTGACACACTTGCTTCCTCTGTCTAGAGAGTGATGTAGAGAGTGTGCTTTGTCCATTACACACACTCGCTTCCTCTGTCTAGAGAGTGATATAGAGAGTGTGCTATGTCCATGACACACATGCTTCCTCTGTCTAGAGAGTGATATAGAGTGTGTGCTTTGTCCATGATACACTTGCTTCCTCTGTCTAGAGAGTGATATAGAGTGTGCGTTCATCCATGACACCCTTGCTTCCTCTGTCTAGAGAGTGATATAAAGTGTGTGCTTTGTCCGTGACACACTTGCTTCCTCTGTCTAGAGAGTGATATAGAGTGTGTGCTTTGTCCGTGACACACTTGCTTCATCTGTCTAGAGAGTGATATAGAGTGTGTGCTTTTTCCATGACACACTTGCTTCCTCTGTCTAGAGAGTGATATAGAGTGTGTGCTTTGTCCATGACACACTTGCTTCCTCTCTGTCTAGATAGAGAGTGATGTAGAGTATGCTTTGTCCATGACACACATGCTTCCTCTCTGTCTAGAGAGATGTAGAGTGTGCTTTGTCCATGACACCCTTGCTTCCTCTCTGTCTAGAGAGTGATGTAGAGTGTGCTTTGTCCATGACACCCTTGCTTCCTCTCTGTCTAGAGAGTGATGTAGAGTGTGCTTTGTCCATGACACCCTTGCTTCCTCTCTGTCTAGAAAGTGATGTAGAGTGTACTTTGTCCATGACACCCTTGCTTCCTCTCTGTCTAGAAAGTGATGTAGAGTGTACTTTGTCCATGACACCCTTGCTTCCTCTCTGTCTAGAAAGTGATGTAGAGTGTGCTTTGTCCATGACACCCTTGCTCCCTCTCTGTCTAGAGAGTGATGTAGAGTGTGCTTTGTCCATGACACACTTGATTCCTCTCTGTCTAGAGAGTGGTGTAGAGTGTGCTTTGTCCATGACACCCTTGCTTCCTCTGTCTAGAGAGCTGTCTAGAGAGTGATATAGAGAGTGTGCTTCATCCATGACACCCGTGCTTCCTCTGTCTAGAGAGTGATATAGAGTGTTTGCTTCATCCATGACACCCTTGGTTCCTCTGTCTAGAGAGTGATATAGAGTGTGTGCTTTGTCCTTGACACCCTTGCTTCCTCTATCTAGAGAGTGATATAGAGTGTGTGCTTTGTCCATGATACACCTGCTTCCTCTGTCTAGAGAGTGATATAGAGTGTGTGCTTTGTCCATGATACACCTGCTTCCTCTATCTAGAGAGTGATATAGAGTGTGTGCTTTGTCCATGATACACCTGCTTCCTCTGGGTTCTAGAGAGTGATATGGAGTGTGCACTTTGTCCATGACACATTTGCTTCCTCTGGAAGTGAACTTATTTGGTAAATGAAGAAGTGACTGAAATGAATATATTTGGTACATAAAGAACTGTCTGAAGTGAACACACTTGGTACATAAAGAATTGACTGAAGTGAACACACTTGGTACATAAAGAAGTGACTGAAGTGAACACACTTGGTACATAAAGAAGTGACTGAAGTGAACACACTTGGTACATAAAGAATTGACTGAAGTGTACACACTTGGTACATAAAGAAGTGACTGAAGTGAACACATTTGTATATAAAGAAGTGTGTGAAGTGAACACATTTGGTACATGAAGAATTGACTGAAGTGAACACACTTGGTACATAAAATATTGTTTGGAGTGAACACATTTGGTACATAAAGAAGTGACTGAAGTGAACACACTTTGTACATAAAGAATTGACTGAAGTGAACATATTTGGTGCATAAAGAATTGACCGAGGTGAACATATTTGGTACATAAAGAATTGACTGAGGTGAACATATTTGGTACATAAAGAATTGACTGAAGTGAGCACACTTGGTACATAAAGAAGTGTTGAAGTGAACATATTTGGTACATAAAGAATTGACTGAAGTGAACACATTTGGTACATGAAGAATTGACTGAAGTGAACACACTTGGTACATAAAATATTGTTTGGAGTGAACACATTTGGTACATAAAGAAGTGACTGAAGTGAACACACTTCGTACATAAAGAATTGACTGAAGTGAACACACTTGGTACATAAAGAAGTGTTGAAGTGAACATATTTGGTACATAAAGAATTGACTGAAGTGAACACATTTGGTACATAAAGAATTGACTGAAGTGAACACATTTGGTACATAAAGATACATATTACCACAATCTGGAGGAAACTGTCATCATTTTGTGACCACGTAATTAGAAGGTAGAAAATTATGGACAGTAGACAAAGAAATGAAAAGACGATTAGAGGCCACAGAGATGGGATTTCTTAGAAGAATGTTGAAAGTTCCCTGGACAGCTAAAAAGACCAACAAGGAAATTCTCAAAGAGGCCAACACAAAAAGGGAGCTCCTAAAAAACATCAGAAAGAAACAATCAACATTTTCCAGGCACATCATGAGAAGAGGAAAGTTGGAATACTTGGTTACATCTGGCAAAATACAAGGAAAGAGAGATCGCGGACGACAAAGAGAGAAAATACTGGATAGCTTGGTGTCATGGCATGGAAAACAGCCAACAACAGAACTGATACGATGCACGGTGGATAGAAGATTGTGGAAGGACATGATCGCCAAGACAGTCACTATGACACATGATGATGAATTAGAATGTAATTAAGACGAAGTAGACAACTAACATTTTACAATGAGCCAAACTCCCAACCATCATGGCAGCACTTAGGAGACAGGTGGCTGGGTCATGTAGGAAGAATTGGCAACAACTGTGTACCACAAACAATTATTTTATGGTGAACTTAGGGATGGAATAGATCAAAGGGCAGACCAGTGCTGAGATGTCTCACTCCTTCAGGTGTTTGCAGGGCTTCCTTGAGTGAACTCTTTATCAATGAAAGAAACTGGGAAAGTTTGGTATCAGATCATAGCACATGGAGAACAGAAATAACAGGAACACCACGATTTCATTATTCCCCTAAACCTGCAATGGTTGTTGGAGCATTCTTGAATATCTTCACACTTTTCTTCTAACCTTCACGAAAGAGCATTATGAAATGTGACAAGGTAATCCTGTCCATTCTCTAGTGTTGTCACCACTTCCTGTTTGCCAGTGTTTCTCTAGTTACTAATTTGACAAGGAATGACTTTTGTTAACCTTGGCACCATTAGGTATGACAGATTGATACTATCATCATAAATTGTTCTGGTACACAATATAAAATACACAAACGGCATCCATCTTCTGGATACTTCTTGAAGTCATTGTTGATTTTATCACTGAAAGTTGACGGCTTTGGATGGTGCACTCACTTGCATGGTCCAGAACCCGTTTCTATGATATAGACTGGCAAACCCCAGTCAATCAGCTCTTCGGCACGTGGATACATCATGAGCTTTTTATTTTCTTCTTTCAGAAACATACATCAATGAAATGAGATGCCACCATCTAAGGTTGGCTTGGTGATGAGCTGGCAAAAAGATGCCACCATCTAAAGTTGGCTTGGTGACGAGCTGGCAAAAAGATGCCACCATCTAAGGTTGGCTAGCTGCTCTGTCGTTGAACACGGTCAACCAATGGATTTGGCGGACGTTATCAATGCCCTCTGAGATGTGGGAAGGGCACAGGATTTCGACAACCATGAGTTCAGGCCACTCCTTCAGATGAAAGAGATGGGAGTTAAGATGGGCACAGCCAGAAACGATAAACTTAGTGGGCGTATAAGAAGACTTATCAACCAACACAGAACTGGAGTTGTCAGTCGCTGAATACTGTGGGACTTGCTGAGGAGAGGACCTGAGCACATATGGACATGTTCGGAGTGCATTGATGATGACATGCAGATAACTCAATAACAATAACTCAATAACTTAATCCATCTTCTCTCCAAATGAATATTTCCCATCAAAGTTGTTTTTTGTAAGGATAATCATCACTAAACACCGGACGAATCCATGGGTGAAAAAATCATTAAAAATTCCTGGCACAAACTTCGCAGCATAGCCTGGGATCTACGGTGTGGGTAGGTTTCTACTGACAATGTTGCCAGTGTAACGGCCATATTTGTGGCCTATTGTTTTCATTTGGAAGCCGCGATAGCTCAGTGGTTAGTGAACTGGACTACAAAGGACAAGAGGTAGGGTTCGATCCCAACAATCAGCTTCCGGTTGACCCAGCCTTTAATGGGTACCGGATTTTTTTTTCTGGGAAAGTAAAGCAGCAAGGGCGTAATACTGACCACATTACCCCAAAAATCATGTGCTGAAGGTCTATAAAATGTATGGTCACTAACACCATATTCCCTATACGCCACTTGGCGTGACGGGAGCATTTTACTTTTTTTTTCTTTTTTTCTTTTTTTTTTGCTGTTTTCAATTGTAACTATCCAGGGTTCTTTAATGTGTGTACACGGGACCTGTATATTGCTGTTATTTGCGAGGGCTAGACATCGAATCTAACTACCCAAGAGATCAGGGGAGAGTAATGATATAAGGAAACCATAGATCAATTTTTCTTTTTTTTATAAATCACCACAGTATCTGGCTTTGAACCTGTGTCTTCCTGTTTTGAAGTTGACATCATACCTTTAGGCTACACAGTCTGTAGTCCCGTAAAAGTTTCATTTAGAACAGAACAGCATCTCTCCAGGCCCATATCTACTCAATCTCTCATTAACCCTTAATTTACAATACCTATCTGTGACTTACAATACCTATCTGTGACTTACGATACCTATCTGTGACTTACGATACCTATCTGTGATTTACGATACCTATCTGTGACTTATGATATCTATCTGTGACTTACGATACTTATCAACATAACAAGCAAAAAATATGGACTAGATATGAATATCAAAAAGACTAAAACTATGATCATAAACAAAGAAAATTCTCAAGACCTACAATTAAATATCACAGTTGAGGGAATACATCTGGAGACAGTCCAGAGCTACAACTACCTGAGACATAATACCAATGATGGAAAATGCAAAATTGAAATAAACAAAAGAATAGGTATGGCAAAAAGTAATTTTAATGCCATGTAAAAAATATACTAACAACAAAACAAATATCAGCAGGGCTGAAACTAAGAATGACAAAATGTTACTTCTCAATATTCCTGTATGGTGCAGAAACATGGACATTAGACAAGAAAACAGAACAGAAAATTGAAGCCTTTGAAATGTTGATTTATAGAAGAATAGGTAGAATTGGATGGAAAGAAAAGAAAACAAACAATGAAGTTTTAAAACAACTGAAAATAAAAAGAGAACTACTAAATACAATTAAGACAAGACAAATGAAATTTTTAGGGCATGTTAAAAGACACAACAGCCTACTAAAAGTAATATTGGAAAGGAAAATACAAGGTAAAAGAGGCAACGGCAAACCGAGACTAACATGGACGAGTAACATCAAAAGATGGACAAGTCAATCTATGACAGCCTGCACCATCAAATCAAGAAACAGAGTAGAATGGCGATCCACGGTAGCCAACCTTCGTTGTGGAGAAGGCACTCAATGATGATGATGATCCGTGACTGACATGTTTACGATACCATAGTAAAAATTACTATCATTTAAATGTAACTTTAGGTTCTCTAAAAATAGTAATTTCTCTAAACCTTTAACACACAGCTGTGTGCTCACACTAGGCGAGACACGGGGACTTGGATTTCCTGGCTCAGGGTTATTTATGGCCTGAGTTTTACCCCATAGACCAGACGTGTTACAATGTCTATCGGTACAGTCACTGTAAGTCCACCAGTATGTTCAGCTACCATATAGCATTATTCGCTGTGTTCCCCGACGACCAAGGAAATTTCCCTTGTCACAGAAAAAAAAAAGAAAATAATGACCAATTTCTTGAAAATTGGCTTTTTTTTTTTTTTTTGCATTATATGAGTATTGTATCTCATGAATGGGGATAAAAACTTCCGACATCAATAGAAACAAATCCAACACTCTGGGGTCACTGAAAGTGGTAATTAGGAAGGTACACCGAGGGATGAGGTGGTGGGGGGAGGGGGGGGTGTGTTTGTCCTTGGCAAAATGTCAAATTTGGAAAAATGTGTGTTTTGATGCAGTAATTTTTACAACAATATTATATACTGGGGTTAGGTAAAGACTTCATCACCTTTAATTCAAGAACATAGATCACCTTTGTCTTGTTAGGTGAGGTCTTAATCTTCTCTCACTCCTTAAGTATGTAGATCACTTCTCACTACTTAAGTATGTAGATCACTTCTCACTCCTTAAGTATGTAGATCACTTACTACTCCTTAAGTATGTAGATCAACTCTCTCATTCATTAAGTATATAGATCACCTCTCATTCATTAAGTATATCATCATCATGTGCCATACCGGTTGGCATAGGTGATCACAATCTTCTATCTACAGTGCATCGTATCAGTTCTGTTGTTGACTGTTTGCCATGACACTGAGCTATCCAGTATTTTCTCTTTGTCATTTGCGATCTCTTTTTCCTATTATTTTGCCAGTTGTAACCAAGTATTCCAACTTTCCTCTTCTCATGATGTGCCCGAAAAATGTTGATTGCTTCTTTCTGATGTTTTTTAAGAGCTCCCTTTTTGTGTTGGCCTCTTCATTAAGTATATAGATTACCTCTAACTCATTAAGTATATAGATCACCTCTCATTAAGTATATGGATCACCTCAAACTCATTAAGTATATAGATCACCTCTCACTCATTAAGTATATAGATCACCTCTCACTCATTAAGTATATAGATCACCTCTAACTCATTAAGTATATAGATTACCTCTCATTAAGTATGTCAATTACTTCTAATTAAGTATATAGATCACCTCTAACTCATTAAGTATATAGATCACCTCTAACTCATTAAGTACATAGATCACCTCTCATTAAGTATGTCGATTACCTCTTATTAAGTATATAGATCACCTCTAACTCATTAAGTATATAGATCACATCTCACTCATTAAGTATATAGATCACCTCTAACTCATTAAGTATATAGATCACCTCTACTCTAACTCATTAAGTATATAGATCACCTCTCATTAAGTATGTTGATCATCTCTAACTCATTAACTCTTTCCTTATGTAAACTTTTTATCAATGCAACGGAAGAGATTTCTGAGACAAAATTGTTCATAGTTTTAAAAATCAATCTATATACTTAGATGTTAGATAAATATAACATATAACATATTATATATGAATTTGTAGATAATTGAACAAGGTATTAGATTTCACAAATACCAAAATGATACAAGACATGTAAAAAGAATATGATGTGATGATGGTTCACAGTAATCAAATTGTGAGAGTGACGCATTATTCGGCGAAATGTACGGAAAGAGTTAAGTATGTAGATCCCCTCTAACTCATTAAGTATGTAGATCCCCTCTAACTCATTAAGTATGTTGATCACCTCTAACTCATTAAGTATGTAGATCCCCTCTAACTCATTAAGTATGTTGATCACCTCTAACTCATTAAGTATGTTGATCACCTCTAACTCATTAAGTATGTAGATCCCCTCTCACTCATTATGTATGTAGATCACCTCTAACTCATTAAGTATGTAAGTCCTCTCTCACTCATTATGTATTTAGATCACCTCTAACTCATTAAGTATGTAAGTCCTCTCTCACTCATTATGTATGTAGATCTACTCTCACTCATTAAGTATGTAAGTCCTCTCTAACTCATTATGTATGTAGATCTACTCTCACTCATTATGTATGTAGATCACCTCTAACTCATTAAGTATGTAAGTCCTCTCTCACTCATTATGTATGTAGATCTACTCTCACTCATTAAGCATGTAAGTCCTCTCTCACTCATTATGTATGTAGATCTACTCTCACTCATTAAGTATGTAAGTCCTCTCTAACTCATTATGTATGTAGATCTACTCTCACTCATTAAGTATGTAAGTCCTCTCTCACTCGTTATGTATGTAGATCTACTCTCACTCATTAAGTACATAGGTCATCTTTCTCCCTTTCACTAGGTAAAGAGGTTAGCTCTCACTCATTAAGTATACAGATAATTTCATAGATTATCTCTCACCGCGGCGACCGGGGTTCGATTCCCTGCTTGGGAACTAGAGGACTTCCATTTCCAATATGGTGGAATGACTTCATCACCCCTCACTCATTAAGTGCATAAATCACTTTATTTCGTTAGTGAAATCACCTCCCTGTCATTAGCTACAGAGATCACCTTTTTTCTCTCATTAGGTACATAAATCACCTCCCTGTCATTAGCTACAGAGATCACCTTTTTTCTCTCATTAGGTACATAAATCACCTCCCTGTCATTAGCTACAGAGATCACCTTTTTTCTCTCATTAGGTACATAAATCAACTCCCTGTCATTAGCTACAGAGATCACCTTTTTTCTCTCATTAGGTACATAAATCACCTCCCTGTCATTAGCTACAGAGATCACCTTTTTCTCTCATTAGGTACATAAATCACCTCTCATTTCTTTCATACATAGATTGCCTCACTTTCCTGAGGTACAGAAGATGAACCACGTGCGAAGGGATTGGGTACTCTTCTAAATCTCAAAGTTTCCTTATTTCAGAATAGACAAGCAAGTAAAATAAAAGCCAAAATCAGATGTGCCAGTTTGAAAATATCTACAAAAAATGCAGAGAAGGGAAAATTACACTGTAATCTGTAGCACAATGTACCAAACATTCTTTAACAACAAAGAACAAATAAGTGCGGTTCTAAAATATTTGTATTTAAAATAACAATTATGCCAGCAAAAATTACTAATTACCATTTTTATTTTATGTCATTATTTTATTTTCTCAATATATTTATCAAAATATTTCATAACTTATATTATGAAAGAACAGAAGCTAAAGCTGTCCTGGATATTGTATGTTGAAGTATGAGTGATGCTGATTTTACGTTTACTTATGATGCATATAATAAAATTATGAATGTCACAATACATGGCACTGCTTAGTTCAGTTTTAATTCTTTTCTATTTATGTGCATCTTTTTAAATACTATCATTTATCTGTTATATTTATTACAAAGCTCATTAACAGTTGCATATTTTAATATAAATTAACTGACTATCAGAGATATGATGAATCTGAAAAGAGATTGGCACTGCCAGATAATTTTGCCAATAAAATACACAATATGGACAACATTACCAACAAACAAGTTCAGCACAGAAATGAAGAAAAATTATTTGGTAAGTACAATGATCCCCTAACCAATAATGTGAAAGAAAATAAAGAATGAAATGGTCTGACCATACACTCGCCAATTGTGGCAAAATCATCATGTTGATGGAAATGTGAAAGAAGGGGAGGACAAAGATAGACAGAATTGGAGTGACAGCATCAAGAAATGGATGGACCTTGACTTGCTAAATGACAGACAGCATCAAGAAATAGAAAAGCCTTGACTTTCTAAATGACAGACAAAAAAAAGTGTAAGAGGATAGTTATATCCATTAATGATACCTCAAAGCTGTAAGAGAATAGTTATATCCATGAATGATACCTCAACTATCTTCTTCTTCTCAGCGTCCACATGATAAGTGGGAGTGGACGTTTTGTGTCACTAGTTTACAGCAAAGCATATTAACCTTGACCTTTAGTCCTGACACATTTATCTTTATTATGAGTAGACTTTAACAATGTCTTCCCAAGGCAGGCCATTTTTAAGATGATTTTTTTCAGCTTTTAACTGCCAAGGGATTTTTAACATATACAAGAGATCCTTTTTTCACCATTTTCTGAGAGAGGTAGACATTGAATCTCACTACACAGAGATGAAAAGAGGGTAAAGCCATGAGGAAACCATGGTTATTCCCACCTTATGCTATCTGTATGTTGATAACATTGATACTTAAAGAGATCACATGTTTGAGGAAAGCAGATGAAGCAACCGGAAGAGACAATATAAGAATGAGCAATAGGAGAAAGACTTGACATAGAACTAATCTGGAACTACATGCAGAGAAGGGAGCCGCGATAGCTCAGTGGTTAGTGAACTCGATTACAAATGACAATAGGTAGGGTTTGATCCCAACCGACGGCTTCCAGGTTCACTCAGCCTTTAATGGGTACCAGATTTTCTTCTGGGAAAGTAAAGCGGCACAGGCATAATACCAACCACATTACCCCAAAAATCATGTGCCGAAGGTCAGTCAAATTTATGGTCACTAACACCATATTCCCTATATGCCACGGCGTGACGAGGGCACTTTACTTTACTTTACAAGCAGATACATACAAATAAATCACCCAGCCTTAAATGGGTACAAGATTTTTTTCTGGGAAAGTAAAGCGGTATGGGCGTAATACCGACCACATTACCCCAAAAATCATGTGCCGAAGGTCTGTACAATTTATGGTCACTAACACCATATTCCCTATACGACACTTGGCGTGACGGGGGTACTTTACTTTCTATCTATCGTCCTTTTGAGCCGAAGATGGCACATAGGGCAGAACCACAATCTCAAAAACAGAAACCTTGCGTGCCAAAGTGGCACATATTGCAGAGATCACTGCTCTAAAATATATGGCGCTGTTTCCATAACAATACTTTTTTACAATGACAGCTTGTCAAGCATCAATCAATCTCTTTAGTCGCCTCTTATGACCTGCCTGGAAGATTGCAGTGTCACTATTCTTTACTTCCCTCATAATGAAGCCTCGGTAACACACAGGAAACCTTATTTTACTTACATACAAATAAAATGGTTGTATCCACACACACTCCCCCCCCTCCCCCCCCCCCCCCCCCTTCCGGGAGAAAATGCCTTATTATTTCATAGTGTATATATATATATATATAAGGTATATATAGGAGATGAGAAGGACACATAGCTTGAAAAGCAGAACTAGAGTATAACAATTGACATCAAAAACACTATAGAAGAGCATCAAATGTCAATGGTTGAGGCCACCAGAAAGGAAAAACAACAGCTTTTATCTCCCTTGACGGTTAAAGGGATATAAGAAGAAGTGAACAGAGTAAGAAGAAATACAGGCTTCAAATATAAACATAACCTAAAAGCAATTCTATCAACATTAGAATTTCTCTTTTCACATCATCAAAATTTCTGAATATTGATGCTCTTTCTCATTCCCATACATTCTACTTCATCAATAAACAAAGTGTTAGCTTTAACTGCAATGTCTTCTTCTAACTCCAGTTGGTTACGGACCAGACCTTTGAGCGAGCTGTTGGCATCACGCAGACGAGCTTGCAGCTGAGCAACTGAGTCGCTGATCTCATGCACCTCCTCAATGAGCTTGTACTGCACAGCATCTCGGCACAGCTCTACATTTGGCCTGTGCTGTCGGGTCTCCAGGCGAGTCTGAGCAACTTTCATGGGAGCCTCTTTGGCTTGTATGGCCATTTCAATGGTTGCTATATTTTCCTCTTGTTCTTTGATCTGGGCAATGACCTGAAGAGTAGAAAAATTAAAATATAAAAGAAATTGTTAATTAAAGAAACAACCAAACTAAAGATGCAGACATTTACAAATAAGTGTTCAAAGATAATTGTGAACTTCAGATGGTAAGAAAAGATAAGAAAAGAAGATATCTGGGAGAGAACAGAACAGTGCCAATTGAACAACAAATTGTGAATAAAAAAATGGAGAATTATTGGGCATACACTGAGAAAACCTGATAACAATATAGGCACTGTCATGGAACCCACATGTAAAGAGAAAGGAGGGAAGGTCCAAGAATACAAAGAACAGGAAAACTCTAATGGACCTTGGGCTTAACTGAAAGTTAATATAGAAAGTTTTCAAGAATAAGGATAGACAGTGGGACTTTACCCATGAATCTGAAGGACATTGATTGAATAAATTAGAGATACAATTGCTTTAGAAGACACCTGGAGTGTAATGGTGTTGTGAACATGGCATATATATGTGCCAGATGGCACAATCTCATGGTTAGCATGCAGGCCTGAGTACCTAAATGATTACAAATGTGACCTAGTAACAAAGAAGAAGATGAGACAGAGACAGTACAAGAACAAAGTGGTTTCAAGATATCAAGGAGACCTTGAACATGACGACACAAAAAGTGGGAGATCTGGCTAGAGACAGATTTTTGTATACGGGATGTGGTGAATGCAGCATTATGTGGGAGATCTGGCTAGAGACAGATTTTTGTATACGGGATGTGGTGAATGCAGCATTATGTGGGAGATCTGGCTAGAGACAGATTTTTGTATACGGGATGTGGTGAATGCAGCATTATGTGGGAGATCTGGCTAGAGACAGATTTTTGTATACGGGATGTGGTGAATGCAGCATTATGTGGGAGATCTGGCTAGAGACAGATTTTTGTATACGGGATGTGGTGAATGCAGCATTATGTGGGAGATCTGGCTAGAGACAGATTTTTGTATACGGGATGTGGTGAATGCAGCATTATGTGGGAGATCTGGCTAGAGACAGATTTTTGTATACGGGATGTGGTGAATGCAGCATTATGTGGGAGATCTGGCTAGAGACAGATTTTTGTATACGGGATGTGGTGAATGCAGCATTATGTGGGAGGTCTGGCTAGAGACAGATTTTTGTATACGGGATGTGGTGAATGCAGCATTCTGTGGGAGATCTGGCTAGAGACAGATTTTTGTATACGGGATGTGGTGAATGCAGCATTATGTGGGAGATCTGGCTAGAGACAGATTTTTGTATACGGGATGTGGTGAATGCAGCATTATGTGGGAGATCTGGCTAGAGACAGATTTTTGTATACGAGATGTGGTGAATGCAGCATTATGTGGGAGATCTGGCTAGAGACAGATTTTTGTATACGGGATGTGGTGAATGCAGCATTATGTGGGAGATCTGGCTAGAGACAGATTTTTGTATACGGGATGTGGTGAATGCAGCATTATGTGGGAGATCTGGCTAGAGACAGATTTTTGTATACGGGATGTGGAGAATGCAGCATTATGTGGGAGATCTGGCTAGAGACAGATTTTTGTATACGGGATGTGGTGAATGCAGCATTATGTGGGAGATCTGGCTAGAGACAGATTTTTGTATACAGGATGTGGTGAATGCAGCATTATGTGGGAGATCTGGCTAGAGACAGATTTTTGTAAATGGGATGTGGTGAATGCAGCATTATGTGGGAGATCTGGCTAGAGACAGATTTTTGTAAATGGGATGTGGTGAATGCAGCATTATGTGGGAGATCTGGCTAGAGACAGATTTTTGTAAATGGGATGTGGTGAATGCAGCATTATGTGGGAGATCTGGCTAGAGACAGATTTTTGTATACGGGATGTGGTGAATGCAGCATTATGTGGGAGATCTGGCTAGAGACAGATTTTTGTATACGGGATGTGGTGAATGCAGCATTATGTGGGAGATCTGGCTAGAGACAGATTTTTGTATACAGGATGTGGTGAATGCAGCATTATGTGGGAGATCTGGCTAGAGACAGATTTTTGTAAATGGGATGTGGAGAATGCAGCATTATGTGGGAGATCTGGTTAGAGACAGATTTTTGTATACAGGATGTGGTGAATGCAGCATTATGTGGGAGATCTGGCTAGAGACAGATTTTTGTATACAGGATGTGGTGAATGCAGCATTATGTGGGAGATCTGGCTAGAGACAGATTTTTGTAAATGGGATGTGGAGAATGCAACATTCTGTGGGAGATCTGGCTAGAGATAGAGATCCTTTCAGACATGCTGTGGTGTATGTAACATTCTGTAAAGGACATGCAAACTAATGATGATGATGAGCAACCAAGAAACAAAAAAAGTGCTACACAAATCACTGTGTGAACAAAGAAGTAGAAATCTGTCACATTAACTGACAGTTTGGTACAATAATTAGGGAACCGCGATAGCTCAGTGTTTAGTGAACTGGACTAAAAAGGACAAGGGGCAGGGTTCGATTCCAACCGACGGCTTCCGGGTTCACCCAGCCTTAAATGGGTGCCAGATCTTTTTTGGGGAAAGTAAAGTGGCACAGGCGTAACACTAACCACATTACCCCAAAAATCATGGGCCAAAAGTCTGTAAAATTTATGGTCACTAACACCATATTCCCTATACGCCACGTGGCGTGACAGGGCTCTTGACATTTTTACCTGGTACAATAATTGTCCTTATAAATGAGCTCATGGTGGGGATAGGTAAAAAAAATAAGAGTAAAGTACCCCCGTCACGCCAAGTGGTGTATAGGGAATATGGTGTTAGTGACCATAAATTTTACAGACCTTCAGCATATGAATTTTGGGGTAATGTGGTCGGTATTACGCCCGTGCCGCTTTACTTTCCCAGAAAAAAATCAGATTCCCATTAAAGGCTGAATAAACCGGAAGCCATCAGTTGGGATCTAACCTTACCTCTTTTCTTTTGTAGTCGTTCACTAACCACTGAGCTATTGCGGCTCCCGGTGGGGATGGGTGGTCAAGAGATAAGATCTTGACCTCTAGACAAGAAGTTCTTGGGTTCAAATCCCACCAAAGGCAGTGGGAATCTTTCTCTTAGAATCCAAGGAGTCTTTTGACTTTACTCTTCTCTGTCTCTGGGTAGTGAGATCCAATATAGAGCCATCTTAAAAAATTATGGAGAGAAAAAAATGGAAATCCAGTGTGCACTTTGTGCATTTTAAAGAACCTTCTGCAGATAAAAGTAAAAAAGAAGATCAACAAGTGGCAACTGCTATGGTAAAATTGTTAAACACAAATCTACCAATGCTGATGTGGATACTTAAGCCAAGAGGCATATGATCATGGCTTGCCATAAACAGGCAACACAATTCATCCACACTAATTTACACATTTACAACTTTTTCACTTTATGTGATGGGATCGACAAAGGCCTAGCAACAACTTTTTCACTTTATGTGATGAGATCGACAAAGGCCTAGCAACAACTTTTTTACTTTATGTGATGGGATCGACAAAGGCCTAGCAACAACTTTTTCACTTTATGTGATGAGATCGACAAAGGCCTAGCAACAACTTTTTCACTTTATGTGATGAGATCGACAAAGGCCTAGCAACAACTTTTTCACTTTATGTGATGAGATCGACAAAGGCCTAGCAACAACTTTTTTACTTTATGTGATGAGATCGACAAAGGCCTAGCAACAACTTTTTCACTTTAAGTAATGAGATCGACAAAGACCTAGCAACAACTTTTTCACTTTATGTGATGGGATCGACAAAGGCCTAGCAACAACTTTTTCACTTTATGTGATGAGATCGACAAAGGCCTAATATATTACAACTTTCTTACTTTATGTGATATGATGTTACAGTTCAGGTAAATTTCTTGTTCAGAAAAAATAAGTTTCTGATAAAATATAAAAATTGTTTGGGAGAGAAACAGCAAAAAGTAAAAAAACCTTGTTAAGGTTATCCTCCAATTTTCCCTTTGCATCCTTGCATTCCCAAATGCGGTTGGCAAAGGCAACATTAGTGTTATCAACTTGTTTGAGCATGTCATTGCCAGTCTGCTGCAAGAGGCCATCAATGCTGGATCTAAGATCAACAGAGTTCATTCGTTCTCTCTCAGCATAGTTGATGTTGTCATTGGAGAAGTCCTTCCACTGTTCAGGGGACACAGAACTGAAAGAGAAAACTCCTCTCTTTTAGAACATCTTTAAATATTTCAAATAATTAGCCAGTGTTTTATGCTGACTGAGAATGATAGAAGATTTGAAACACAAATTTAGCCCTAGATTACAATACCATCATGGGAGCAGCGATAGCTCAGTGAACTGGACTACAAAGGACGAGAGGTAGGGCTCAATCCCAACCGACGGCTTCCAGATTCACCCAGCCTTAAATGGGTACAGGTGGCCTTTGGATTTTTTCTGGGAAAGTAAAGCAGCACGGGCGTAATACCGACCACATTACCCAAAAAAATCAAGTGCTGAAGGTCTCTAAAATTTATGGTCACTAACACCATATTCCCTATATGCCACTTGGCGTGACAGGGGCTCTTTACTTTATTTTTTTACGATATCATCATAAAAATTACCAAATCAAAACACAAATTCTTCAAAATCTGACAGTTTATTAATTCATGGTCAAACATCCCCACCTCTCTGTGTGCCTCCCTAATTACTACTTCTGGTGACCTCTGAGTGTTTTGAGTGATGAAGTTGTTTCTACTGATGTACACAAACTCCTATGATGTGAAAAAAAAAAGACAATTTAAAAGAAATTGCAAGTTTTTTTCCTTTTATTTTGGTGTGACCAGGAAAATTTCCTCGATCTTCGCTGACATCAAAACTAGCCTTTGTAGCTCGGGAAACACACAATGAATGAGGCAGCCGAACATACTGACAGACTTACAGCGGCCATACCGATAGACATTGTAACACATCCAGTCCATGAGGTCGACCTCTGGTTCTTAATCAACCTGAGTCAAGAATTCCAAGTCCCCGTGTCACACCAAATGTGAACACACGGCTGTATGTCAAAAGTTCAGAAAAAATACTATATTTAGTGCACTTAATGTTACATTTAAGTGGTAGTAATTTTCACAACAGTATTGTAAATATGTTGGCCACAGATAGATATTGTAATCTAGGGTCTAAAAAATATTATTGCTTAAGTGAAATGAATAGAAAGAAAAGAAAAAGATAACAAATTATTACTATCAAATGTTTACTCTGAGCCAAAATCAAAGTGCAAAAATTGTGTTTTTTTGTCTGTGATGTAGTGCTGATAGCTTGTGAGTATTTTCTAAATGCTTGAATGAACATTCTTTATTGATGATTCTGTTTAGAGTCATTATTTTGTCTTCTTTTATTCTTTTGCAGTCTGGAGTCCAAATGAGTGTCAGAAGAAGGCTATTCAATTTTGTTCATACTGAGTGCATATCAGAAATTGTAAAAGATGAGACATATTTCTGATTGGTCTCTAAATGTGTGCCTTTGTTTGATTGCAGCTCCTTCATTCTTTGCTTATAAACTGATTTAAGTTTCCTGTTTCTTTGCTTATAAACTGATTTCAATTTCCTCTTTCTTTGCTTATAAACTGATTTCAATTTCCTCTTTCTTTGCTTATAAACTGATTTCAGTTTCCTCTTTCTTTGCTTATAAACTGACTTAATTTTCTTCATTCCTTAATCATAAACTGATTTCATTGCACTGTTTCCTTGCTAATAAACTTATTTAATTGCAGTTTCCTTGCTAATAAACTGATTTCATTGCACTGTTTCCTTGCTAATAAACTGATTTCATTGCACAATTTCCTTGCTAATAAACTGATTTCATTGCACTGTTTCCTTGCTAATAAACTTATTTCATTGCAGTTTCCTTGCTAATAAACTGATTTCATTGCACTGTTTCCTTGCTAATAAACTGATTTCATTGCACTGTTTCCTTGCTAATAAACTGATTTCATTGCACAATTTCCTTGCTAATAAACTGATTTCATTTAACTATTTCCTTGCTAATAAACTGATTTCATTGCACTGTTTCCTTGCTTATAAACTGATTTCATTGCACCATGTTTTGCATCTTTGATTCAGTGCCAGTTTTCAATAAAAGTGTGTCCCAGGTTCCTTAACCTTTGACCTTCCTTGACCTTCCTGCAAGGCAACAGCTATTTTACTACAGAGCTTTGTTTGTCATAAATTGTCAACAGACGACTATATTTTGAGTAAAATCATTGTGGTTTAAATGAAAAACAAACCTGGGAGGGCCGACCATCTAAGGGCAAAATCCCCCTACAGAAAAGACAATCTGCTGCCTTTCAGGAAGATTGGGGACAATCTCAAAGGCTAAGGAAAGCAAACCTGAATAAAATGCTGGCTGAAATCGGATGCACTGGGCCACTGGCACAGTACACAGTGGAACGTTTTAACGGGTGTTCAATCAGAGTGGATCTGGCAGACTCTATTTGTGATGTTCTGTCTGTGGGGGCGATCAACACACTTAACCTGACAGCTGACTTCATGTGAGAGTCTGGAATCCTACTCTGATTGAGTCCTGATCGCAGAGAGAGAGAAAAACACACAGGGACAGACTGCATTTCTCTGGATCTAATTTATATGAGAGAAGCCTGAAAAAGGACTGTCACTTGCCTGAGTGTAATAATTGGCATATCTGTGAATGAAAGTGTTACTTGGTCTATGGCTGAGAACAAGGAGAAACATTGTAACAATGACTGGGCCACTCACTTTGGTTCAATAGTGGCCACATTGTCATTGAAGTGTATTTGCTGGGAGTTGTTGCGCAGATTCTCACAAAACTCATCAATGTTCTGGGCCCCAAACTTGTCCTTCAGGTCCTTCTCCAGTTGGTACTTGGCCTTACGGTTCCTTCTGTTTGTTGTAAGACAAAACAGTTGGTCATTGAAGAAAACACAATAAATATTGTGTACCATGGGGAATAGATAAATATTGTGTACCATGGGGAGTAAATAAATATTGTGTACTAAGGGGAATAGATAAATATTGTGTACCATGGGGAGTAAATAAATATTGTGTACCATGGGGAGTAAATAAATATTGTGTACCATGGGGAGTAAATAAATATTGTGTACCATGGGGAGTAAATAAATATTGTGTACTAAGGGTAGTAAATAAATATTATGTACCATGGGGAGTAAATAAATATTGTGTACTAAGGGGAGTAAATAAATATTGTGTACCATGGGGAGTAAATAAATATTGTGTACTAAGTGGAGTAAATAAATATTGTGTACCATGGGGAGTAAATAAATATTGTGTACTAAGGGGAGTAAATAAATATTGTGTACTAAGGGGAGTAAATAAATATTGTGTACCATGGTGAGTAAATAAATATTGTGTACCATGGGGAGTAAATAAATATTGTGTACTAAGGGGAGTAAATAAATATTGTGTACTAAGGGGAGTAAATAAATATTGTGTACCATGGGGAGTAAATAAATATTGTGTACCATGGGGAGTAAATAAATATTGTGTACTAAGGGAAGTAAATAAATATTGTGTACCATGGGGAGTAAATAAATATTGTGTACCATGGGGAGTAAATAAATATTGTGTACCATGGGGAGTAAATAAATATTGTGTACCATGGGGAGTAAATAAATATTGTGTACCTCAGGGGAATAAATAAATATTGTGTACTAAGGGGAATAAATAAATATTGTGTACTAAGGGGAATAAATAAATATTGTGTACCTCAGGGGAATAAATAAATATTGTGTACTAAGGGGAATAAATAAATATTGTGTACCATGGGGAGTAAATAAATATTGTGTACCATGGGGAATAAATAAATATTGTGTACCTCAGGGTAATAAATAAATATTGTGTACCATGGGGAGTAAATAAATATTGTGTACCATGGGGAATAAATAAATATTGTGTACTAAGGGGAATAAATAAATATTGTGTACTTCTTCTTTCTTCTTTTCTCTTTCTCACTGATACCTAAAAGGTGTCGTGGTTTATATCATTTGTCGTTCTTGAGCTACTCGAACTGTCTGAATTAGTGATTTTCCTTTGTTGTTACATGTCTCTATCACTGCATCTATCCATCTTCTTCTGGGTCTTCCTCTTGGTCTTTTTCCATGCATTCTCGAGAAGAACGTCTTTGTGGTGATTGGTGAGGATTCATTCTGACCAGGTGGCCAAACCATTTAAGTTGTTGTTGTTCTATATATTCTTGGCAGGTTCCTACCATTTTTCTTTTGGTTTCATTTGGTATTCTATCTCCTCTTGTGTTGTTTGTTACTTTTCTCAAGCATTGCATCTCGCATGTATTGATCTTTCTTAATTGTGATTTTGAAAGGGCCCATGTTTGACTTTCATAGCACAAAGTTGGTATGAAAATGCTATTCGTCCATTACCACGTAAAGCTGTCACCATACCACTTTTCTTCTCCTTTTTTTTTTTTAGTATCGCCATTATCATCAGCTTTACAGCAGCTTCGCATCTCTACGCATCTTGGTGCATCTTGATGCCTTTACCTCTCATGAAAATGCTATTTATTATTTGTTGTTTAGCTGGCATAGAAATGTTTGGATGTCTTAGCAATGGTGAAAGCTGGTATGTGACAGCATTTGCTTTTTGTATTCTCATGTCAATTTCTTTGTCTAGTTTTCCATCTTCTGTGAACATTGTGCCTAAATACTTGAATTCCTCTACTTGTTTTATTTCTTTATCTTTGATCTTAATGGTTAATGGGTGTCTTAATTTGCTTATTCTTTTAGCCTCTGTTTTTGCTGTGTTAATTTTCATTAGACTTTTGCTTGTTTCTCTTTAGAGTGATTTTCATTTTAATCATTACAGGATTGTGATCTGAATTAATATCTGCTCCTGGATAGGTTATGGCTTTCTTTATGCTGTTACTGAACCTTTCTTTTATCATTATGTAATCTATTTGATTCCTCTTCTTATCTCCAGGGCTTTTCCATGTGTATAGTTTCCTTTTCTCTTGCTCAAAGTAGGTTTTACATATTATCAGCCTGTTTTCTTCACAGAATTGTATTAATCTTTCTCCTCTGTCATTTCTTTTTCCTAAACCATGATTTCCTATAATGTCTTATATCTACCTTTTCCTACTTTAGCGTTCATGTCACCCATTACAATCAAGATGTCTGAAGATTTCACTTGCTTCATAACTTTATTTAGGTCTTCATAGTATGCCTCTATTTGTTCATCTGTGTAGTCTTGAGTAGGTGCATATGTCTGTATTATTGTTATGTCGAATGGTTTTGCTTTCAACTTGAGTAGTATAATCCTATCACTGTATGTCTAATGGGTACTTATATATTTTTGTAGCTCACTTTTTATCAGTACTCCTACCCCCCTTTGATGTTCTGTTGTGTTTCCTGAGTATATAAATGTATATTTTTCGTCCTCTATGTACCCACATTCTTTCCATCTTGTCTCTGATATGCCTAAAATATCTATATTTATTCGTTCTGCTTCTTGAATCAGATTTTCCAATTTCCCTTCTTGATATAGAGTCCTAACATTCCAAGTACATATTTTAATATCTTTCCTCTGACATAAGTTCGAATTCCTCTCCATGGCTTCTTCTGGACTAGTACGTGATGAGGCTCCGATCTCTTTCGCGGTGGTCTGCCATATTCACCTTTTATGTTCTGAATATGCCTCATGTGTACCACACACTTTGCTGTTTTCGTTTTCTGGGCCGTTGATCATTTCTGATTCATCCGTCCCATCCACCGTCAGATTTTTGGGGCATGTTAAAAGACACAACAGCCTACTAAAAGTAATCCTGGAGGGGAAAATACAAGGTAAAAGAGGCAGAGGCAGACCAAGACTAACATGGATGAGTAACATCAAAAGATGGACAAATCAGCCTAGGAGATCTGCACCATCAAAGCAAGAGACAGAGCAGAATGGCACTCCATAGTAACCAACCTTCGTTGCGGAGAAGGCACTTGATGATGATGATGATGAATTTTCATACTGTAGTTCGTGCAGCTTTTATCTAGAGATGTTAAATGCTGTTGTAGCAGGTTTTCATCCTCATATATTAGGCATTGGTCATCTGCAAAGAGTAGCTCGTTGATGTTGGAGTTTTCTACCTCTATATTATTATTTGATTTTTCCTTATTGTTGGTTGTTTCCTGATTTATTTTGTCCATATATATGATGAAGAGGAGTGGTGAGAGGACGCATCTTTGTCTTAAAACTGTTGTAACCTGAAACCATTCTGACAGACCCTCCGATGTTCTAACGGCACTTTGACTGTTTTTATATAATGCCATTATATTATCTAGCAGTTGTCCTGCTACCAAAGTTTGCTAAAGTTTGCTAAAGTTTGTTCTTGTCCTATAAACACTATATTTAGGTTTCTGTCATATTCTATTGTTTTTTTCACATAGTTGTCTCAATGTAAATATAGCATCAGTACAGCTTTTGCCTTTTCTAAATCCGAATTGATTATTACTTAATTGAGGTTCTATTATGTATCTTACTCTCCTCTCCAATATTTTAGCAAACATTTTACCAACTTGACTCAATAGGGATATTCCTCTGTACATTTCACACTCCCTTTTGCTTCCTTTATTCTTCCAAAATGGGACAATGATAGCTTTTTGCCAATCATCTGGGACTTTTATGTGTAATAAGGAGATAAATATTGTGTACTAAGGGGGATTAATAAATACTGTGTACAATAATGGTCATAGTAAATTAATTATGAAACTCTGTGAAAATAGGGTGACAAGGCGTTATACTGACCTTATCACTCACAAAATGTACTGTTGGTTATGGAAAAATAAGGGCACTAACATCATACTACACTTATGTTTGATGGCAGGGGCGGAACTCTTTTATGAGGAGGAAATAATTGTGTACAAGGAAAAAAAGAAAGAAAAAGGGACAAGCCTCCAAAAGGAGAAAGGCTTCTCAAACACATGTCTGGATGAGGAAAAGTCAAAGGCAAGACCAGCTCCCATTCATCCAGGGCTAACTGCAGTTCCCAGTCGGTCGCTAAACAAACATTTTTTAAATTTAATATTTGTGTACACAAAAGTAAAGAACAACATATGTTGACTGTCAGAAAAGACAGAACCAGTCCTGCAGTAGATGTTGGCACATAGTGACATCCTTGAAACGAGAAAGTAGATGATCTTGCAAAAGTTGGTGGGAGCCTTCAACAGTCCAACCCCAGAGCCTCAAAGAAATAAAGATAATGCTGAAACAAGCTGGGAAAACAGAATTGAAAGTGTTCTTCCTCTTCTTCTTTCCTTCCTCATTTGCCTTTCAGCATCGAGAGGAGATACAATTTGCAGTCTTCTGCTCTTCTGTTCGCCTCTGCTGCTGTTATGTTTCCTAGTGCTTCTAATATTCCATCAATCCATCTTTTTCGTGGTCAAATATCTGGTATTCCCACAAAGTTTATTGAAGGTTCGTTGTGTTGTGTTTTGATCTTTCTGCCTTGTCACGTGGCCAAACCATTTTATGTTTTTTATTTATATATTCTATGGTGGGTGCTATTCCTAGCTTTTTTCTCAGTTCTTCATTTCTGATCTTATATTTCAGACTGTTTCCTGTCATTTGTCTGACACATTTCATCTCAGTAGAGGTGACAATATTTCCATGTTGCTATTTTATTCATATCCCTAGTGTTATTTGGGTACTCTATATATGCACCTGCTCCCCCATTTTTTACCGAATTCTGTGCTGATCCATCTGTGTACACACGAGTCCTTAGGTCTTGTGGGTATTCTTCATCTAGGAAACTGAGAGTTATTGTTTTTCACTGTAGACTACTCTGTTCCTCTTTGTCAACTATTCCTTTCACTTCTGTCCTGTATTTGAACTGATAATCCTGATTCC
The DNA here is from genome assembly GCA_032433765.1 of Megaustenia siamemsis. NCBI lineage: Eukaryota > Metazoa > Mollusca > Gastropoda > Stylommatophora > Ariophantidae > Megaustenia > Megaustenia siamemsis. The sequence continues at coordinate 12,216,451 of JAVIAB010000026.1, read as the reverse complement.
TCTGTCCAGGGTGTCTGTTCTGATATGGGCAGTAGGGGGTTAACAACTCTTGGCATGTCTGGTGTTTGTCTACTAATACGCTTAGCTTGGTGGATAAAACTGCTTCTCTTAAGTCGTCCCAATGCAAGATTTTGGAATCGGTCCTTCATTGGATGTCTCGGCATGCAAGCAAATTTTTCTGCCTGTATCAGCACCTTTGTGTCCCTCCGTTCTCTCAGTGCTGGTATCCTCCACAATTTCTCCATCTCCAATATTGGTGTTGATTTCATTGCTCCTGTGATGATCCTAAGTGCCTGGTTTTGTACTTTATCCAGTTCTTGCAATGTGGTGTTTGATGCTGAGCACCATGCAGATGATCCATAGTCTAAATGTGGGCGTATACTCTGTTGGTAAACTTTACTGAGTATTTTCCCACTCGCACCCCATGTGGTTCCACACAACTTTCTTAGAATAGCCAACTTCCTCCTTGCTTTTTGGATTGCCTTATTTATCTGCTGTTTCCAAGATAGTTTGTTGTCAAATGTAACTCCGAGATATGTAGCTTGTATGTCTTCTTTCACAGGCTCATTGTTTATGTAGATGGCTCCTGCTTTTTGTTTTGGGGAGAGAGTGAAAAGTGTAGTACTGCATTTGTCTGTATTGATGCTGATACACCATCTATTTGTCCATGAATTCAGTGCATTCATAGCTCTTTGTAGCAATTTGGAGGCCACTGTTGCATACTCCTCTGTGCACCACATTACCAAGTCATCTACATACATTGCCACTTTGATGCCATGTGGTAGTTCAGTAACTAGGTCATTGATGTAGATCAGAAAAAGTGTTGGAGATAATACCCCTCACTGTGGATGCCCTGGCGCAGTAAGACCTTCTTACTCTTAAGACCATCCAGTTGCACTCTGGCTCTCCTGTTATTCAGGTATGCTTTGACCCATTTTTTTAATGCAGAGTTACAAGCAATAAAGTTGGCAATAGAAAAACTGCTGAACAGTAATCTTAGCCCACAGCCTGCAGTGTTTTTGACAGATGCAAGATCAGTACTCCAAGCACCACAATCCAGAAAATTACCACATCTGCAGACCTTATTGACTGAACTCTGCAAGCATCACAGGGTTGCCTTGCAGTGGATCCCGTCTCACTGTGGAATACCAGGAAATGAGAAAGCAGATCAGTTGGCAAAGGAAGGTTCAACAGGCATACAACTAGATACACCGGTTACATACCATCATAAGAAACAGATAATCAAATCAATCAGAGGACCACAAGCCCCAAATCAGGATGCCTTTCATAATATGAATAGATATGAACAAGTTATCATTATACGCCTCAGAACAGGACATAATTGACTCCATAGTCACATGTATACAAAATTCAAGATCAGCACCTCAACTACTTGTACAGGTGGACAGGTGCCCCAGACTGCTGAACACATACTTGAAGACTGCACTGAATATAGTAGACTGAGGAAAATCCATTGGCCCATAGATACAACACTACAAACAAAACTATATGGGCCACTGCAAGAAATACAAAATACCGTAAAATTTATACAGGAAACGACATTGCAGATATAGACAATATTTCGGGCGAACGAAAGACAGATAGATAGTTAGAGCTCAGTAGAGGTTATTTTTCTTATTGTTCTTGCATCTAGGGTCCAGGTCTGGCATTGGTAGCACAACGTCTGAAAGGGTTATATGGAGAATATGAGCCAGAACACAACAGCTTAAACAAATTCAGCAGACCAACATATTCAGACTCAGAACAGGTCAATGTGGCCTTCTAGCACACACTCAAAATAGGATTCAAAGACTTGGCAACACAAAACTATGGAGCCTCCAGACAAACTCAGGAGCATATCCTGACTGCAGCACTCTCAACACTCTAAAAACACAAAAATAACCCACAGAAACAACCCTGCATGACAAGTTATGGAGAACCAGTAATGACTTCAAACTCACAGTCTTGTTTATGACCCATGTTGATCTAAATATCTAAACACAGAACAGTAGCTGAAGAAGTCGTGTTCTAGGAGAAAGTAACTGCAGTGTACTCAAAAGTAAATAAATATGTACAAGGTATAGTATATGGCCTTTGGCGTCAACAGATGGTTGGTAGCAAGCAATCATAGATAAGTCAGTAGTTTGGTAAAGCATTAGTGTCTCATACTGGGTGCTGCTTTACTGAACATCTTTTCTCGTGGCTGAATTTGTCAATCCTGGACAGACAGATCCATCCACAGAACGAACAAGGTGTATTTGCGGTACCTGGCCTTGTTTCTTTTCTCTTGCACCTTTTGTCTTCTGAATTTGATATCAGCACTGTCTCGAAATTAATCCAGGACACATGGTTCCAATGTTCCATGTGCCGAGTATGAGAGATTAAGTACAAGGTAAACATATATATTTCATACTGTTACATACGTTTGGAATCTAGTGTAGGATTTCTATCTCACCTGGGTTCATCTTTTGAAGGATATGGCCCAATCTCTCTCCCTGGAAGTCCTTATATCCCAGACTGAGACCAGACTAATCCTTTTGCACCTGTGTTGACTGGATATTTGAGCTCCTGTTGTTTGGTGAGTCCTATATAACTTCTTCAATCTTCTTTCTCTCCTGTGTTTCTCCAAAATTTACTCTCATGCAGCACTGACACAGCATTAACAGGACTTGGTTGCATTTTGTTTGTTCATAGAAAATTGCATTGTCTGAGCATTTCAACCCAGAATATCAGACTTTAGGGCAGCATTTTGTTTTTTTTTCATTTTCTTACAAGAAGGTGGTGCAGAGTCTTGATCAGCTCTAGTTTACTAATCCTCAGTGATATGGAATTGTCCCTGGCCCTAGTGTTACCTGGAATAGGAAGTGTGATCTTTGTTCAATTGAAAATTCACCACCAGCTGGACTACCGTCGGATTGTGTGTATCACCAAAGTCGAGGCCTGACTTCATTTGTTGGGACCACATTTCTTGGGGCATGCTAACTAGCCAAGAAGTCTACTCGAATTTGGTGCTAGCACATGGAGATCATGTCACCAGCAATGACCGTTGCAGCAATTCAGAAGTGTTCATCATGAGTTACACACCTTTTTACAAAATGAAAAACATTCAATGGTGTAGTATGAATGAGCAAGGTACTGTCAGTCTCAACAGCTCTACAACCCCAGGAACAGTGAGCTAGATGACTTGAGAACAACCCTAGACCAACTGTGCAATAACTTCCAGAGAGTAGTCATCCAGTGGATACCATCACACTGTAATATATATGGAAACGATCAGGCAGATGAATTAGCTAAAGAGGGAAGGAGATTACCACAACAGAACCATCTGGTCAGCTACAATGAAGCCAAATCCATCATCAAAGGCCAGTATCATGAAAAATGGAAACAAGAACACCCAAAGTATAACGAGAGGGATGGATACCTCCAACTATCAAGGAGGGAGGGATCAAGTCATCTTACTTTGCCTACACACTGGCCACAACAGAATGAGAAACCACATGTTTACCAAACTCAAAATAGAAACTACCAGCCAATGCCACTGTACACTGGATAACATAAGAAAACATGTTCTACAGGATTGCCCCCCAGTACACAGACCTGAGAAGGACAATGTGGTCCACACCCACCTCCCTGGAAGAGAAACTATACGGGGCAACCGAATCACTTAAACAGACAGCTGACGTCATGAGAGAGTCTGAAATTCTAGTCTGAATGAGCCATGATCACAGCAGAAGAAGAAGAAGAAGAATGAGCAAGGTGATATTTGTAATTGTTGGATCGGAAGTGTCACAGATATGGAAATGTCCTACCTGCATTGATGCCAATCTACTCTAAAGGTCATACAAGAAGTCAGCTATGAGTTGTTGATCACCTTCAAGTGGTGAGAACTTTAAGCTAAATCAAAATATTTTAAACATAAGGTATGCCTTAGATATAAAACATTACCTTAATTGTTCTGTTGCTTGCTCTAAGGTTCTTCTCAGTAGGTTTTGAACTCCTTCAATCGTCTCTACCTCCTTTAAGAGCTCTTTCTGTACATCATCATGGACCAGGTCAATGCCAACACGTTTTTCCCTTAAATTAAAAAAGAAATATCAAAACGCAAGTTATATAAATACAGCAAGTTATATAAATACAGCAAGTTATATAAATACAGCAGGTTATAGAAAAACAGCAGGTTATAGAAATACAGCAGGTTAGAGAAATATAGCAGGTTAGAGAAACATAGCAGGTTATATAAATATAGCAAGTTATAGAAATACAGCAGGTTATAGAAATATAGAAGGTTACAGAAATATAGCAGGTTATAGAAATACAGCAGGTTACAGAAATATAGCAGGTTACAGAAATATAGCAGGTTACAGAAATATAGCAGGTTACTGAAATATAGAAGGTTACAGAAATATAGCAGGTTACTGAAATATAGCAGGTTACAGAAATATAGCAGGTTATAGAAATATAGCAGGTTACAGAAATATAGCAGGTTACAGAAATATAGCAGGTTACTGAAATATAGCAGGTTACTGAAATATAGCAGGTTATAGAAATATAGCAGGTTACAGAAATATAGCAGGTTACAGAAATATAGCAGGTTACAGAAATATAGCAGGTTATATAAATACAGTAGATTACAGAAATATAGCAGGTTATATAAATACAGTAGATTACAGAAATATCTATCTATTGTCCTTTCGAGCTGAAGACGGCACATAGGGCAGAACCACAATCTCAAAAGCAGAAACCTTGCATGCCAAAATGGCACATATTGCAGAGATCGCCACTTCTAAAATCTATGGCTCTGTTTCCATAACAACACTTTTTACAATGACAGCTTGTCAAGCCATCGATAAACCTCCTTAGTCGAGCAGGTTATATAAATACAGTAGATTACAGAAATACAGAAGATTACAGAAATATAGCAGGTTATATAAATACAGTAGATTACAGAAATATAGCAGGTTATATAAATACAGAAGATTACAGAAATATAGCAGGTTATATAAATACAGAAGATTACAGAAATATAGCAGGTTATATAAATACAGTAGATTACAGAAATATAGCAGGTTATATAAATCCAGAAGATTACAGAAATATAGCAGGTTATATAAATACAGTAGATTACAGAAATATAGCAGGTTACAGAAATATAGCAGGTTACAGAAATACAGCAGACTATAGAAATATAGCAAGTTACAGAAATACAGCAAACTATAGAAATACAGCAGACTGTAGAAATATAGCAAGTTACAGAAATACAGCAGAATATAGAAATATAGCAAGTTACAGAAATACAGCAGACTATAGAAATACAGCAGACTATAGAAATATAGCAAGTTACAGAAATACAGCAGAATATAGAAATATAGCAAGTTACAGAAATACAGCAGACTATAGAAATACAGCAGACTATAGAAATATAGCAAGTTACAGAAATACAGCAGAATATAGAAATATAGCAAGTTACAGAAATACAGCAGACTATAGAAATACAGCAGACTATAGAAATATAGCAAGTTACAGAAATACAGCAGACTATAGAAATATAGCAAGTTGCAAAAATACAGCAGACTATAGAAATACAGCAGACTGTAGAAATATAGCAAGTTGCAGAAATACAGCAGACTATAGAAATACAGCAGACTGTAGAAATATAGCAAGTTAAATAAATACAGCAGAATATAGAAATATAGCAGGTTACAGAAATATAGAAAATCATCCTAAATAGAATAAAGGATTCAATAGATACAGTAATGCGTGAAGAACAGGCTGGGTTTAGAAAAGGGAGAAGCTGTATTGACCACATTTTCACTCTACAACTTATATTGGAGGAACACATTGAAAAGCAAAAACCTTTTGTACTTAACTTCATCGACTTCAAAAAAGCATTTGACAGTATTCATCTAGATTCTTTGTGGAGAATTCTGAAGCAAAATGGCTTACCATCAAAAATCATAAATATTATCAAAGACATGTATGATGGTTACACATGTGCAGTTCGAACAGAGGAAGGACTGAGCGAAAGTTTCCCAATAGAAACTGGGGTTAAACAAGGATGTATTTTATCGCCCTTGTTATTTGGAATTGTTATGGACTTCATAATGAAGAAATGCTGCACTGGTAATAAAGGCATCGAATGGATACAAGGAGACCATTTGGAGGACCTTGACTTTGCTGATGACATAGTTCTCATCAGCAATCAGATAAAAATGATGCAGGAAAACACAAATGAACTATCATCAATAGCCAGCAAAATTGGGCTTGAGTTCAATCATGAAAAGACTAAAGTCATGAAAAGCTTAATTCCAACAGACGACAAAATATACATGGAAAACAAAAAAGTGGAAAAGATCGATCACTTTATCTATCTTGGAAGTCACATTGATTGAGAAGGGGATACAAGCAAAGAAATTAGAATCAGAATAGCTAAAGCAGCAATGTCTTTCAGAAGCCTTGAAAAGTTGTGGAAATCAACACTCATCAGCACAAACACAAAACTTAGGCTATTCAAATCAAATGTACTATCAACCCTTACGTATGTGTGTGAAAGCTGGAAAACAACAAGAGATATAGAAACAAAGTTGAACGCATTCGAAAATAAATGTCTAAGGAAAATACTTGGTATAGCGTGGAACGAATTCAAAACAAATGAGGAAATTAGAGAAATCACCAATCAACCACTAATATCTTCAGTAATAAAGAAAAGACGATGGTCATATGTTGGACATGTGATGAGAAGAGATAATAACCGAATAGCAAAGCAAGCCCTCATATGGGAAACAACAGGTAAGAGGAAGAGAGGAAGACCCAGAGAGACACTGAGAAGAACATTGATGAGAGAGGCAAGAGCAGCAGGAATCAGCTCCCTCAATGAGATAGAGCTGCTTGCATAGAACAGAGACAAATGGCGAGATTTGATAAAATATCTTTAAAAGAATTGAAAACTGCTAGAACAAAAATTTAGATAAGAGAAGGAGTATCTGGGTCTACACCCTATAGGCCGGCTACGGCTCGAAAGGTCAATAGATAGATAGAGAAATATAGCAGGTTACACTGTAGATAGAAGATTGTTGAAGGACATGATCACCTACGCCAACTGGTATGGCACATGATGATGATGAAAAGTAGTTAGGTGATGGAGGTCATGACAGTTACTGTGTCAATAGTTCTTATGGAGTTGCCTGATGTAAGGATTAACTGTTGAGTAACTCATAACTAACTTCACATTTCTGCACACTTTACTCTTCCTTTCATAAACTACACCCTCACTTTTCTTTCTGTGCATTACACACTTTTCTGTTCCTTCAATAAATTACACACCTGCCTTTTATACACACTTCACTCTTCTTTACATAAAACAGACACTTCACTTTCATCATCATCATGTGCAATACTGGTTGGCGTAGGCGATCATGTCCTTCCACAATCTTCTATCTACAGTGCATTGTATCAGTTCTGTTATTGACTGTTTTCCATGCCATGAAACCAAGTATCCAGTATTTTCTCTCTTTATTGTCCGCGATCTCTCTTTCCTTTTATTTTGCCAGTTGTAACCAAGTATTCCAACTTTCCTCTTCTCATGATGTGCTCGGAAAATGTTGATTGTTTCTTTCTGATGTTTTTTAGGAGCTCTCTTTTTGTGTTGGCCTCTTTGAGAACTTCTTCATTGGTCTTTTTCGCTGTCCAGGGAACTTTCAACATTCTTCTGAGAAATCCCATCTCTGCGGCCTCTAATCTCTTTTTATTTGTTTGTCTACTGTCCATGATTCACTTCCATAGGTCAGAATTGGTTCTATATAGCACCAATGAACTCTCTTTCTCATTTCTATTGACATAGATTTGTTGCATAAGATATTTTTCATTTTATGAAATGCTATTTTGGCCTGAGCTATTCTGCTTTTTATTTCCGTGGTGCATCTTCCATCCGATGTTATTATCGTGCCCAAGTATTTGACGCGTTGCACTTGTTTCAAATTTGTCCTGTTTATCTGATACTGGCCAAAATCCTTTCACTGTTTTGCTTCTTTCTCAATCTAACATGATGCCTACACCTCTTTCGTGTGTGGTTCCGCCAGAGTAAATTACATTTCCGCTGTCGCGTTGTAATAGTCCTGCTCCTTTCCATCTCATTTCACATAGTCCCAAGATGTTCAATTTCATTCTCTTCATTTCTTGGCTGATGTTTTCTAGTTTACCAACCTGGAATGCTGATCTAATGTTCCAGGTTCCTATTGCTAGTGTCTCTTTATTTTTGATCTTGCATACAGTTGCTTGATGACGATCGGGTGTCACCAGTAGCACATGACGCTCCCTACCGGACGAGGTGGCTGTGGAGTCCCCATTAACGTCGCTAGCTGTAAATATTAAGTTGTGATTTGTCATGATTAGTCTAGGCAATATAAGAAGTTAGTTTGCCATTCTTTTCCTTCTTGGCAGTGACTGTACTAGTCGGTGATCGCAGCCATTGTCTCTATACATGAGATCCTCTGCCTGCCATCGCGGTGTGGGGACCATAACCGGCACTACTTGTCAGCTGCTCACACAACACCATCCACCACCTGCTCCAATGGCTTCACGTAACTCTGATAGGGGGGCTAAACGGGGAACTCCACCTTGCCCAGGGGTGTCCCGAAGACTAGCGGAGGAAAGGAGACGTCTTACTCCTCCTTTGGTAGGGTAGAACTCTATCCCGCTAACCTAACTTCACTTTACTTTTAATAAAATACACATTTTACTGTTCTTGTATAAAACTTGTATGCTAAAGGTAAAAGAGGCAGAGGCAGACCAAGACTAACATGGACGAGTAACATCAAAAGATGGACAAGTCAATCTATGACAGCCTGCACCATCAAAGCAAGAAACAGAGTGGAATGGCGATCCATGGTAGCCAACCTTCGTTGCGGAGAAGGCACACGATGATGATGATGATGTATAAAACACACTTTACTTTACTTTCCATAAAATACTCATTATGATTATATCTCTGCCAAATGTACACTTAACTTTTCTACACACTTCACTATTCGTTACATAAAAAAACATACTTCACTTCACTGATCTTTCCCTAAAAACACTAAATTCATACAAAAGAAATGACAGACAGGAATAATTTAAAGAACACCAAAAAAATATAACCTGTTTGCAAGACACATTCTGGCAATGTGCAGTGGCTCCTCTGTTGCCTGCAGAGCTTTGTCCACTCGTTGTTTATATGCCGACAGATTTTCTATTTCTTTGACTAGCCCATCAAGTTTATCATCAAGTTCCTTCTTCCAGTAGCGGATGTCGTGCAAGCGTTGTTCTGTGAGACAAATTATTGCAACATCAACAAATGAAGATGATGGTCAAATTTAAACAGAAAATAATAAAATATATTGAGTTATTAGCGGGTCATCATCATTGCACTCCGAACATGTCCATAGATGCTCAGGTCCCCTCCACAGCAAGTCTTGCTGTGTCCAGCGACTGATGACTCCAGTTCCGTGTTGAAAATATTATATAATAAAATGTACGTTAATGGTTACGGTAAAGTACTTGAATCTGCACCTTAGCATACAAGTTTTCATCCATCTGTGCTCGGTAGCCTATCTAGAAGTGTTCGGAGACTTCTGGATGGTGACTCTTTGTGGCTTACCACAAACTCTACCAGGCTTACCACAAACTCTACCAGGCTTACTACAAACTCTACAGGGCTTACCACAAACTTTACAGGGCTTACCACAAACTCTACCAGGCTTACCACAAACTCTACCAGGCTTACCACAAACTCTACCAGGCTTACCACAAACTCTACAGGGCTTACCACAAACTCTACCAGGCTTACCACAAACTCTACAGGGCTTACCACAAACTCTACAGGGCTTGCCACAAACTTTACCAAGCTTACTACAAACTCTACATGGCTTACCACAAACTCTACATGGCTTACCACAAACTCTACATGGCTTACCACAAACTTTACCAAGCTTACTACAAACTCTACCAGGCTTACCACAAACTCTACATGGCTTATCACAAACTCTACATGGCTTACCACAAACTCTACATGGCTTACCACAAACTTTACCAAGCTTACTACAAACTCTACCAGGCTTACCACAAACTCTACATGGCTTACCACAAACTCTACATGGCTTACCACAAACTTTACCACGCTTACTACAAACTCTACATGGATTACCACAAACTCTACATGGATTACCACAAACTCTACAGGGCTTACCACAATCTCTACATGGCTTACCACAAACTCTACATGGCTTACCACAAACTCTTCATGGCTTACCACAAAATCTACAAAGCTGCAAGAGATGGAAAAACAAAACAGACACATGGAGATGAAATCTTCAGAAGGAAATCTGAAAGATGAATTATAATTGTTGACAACTGGGAGTGATAACAAGGGACAACAATGATTGGAGAGCTCTTGTTGGTAGTTTTATGCTACATTGGAGGGTAAAACACACACACAATTATCACGCATAACATATATTTTTTTTTCACCAGCTTTCATCTCTGACGAAGTCCCTAGAGACTAGGAACTGAATTTTGTGTGTTAATCCATTCTTCCCTGGCAGCCGTGTGCACCAGGGTCCCTCGCACACAAGCAGGTAACTCTGTCTTTGGAGGTACTCATATTTTTTCCGTTTATGAGTAATTGACATTTCAAGCCATGCCTCACTGCTGAGACCAGGGGTGGTTGTCACGGAGAGAAATCACAAATAAAAAAAATGGTGCAGCTGGGTTTTGAACTCACAACCTCTCTGTCTCAAGACTGTGGCTTTCCTTGAGACCAACCAGTACCCCAGTATAACAGATATGAAAAGCCTAAGAAGAAAACTTGATATGACAAGGAAAGACAGAATAATAAATGAGGATATAAGGAAAAGATGTGTGGTGGGAGCTTGCAGCCATGCTGCAACATATTAAAAGATGAAAGATGACATATAAAATGGTTTGAACGTGTGAAATGATCACCACTGGACAGCTCCCCCCCCCCCCCCCCCCCCCCCCCACCGAGAGCTTTTAAACTCAGAAGCAATGGGAAGTGAGGAAATGAATGATAGAGCTGGAAAACATTGAATAAGACATAGCAGCCAGTGCTGAAAGGGGATACATTAATGACACTGTAGACAGACGTAGAAGATGATGGATTAATGATATAGAAGATGATTAATTAATGACATAGAAGATGATGAATTAATGACATAGAAGATGATGAATTAATGATATAGAAGATGATTAATTAATGATATAGAAGATGATGAATTAATGATATAGAAGATGATGAATTAATGATATAGAAGATGATTAATTAATGACATAGAAGATGATGAATTAATGATATAGATGATGATGAATTAATGATATAGAAGATGATGAATTAATGATATAGAAGATGATGAATTAATGATATAGAAGATGATGAATTAATGATATAGAAGATGATGAATTAATGATATAGAAGATGATGAATTAATGATATAGAAGACAGACGTAGAAGATGATGAATTAATGATATAGAAGATGATGAATTAATGATATAGAAGATGATGAATTAATGACATAGAAGATGATGAATTAATGATATAGAAGATGATGAATTAATGACATAGAAGATGATGAATTAATGACATAGAAGATGATGAATTAATGACATAGAAGATGATGAATTCATGATATAGAAGATGATTAATTAATGATATAGAAGATGATGAATTAATGATATAGAAGATGATGAATTAATGATATAGAAGATGATGAATTAATGATATAGAAGATGATGAATTAATGATATAGAAGATGATGAATTAATGACATAGAAGATGATGAATTAATGATATAGAAGATGATGAATTAATGATATAGAAGATGATGAAGTAATGATATAGAAGACAGACGTAGAAGATGATGAATTAATGACATAGAAGATGATGAATTAATGATATAGAAGATGATGAATTAATGATATAGAAGATGATGAATTAATGACATAGAAGATGATGAATTAATGATATAGAAGATGATGAATTAATGATATAGAAGACAGACGTAGAAGATGATGAATTAATGATATAGAAGATGATGAATTAATGATATAGAAGATGATGAATTAATGACATAGAAGATGATGAATTAATGATATAGAAGATGATGAATTAATGATATAGAAGATGATGAATTAATGACATAGAAGATGATGAATTAATGACATAGAAGATGATGAATTAATGATATAGAAGATGATGAATTAATGATATAGAAGATGATGAATTAATGATATAGAAGATGATGAATTAATGATATAGAAGATGATGAATTAATGATATAGAAGATGATGAATTAATGATATAGAAGATGATGAATTAATGATATAGAAGATGATGAATTAATGATATAGAAGATGATGAATTAATGATATAGAAGATGATGAATTAATGATATAGAAGATGATGAATTAATGATATAGAAGATGATGAATTAATGATATAGAAGATGATGAATTAATGATATAGAAGATGATGAATTAATGATATAGAAGACAGACGTAGAAGATGATGAATTAATGACATAGAATACAAACCTAGAAGATGATGAATTAATGACATAGAAGATAGATATCACAATGAGCACCAAACCAGAGACACACAAGAAAGCATTGACCCAGACACTATTTCTATTTTCCTTTTATACTGAAAGGCAACAGAGAAAAGTAAAGCAGAATAAATGTTGCAGTACTGCTGTAAACTGTGGTTCAACTAATTTGAACTAAAAAAAATAAAACAGAAGTAAAACTTTCATACACAATAAACAATAACATTCATCACATACCAAGTTTCTTATTAACATCAGCTTGTGTCTTTTCCGTACGTCGGGCTGTTTCATCTTTCAGTCTGTTGGATTCAGCAATTAAACGTTCAGCCTGCTGTCGCTCCACATCAGCATTGGCATATTTTGTGAGATTGGAACGAGTCCATTCTTCATGAGTGAAACGAGTGGGTGCAGTTATGAGTCTTGCCATGCTTGTGCTACAGCTTAGATTCAAATAGAAAATAACATTGTGACCCTTTGCTTAACAGATGTTGCAGTACGTGTATGAGACACACACCAAGAGCAACCGAGAGTTCCAGTTTTTATTTTATTGAGTAGCTAATAAGTTTAACCAATTTTTTGTCTGGATGCTGTCTTTAACTTTTTCAGGACTATTATCTGACATGTTGGTTCGATAAAACCTGTTTATTTCTAACAATTTGATGAAAATACGGCTCTATGAGTGTAGCTTAATATTTGTTTCATTTTCACTGATTTTTTGTTTATTATTTCAACCAATTCAGAGGTAGGGGGGTTCTCACTAGAACTTCCTGTTGATACCTCATGATTTCGGAGTTTGAACATTAAAAAATTGTTAATTTATATTGATTGTTTTTTTCTCAAATTTCTGTCACATAATGACCATGCCCACTGTTAGTGCTTCATGCAGTTGACCAAAATGATATAGTGCAGAACAAGCTAGATCTATGTTTGAAACCTTGTTATTGAGTGATTTAGAAATAGAGTATTCGTAGTATTTAGACTCAGACAATAATTTTGTTGTTGTGATAATGGTGATAGTCGTAATGTTAGTAATAGTAATGCTAAAAAACAATGACGATCTGGCTTAGATTTAGCTGGTGGATGCCTCTCTTCCAGCACTATCAGTGTCACAGAGGAATCGATTGGTAGTGATTCTGATAACAAAACTGGTACTTTAGGACAATCACACAAAATAAGCCCAGTTGTGTAATTAAAAATAATAAACTTGACTTGTAAAAAATATTGTTGTGACGTCACATGAATTTGTCATATTTTTCATTCTGGGAACATTTACAAAAATTAGCATAATTTAATTATTTGTGGACATAGATTCATCAAATAAACTGTATTTTTGAGGAATTTGGATTATATTGTGTAATATTTCAAGACAAATATAGCAACACCATGGAAAAATGTAAGTGAATTACAATATTTTGAATAAAAAAATTATCTAACTTGAAAATTTTATATTTTAAAAATGTAATTATTCCTTCAAATAATTGCATATAAATATATTGCTACTTTCATTTTCTGTATCAATTTTCCTTTCCAGTGATATATAACACATGCCACATTTATCTAAATTATTGTGTGAAGTAGTCAAATGAAAAAAGTATATGGTGACATATTTTGAAACAGGAAAATTAATCTGGTCCAAACCTAAAAATTACATGTTTCCTGTTCTGGTCCTGAAAGAGTTAATTTCATTTACTCTTTCCATACATTTTGTCGCACAGTGCACCATGTCGAGTTTGTACATTTCACTGCATAGTGTGCCATTCTCAATTTGATTAGTACGAACCATCATCAAACCATATTCTTTTTACATGTCTTGTATCATTTTGGTATGGGTAAAATCTAATTACTTGTTTAATTACCTAAAAATTCATACATAATATGTTATATGTTGATAAGTGTAAATATACAGATTGATTCTTAAACTGTGACAAATTTGGTCTCTGAAATCTCTTCTGTTGCATTGATGAAAAGCTTATAGAAAGAGTTTATATTTATATTTGTTTGTTTCAGCATTTGCTAGTTTGTTTTCATTTACATAAACAATCAACTTTAGAACTTAACATCAATTTTGTGAGCTGTGAAGCCACTTGTTTTGATTGATTGACACGTTTAAAATTGTATCTTTTTTTTTTTTGACACTTTTCACCCAAAACTGACAACTAGTTTTATTTGTAAAACTCAAACATGTTTTCCCCCTTTGTGTTAAAGAGGTAATCTGAAAAATATCATTGATGAGTGATGTATTATATAATCTTTTATTAATTTTAAACTTAACACTTTACTTAATGTTTTACTTTCATAATCATTCTAAGAAACCGTTTCGTCTAGATGTGTTTTTTTAACATTTAGTGACGTATATCATGATTAATTTATAATGATCGTGTTTTATCTGATATGACCCAAGTCAGGATTTAATTTACGGGTGATACTCACTCAACCACTCAACTCACTCATCACTGAGTTACCAAGCTAAAACAGTCAACTTTAAACTTGGGCCAGAAAAATGCCGCGATACATTATTTTAGTCTCACGTTATATAATAAAATTATATAAGATATAGATACAATATATGACAAATGTATTTCACTAATTTATTCACTTTTCTCATAATTTCAATGCAAGAAATATTCCAGACCTTACCAGACAGTTAGCAGTTATTTGTTTTTGTGTACAAGCTACATCCCTAGCAACCGCCGTTGCTAAGTGTGCGGCTACTCCTGACTCGTTACTTAACATCCGTTACCGACCGAATAGATTATTTTTAATTAGTAATCGATCTATCTATCTATTGACCTTTCGAGCCGTAGCCGGCCCATAGGGCCAGACCAAGATACACATTCTCTTATCTGAATTTTGTTCTAGCAGTTTTCTTTTAAATATATTTTATCAAATCTCGTCATTTGTCTCTGTTCTGTGCAAGCAGCTCTATCTCATTGAGGGAGCCGAATCCTGCTGCTCTTGCCTCTCTTATCAATGTTCTTCTCAGTGTCTCTCTGGGTCTTCCTCTTTTCCTCTTACCTGTTGTTTCCCCTATGAGGGCTTGCTTTGCTATTCGGTTATTATCTCTCCTCATCACATGTCCAACATATGACCATCGTCTTTTCTTTATTACTGAAGATATTGGTGGTTGATTGGCGATTTATCTAATTTCCTCGTTTGTTTTTAATTCGTTCCACGCTATACCAAGTATTTTCCTTAGACATTTATTTTCGAATGCGTTCAACTTTGTTTCTATATCTTTTGTTGTTTTCCAGCTTTCACATTCATACGTAAGGGTAGATAGTACATTTGATTTGAATAGTCTAAGTTTTGTGTTTGTGCTGATGAGTTTTGATTTCCACAACTTTTCAAGGCTTCTGAAAGACATTGCTGCTTTAGCTATTCTGATAATCGATACTATTGCTAAATCGTTACCGTTAGTGACGTTTATCCATTTTATCTTCATTCATTCACTTTCTTATTGGACTGAAGAAGGCACACAGTGTCATAGTTCTCCACGATTGAAGATCTGCTGCTAGTTCTTGTAAGTCTTTGTTGTTTCTAAGGCCCATGATTGAACATACCCTATTAATTGTTTTGCGCAGCGATTCTCTTGGTCTGCCTTGTTTTCTTTTACCAGATGGTTTCCACACAAATGTCTGACAGGGAAGTTTTTCTTCACTCTCTGCAAACTTGAAGATAAAAGACCATACTACCCCTATTGACCAAAACCCAACATATCTTGGCGTCACCATGAATCGCAGAATGGCTTGGAAAAATCAGATAGACTGGGCAAGGAGAAAAGCCAGAAAACGAATAAATATTATGAAGAAATTGGCAGGAACGGACTGGGAGGCAGACAGCAATATTTGAAAAGACTATACGTAGGCAGAGTCAGACCAGTTCTAGAGTATGGAGTCACAGCCTGGGCTATGGCTTCCAAATCACACCTTAGCAAAATTAACAGCACACAGAACCAAGCTGCCCGTATCATCACTGGTGCTATGAAATCTACACTTATCAAGACTCTAGAAGCAGTAACAGGTTTACAACCCTTAGATGACAGACGGGTCACTAAAGTATTGCGGAGAAATATAGAAGGCTCCTTAGCCACCACATGCACCAAAGAATAACTGGTTCCGGAATTGTACGACTAAAGAGGAGCAACTTCGCTGCAATTTCCAATGAACTAACTACTGGAGACCCAGTACTTTCCCAAACAATATTGAAACCCTTGGGCCCATCTGATATGTCTCCTCATGTAAAACATAAAATACCAGAACTTCAGGAAAATATAACAGGAATCATGAAAAAAAGGCACCCAATCAGACGCAGAAAGAAAACACCTAGCAGAAAAACACATACACGATACCTACCCACAGGACTCTAGGTCCCACATATACACAGATGGCTCTGCTACAAATGCCACCATAAATGGAGGGGGATGTGTGTTCTTGACGCTGAATAATCAGGACGAGATCACCAGTCAATAGCTACTGGAAAATTCTCAAACAACTTTATATTGTTCTACATCACTGACCGCTTGTATAACTTGTTCTACATCACTGACCACTTGTTCTACATTACTGACCGCTTGTTCAATTTGTTCTACATCACTGACCACTTGTTCAACTTGTTCTACATCACTGACCGCTTGTTCAACTTGTTCTACATCACTGACCACTTGTTCTACATCACTGACCGCTTGTTCAATTTGTTCTACATCACTGACCGCTTGTTCAACTTGTTCTACATCACTGATCACTTGTTCTACATCACTGACCGCTTGTTCAATTTGTTCTACATCACTGACCACTTGTTCAACTTGTTCTACAGCACTGACCGCTTGTTCAACTTGTTCTACATTACTGACCACTTGTTCTACATCACTGACCGCTTGTTCAATTTGTTCTACATCACTGACCACTTGTTCAACTTGTTCTACATCACTGACCGCTTGTTAAACATTTTCTACATCACTGACCACTTGTTCAACTTGTTCTACATCACTGACCGCTTGTTCAACTTGTTCTACATCACTGACCGCTTGTTCAACTTGTTCTACATCACTGACCACTTGTTCAACTTGTTCTACATCACTGACCACTTGTTCAACTTGTTCTACATCACTGACCGCTTGTTCAACTTGTTCTACATCACTGACCGCTTGTTCAACTTGTTCTACATCACTGACCGCTTGTTCAACTTGTTCTACATCACTGACCACTTGTTCAACTTGTACTACATCACTGACCACTTGTTCAACTTGTTCTACATCACTGACCACTTGTTCAACTTGTTCTACATCACTGACCACTGTTCTACATCACTGACCACCTGTTTAATGTTCTACATCACTGACCGCTTGTTCAACTTGTTCTACATCACTGACCGCTTGTTCAACTTGTTCTACATCACTGACCACTTGTCTAATGTTCTATATCACTGACCACTTGTCTAATGTTCTACATCACTGACCACTTGTCTAATGTTCTACATCACTGACCACTTGTCTAATGTTCTACATCACTGACCACTTGTCTAATGTTCTACATCACGGACCACTTGTCTAATGTTCTACATCACTGACCACTTGTCTAATGTTCTACATCACTGACCACTTGTCTAATGTTCTATATCACTGACCGCTTGTCTAATGTTCTATATCACTGACCACTTGTCTAATGTTCTACATCACTGACCACTTGTCTAATGTTCTACATCACTGACCACTTGTCTAATGTTCTATATCACTGACCGCTTGTCTAATGTTCTATATCACTGACCGCTTGTCTAATGTTCTACATCTCTGACCACTTGTCTAATGTTCTATATCACTGACCGCTTGTCTAATGTTCTATATCACTGACCGCTTGTCTAATGTTCTACATCACTGACCGCTTGTCTAATGTTCTATATCACTGACCGATTGTCTAATGTTCTATATCACTGACCACTTGTCTAATTTTTTCTACATCACTGACCACTTGTCTAATGTTCTATATCACTGACCACTTGTCTAATGTTCCATATCACTGACCGCTTGTCTAATGTTCTATATCACTGACCGCTTGTCTAATGTTCTACATCACTGACCACTGATCTTATCTCTTAGGCTGTTTCCTATCATTCGTCTAACACATTTAATCTCAGCAGAGATTATTTTTCTTATTGTTTTTGCATCTAGGGTCCAGGACTGGCATTGGTAGCACAACGTTGGGTGAAGATTGTATTGTAGAGTCCAGGACTGGCATTGGTAGCACAACGTTGGATGAAGATTGTATTGTAGAGTCCAGGACTGGCATTGGTAGCACAACGTTGAGATGAAGATTGTATTGTAGAGTCCAGGACTGGCATTGGTAGCACAACGTTGAGATGAAGATTGTATTGTAGAGTCCAGGACTGGCATTGGTAGCACAACGTTGGGATGAAGATTGTATTGTAGAGTCCAGGACTGGCATTGGTAGCACAACGTTGGGATGAAGATTGTATTGTAGAGTCCAGGACTGGCATTGGTAGCACAACGTTGGGGTGAAGATTGTATTGTAGAGTCCAGGACTGGCATTGGTAGCACAACGTTGGGGTGGAGGTTCTCCATGACAGACAGGATAAGACGCTGTCGAGCACGTACCTACCTTCGAGTCAGTGCAGACCCACTTCATCCGTTATACCGTGAATTTATGGACACAAAAGGCAGCAGGTTAAAAAGAGGAAAATCATGGATGGGGCAGGCTTTGAATATTTTGTTCAACAGGTGTGTTCAATTGAGGACAAGAAATCACGGATGGGGCAGGCTTTGAATATTGTTCAACAGGTGTGTTCAATTGAGGACAAGAACTCGGGAAAGAATTGGTCTACTTGCTTACGTTCGCCCGATGACTAAAGTATTCTAGAGTATTCGTAGACTGTAGAATTCCTCTTCGTCATCCGCCCTTAAAAGGACGTTAAGTGGACGTGTCTGCGTTGTGTTGTGTTTTGCAGTATAACTGTTATATTTGCGCCTTTCGGCCCAACATATCCGACTTCAGCACGACATTTTTGAGTACCGTATTGTCTTCCCTCTTCGATCACTGCTCGCTTGGCCAGACTAGACAGGTTAGTCTGTTACTGGAGGCACCACGGAGAGGTGGAGCAGGGTCTGGATGGTTTTGGTTCACCGATCCTGGCGCATGCCATCAGTTGTGGGTCGCTGACAACTTCTCTGGTGCTGGGAGGCGCGTCTTCGCCTCCGAATGGGTGTGAGTGGCATCAGAGTGCAGTACATCCTCATCATGACACTAGATAGAGAATGAAGACAACAAAACCCATTAGTTGAGGCAGAAGCTGAAGCCTTGTCTACGTAGACCTCTTCTGTTGTTGTTGTTGTTGACGGATTGCCACGAGTTGATACGAGCATGTTGCTCTTTGACTCATAGAATGTGGTGGGTCGTAATGGCTTTCTTGACATTCCCGGCATTTACTGGAGAGGTTGGAGGTCGTCTGTCCCAGGCTACGCTGGGAAACTACTAGTCCAGCCCAGAGGTACTGCAATACTGGGTCCTCTATATCAGTTACAGCCACCACTACAGGGAACACGGTGATCCTAGCTTCTGTTAGCCAGTCTGGTTTGACACAGACTGTTACCAGGGGAGACCACGAAGAGGTAGATCTGCTAGGTCTTGGTCAGCTGATGGTGCGTCGACCCTGCTATTGCGACCGCAGGTCACAGGCGCTTGTGCACCCCCAGACCTCTTCTAATAATGACACAGTTATTTACAGAGATGGGTCTATTATCAGCATGTGCAGGGCTGATGGGCTTTAACGGCTCATGTTGGTGCTAGAACTGTGAAGGAAGACAGTGGTGCTTTAACGGCTCATGTTGGTGATAGAACTGTGAAGGAAGACAGTGGTGCTTTAACGGCTCATGTTGGTGCTAGAACTGTGAAGGAAGACAGTGGTGCTTTAACGGCTCATGTTGGTGCTAGAACTGTGAAGGAAGACAGTGGTGCTTTAACGGCTCATGATGGTGCTAGAACTGTGAAGGAAGACAGTGGTGCTTTAACGCCTCATGTTGGTAGTAGAACTGTGGGGAATAATACTACAAATAAGTATGTGTTAGCACTCGGAAAAATTAACAGACAAACAACAACAGAAAAAAACGAAGAACAATATATGGTCCGAAGTGGGATCGAACCCGTACTCCCTGGCACCGCGCCTTGCCACGAGAGGCCGAACGCTTGGCACACTGCCACTCAGCCAACTAAAAAATACACTACTACAATAGCCAAAGACACTACTACAATAGCCAATTTTTTAGTTGGCTGAGTGGCAGTGTGCCAAGCGTTCGGCCTCTCGTGGCAAGGCGCGGTGCCAGGGAGTACGGGTTCGATCCCACTTCGGACCATATATTTTTTTCTGTTGTTGTTTGTCTGTTAATTTTTCCGAGTGCTAACACATACTTATTTGTTCTATTATTCCCTATTATCGCCTCGGAAGTTCCCCATATAATAATATTTATGTATTATTATTTGTTACTAGTAGAACTGTGAAGGAAGACAGTGGGCTTTAACGGCTCATGTTGGTGGTAGAACTGTGAAGGAAGACAGTGGTGCTTTAATGGTTCATGTTGGTGGTAGAACTGTGAAGGAAGACAGTGGTGTTTTAACGGCTCATGTTGGTGGTAGAACTGTGAAGGAAGGCAGTGGGGCTTTAACGGCTCATGTTGGTGGTAGAACTGTGAAGGAAGACAGTGGTGCTTTAATGGCTCATGTTGGTGGTAGAACTGTGAAGGAAGACAGTGGTGCTTTAATGGCTCATGTTGGTGGTAGAACTGTGAAGGAAGACAGTGGTGCTTTAATGGCTCATGTTGGTGGTAGAACTGTGAAGGAAGACAGTGGTGCTTTAATGGCTCATGTTGGTGGTAGAACTGTGAAGGAAGACAGTGGGGCTTTCACATTGACTACAAGTAATTAGACAATGGAAATTATGGCAGCTATAAAAGCATTAGCATGGCTTGATGTATAGCCTTATATACACATGTGTTTCCTCAGTGACACAGCGAGTATGTTCATGAAGATCACAACTGGCTTGGCTGGACGGCAGTGGTTAGAGTCCCTAAGGAAGTATTTTTTAAAATAATGTCCACTTTATTTTCGTGCCAGGACACACGGAAGTAGGAAGTAATGAACGTGCTGACAGACTTGCCAATTTGGCTGATGTTGAGTACGGAAGAGCAATGGACAGCTGGAACATTCTGAATGCCCTCAATGACGACTCAAAAAAATAACATAGAATCCACAGGTCACAAACAGACTTCACGAATATCATGTCAAAGGGGGAGATATCAGACAATAGCTCTACGCAGGAACCAAAGCAGACTTGTCAACCAACACAACACCGGTTAGTCGCTTTACGTTGATGGATAGACTTCGGTAGAGATCTCAACATTTGATGGACTTGTCCCATGTGCTATGAGGATGACGTGTAACTATGACGTCATATGACGTGACGGTACAAGAATGAGGAAACAGTGAGGCAGCAATGGGGCAACAATGAGACAACAGTGAGGCAGCAATGGGGCAACAATGAGACAACAGTGAGGCAGCAATTAAACAACGGTGAGGCAACAATGAGACAACAATGAGACAGCAATTAAACAACAGTGAGGCAGCAATGAGGCAACAATGAGACAACAGTGAGGCAGCAATGGGGCAACAATGAGACAACAGTGAGGCAGCAATGGGGCAACAATGAGACAACAGTGAGGCAGCAATGAGGCAACAATGAGGCAACAGTGAGGCAACAATGAGGCAACAGTGAGGCAGCAATGAGGCAACAATGAGACAACAGTGAGGCAGCAATGGGGCAACAATGAGGCAACAATGAGACAGCAATTAAACAACAGTGAGACAGCAATGAGGCAACATTGAGGCAACAATGAGACAGCAATTAAACAACAGTGAGGCAGCAATGGGGCAACAATGAGACAACAGTGAGGCAGCAATGATTAAACAATGAGACAACAATGAGGCAACAATGATATAATAATTAAACAATGAGACACCAATGAGCAACAATGATATAACAATGAAACAACAATGATACATTATACAAGTTTGTTGCATTATTTTATTGGAAGCTTCTGACAGAGTCTAATGTAACATAATTGATGTGCCAACACATTGTGTGAGATCTGTCCACTTATTTTGTTGAGAACATACGTTCATTATCATAGTTAGGGGTAACCTTATCTCTCACAGAGTCTAATGTAACATAATTGATGTGCCAACACATTGTGTGAGATCTGTCCACTTATTTTGTTGAGAACATACGTTCATTATCATAGTTAGGGGTAACCTTATCTCTCACAGAGTCTAATGTAACATAATTGATGTGCCAACACATTGTGTGAGATCTGTCCACTTAATTTTGTTGAGAACATACGTTCATTATCATAGTTAGGGGTAACCTTATCTCTCACAGAGTCTAATGTAACATAATTGATGTGCCAACACATTGTGTGAGATCTGTCCACTTATTTTGTTGAGAACATACGTTCATTATCATAGTTAGGGGTAACCTTATCTCTCACAGAGTCTAATGTAACATAATTGATGTGCCAACACATTGTGTGAGATCTGTCCACTTATTTTGTTGAGAACATACGTTCATTATCATAGTTAGGGGTAACCTTATCTCTCACAGAGTCTAATGTAACATAATTGATGTGCCAACACATTGTGTGAGATCTGTCCACTTATTTTGTTGAGAACATACGTTCATTATCATAGTTAGGGGTAACCTTATCTCTCACAGAGTCTAATGTAACATAATTGATGTGCCAACACATTGTGTGAGATCTGTCCACTTATTTTGTTGAGAACATACGTTCATTATCATAGTTAGGGGTAACCTTATCTCTCACAGAGGGAGAGGTCGCTGTCAGTCAGGGAGTATTTTAAACAGCATATGAAGGCCTGACAGCACCTGGGCTGGGAGCGCTCAGCTGACTGCTGACACCAGGATGGGTGAACCAGAACAATTCAGATACTACTCCACCTCTTCGGGGTGTCTCTAGAACCAGACTAACCTGTCCGGCTAAGTAAGTAGAGATCGAAGGGGAAGGCAAGCTGCTACTCAAAAATGCCAAGATGAAGTCGGATGTATTGAACCGGAAGACTACATATTTCCCAGTCTGGCTGCAAACTACAACACAACGCATTTACGCACATCTAACGCCCTCTCAATGGCGGCAAGGCGACTTTACATTCCTTTAGTTGTTGTCTCAATGGCGGCAAGTCGACTTTACATTCCTTTAGTTGTTGTCTCAATGGCGGCAAGGCGACTTTACATTCCTTTAGTTGTTGTCTCAATGGCGGCAGATGAAGGCGACTTTACATTCCTTTAGTTGTTGTCTCAATGGCGGCAAGGCGACTTTACATTCCTTTAGTTGTTGTCTCAATGGCGGCAAGGCGACTTTACATTCCTTTAGTTGTTGTCTCAATGGCGGCAAGGCGACTTTACATTCCTTTAGTTGTTGTCTCAATGGCGGCAAGGCGACTTTACATTCCTTTAGTTGCCCTCTCAATGGCGGCAGATGAAGGCGACTTTACATTCCTTTAGTTGCCCTCTCAATGTCGGCAGATGAAGGCGACTTTACATTCCTTTAGTTGTTGTCTCAATGGCGGCAGATGAAGGCGACTTTACATTCCTTTAGTTGCCCTCTCAATGGCGGCAAGGCGACTTTACATTCCTTTAGTTGCCCTCTCAATGGCGGCAGATGAAGGCGACTTTACATTCCTTTAGTTGTTGTCTCAATTGCGGCAGATGAAGGCGACTTTACATTCCTTTAGTTGCCCTCTCAATGGCGGCAGATGAAGGCGACTTTACATTCCTTTAGTTGCCCTCTCAATGGCGGCAGA
Source organism: Megaustenia siamemsis (assembly GCA_032433765.1). Classification (NCBI taxonomy): domain Eukaryota; kingdom Metazoa; phylum Mollusca; class Gastropoda; order Stylommatophora; family Ariophantidae; genus Megaustenia; species Megaustenia siamemsis. The sequence continues at coordinate 12,191,981 of JAVIAB010000026.1, read as the reverse complement.
TGAAGGGGACTTTACATTCCTTTAGTTGCCCTCTCAATGGCGGCAGATGAAGGGGACTTTACATTCCTTTAGTTGCCCTCTCAATGGCGGCAGATGAAGGAGACTTTACATTCCTTTAGTTGCCCTCTCAATGGCGGCAGATGAAGGGGACTTTACATTCCTTTAGTTGCCCTCTCAATGGCGGCAGATGAAGGCGACTTTACATTCCTTTAGTTGCCCTCTCAATGGCCGCAGATGAAGGCGACTTTACATTCCTTTAGTTGTTGTCTCAATGGCGGCAGATGAAGGCGACTTTACATTCCTGTAGTTGTTGTCTCAATGGCGGCAGATGAAGGCGACTTTACATTCCTTTAGTTGTTGTCTCAATGGCGGCAGATGAAGGCGACTTTACATTCCTTTAGTTGCCCTCTCAATGGCGGCAGATGAAGGCGACTTTACATTCCTTTAGTTGTTGTCTCAATGGCGGCAAGGCGACTTTACATTCCTTTAGTTGTTGTCTCAATGGCGGCAGATGAAGGCGACTTTACATTCCTTTAGTTGTTGTCTCAATGGCGGCAGATGAAGGCGACTTTACATTCCTTTAGTTGTTGTCTCAATGGCGGCAGATGAAGGCGACTTTACATTCCTTTAGTTGTTGTCTCAATGGCGGCAGATGAAGGCGACTTTACATTCCTTTAGTTGTTGTCTCAATGGCGGCAAGGCGACTTTACATTCCTTTAGTTGTTGTCTCAATGGCGGCAGATGAAGGCGACTTTACATTCCTTTAGTTGTCGTCTCAATGGCGGCAGATGAAGGGGACTTTACATTCCTTTAGTTGTCGTCTCAATGGCGGCAGATGAAGGCGACTTTACATTCCTTTAGTTGTCGTCTCAATGGCGGCAGATGAAGGCGACTTTACATTCCTTTAGTTGTCGTCTCAATGGCGGCAGATGAAGGCGACTTTACATTCCTTTAGTTGTTGTCTCAATGGCGGCAGATGAAGGCGACTTTACATTCCTTTAGTTGTTGTCTCAATGGCGGCAGATGAAGGCGACTTTACATTCCTTTAGTTGTCGTCTCAATGGCGGCAGATGAAGGGGACTTTACATTCCTTTAGTTGCCCTCTCAATTGCGGCAGATGAAGGGGACTTTACATTCCTTTAGTTGTTGTCTCAATGGCGGCAGATGAAGGGGACTTTACATTCCTTTAGTTGCCCTCTCAATTGCGGCAGATGAAGGGGACTTTACATTCCTTTAGTTGTTGTCTCAATGGCGGCAGATGAAGGGGACTTTACATTCCTTTAGTTGTTGTCTCAATGGCGGCAGATGAAGGCGACTTTACATTCCTTTAGTTGCCCTCTCAATGGCGGCAGATGAAGGCGACTTTACATTCCTTTAGTTGTTGTCTCAATGGCGGCAGATGAAGGCGACTTTACATTCCTTTAGTTGTTGTCTCAATGGCGGCAGATGAAGGGGACTTTACATTCCTTTAGTTGCCCTCTCAATTGCGGCAGATGAAGGCGACTTTACATTCCTTTAGTTGCCCTCTCAATGGCGGCAGATGAAGGCGACTTTACATTCCTTTAGTTGCCCTCTCAATGGCGGCAGATGAAGGCGACTTTACATTCCTTTAGTTGCCCTCTCAATGGCGGCAGATGAAGGCGACTTTACATTCCTTTAGTTGTTGTCTCAATGGCGGCAGATGAAGGCGACTTTACATTCCTTTAGTTGCCCTCTCAATGGCGGCAGATGAAGGGGACTTTACATTCCTTTAGTTGCCCTCTCAATGGCGGCAGATGAAGGCGACTTTACATTCCTTTAGTTGCCCTCTCAATGGCGGCAGATGAAGGGGACTTTACATTCCTTTAGTTGCCCTCTCAATGGCGGCAGATGAAGGGGACTTTACATTCCTTTAGTTGCCCTCTCAATGGCGGCAGATGAAGGGGACTTTACATTCCTTTAGTTGCCCTCTCAATGGCGGCAGATGAAGGGGACTTTACATTCCTTTAGTTGCCCTCTCAATGGCGGCAGATGAAGGGGACTTTACATTCCTTTAGTTGCCCTCTCAATGGCGGCAGATGAAGGGGACTTTACATTCCTTTAGTTGCCCTCTCAATGGCGGCAGATGAAGGGGACTTTACATTCCTTTAGTTGCCCTCTCAATGGCGGCAGATGAAGGGGACTTTACATTCCTTTAGTTGCCCTCTCAATGGCGGCAGATGAAGGCGACTTTACATTCCTTTAGTTGCCCTCTCAATGGCGGCAGATGAAGGGGACTTTACATTCCTTTAGTTGTCGTCTCAATGGCGGCAGATGAAGGCGACTTTACATTCCTTTAGTTGTCGTCTCAATGGCGGCAGATGAAGGCGACTTTACATTCCTTTAGTTGCCCTCTCAATGGCGGCAGATGAAGGCGACTTTACATTCCTTTAGTTGCCCTCTCAATGGCGGCAGATGAAGGGGACTTTACATTCCTTTAGTTGCCCTCTCAATGGCGGCAGATGAAGGGGACTTTACATTCCTTTAGTTGCCCTCTCAATGGCGGCAGATGAAGGGGACTTTACATTCCTTTAGTTGCCCTCTCAATGGCGGCAGATGAAGGGGACTTTACATTCCTTTAGTTGCCCTCTCAATGGCGGCAGATGAAGGGGACTTTACATTCCTTTAGTTGCCCTCTCAATGGCGGCAGATGAAGGCGACTTTACATTCCTTTAGTTGCCCTCTCAATGGCGGCAGATGAAGGGGACTTTACATTCCTTTAGTGGCCCTCTCAATGGCCGCAGATGAAGGCGACTTTACATTCCTTTAGTTGTTGTCTCAATGGCGGCAGATGAAGGCGACTTTACATTCCTTTAGTTGTTGTCTCAATGGCGGCAGATGAAGGCGACTTTACATTCCTTTAGTTGTTGTCTCAATGGCGGCAGATGAAGGCGACTTTACATTCCTTTAGTTGCCCTCTCAATGGCGGCAGATGAAGGGGACTTTACATTCCTTTAGTTGTTGTCTCAATGGCGGCAAGGCGACTTTACATTCCTTTAGTTGCCCTCTCAATGGCGGCAAGGCGACTTTACATTCCTTTAGTTGTTGTCTCAATGGCGGCAGATGAAGGCGACTTTACATTCCTTTAGTTGTTGTCTCAATGGCGGCAGATGAAGGCGACTTTACATTCCTTTAGTTGTTGTCTCAATGGCGGCAGATGAAGGCGACTTTACATTCCTTTAGTTGTTGTCTCAATGGCGGCAGATGAAGGCGACTTTACATTCCTTTAGTTGTTGTCTCAATGTCGGCAGATGAAGGCGACTTTATATTCCTTTAGTTGCCCTCTCAATGGCGGCAGATGAAGGGAACTCTACATTCCTTTAGTTGTTGTCTCAATGGCGGCAGATGAAGGCGACTTTACATTCCTTTAGTTGCCCTCTCAATGGCGGCAGATGAAGGCGACTTTACATTCCTTTAGTTGTTGTCTCAATGGCGGCAGATGAAGGCGACTTTACATTCCTTTAGTTGTTGTCTCAATGGCGGCAGATGAAGGCGACTTTACATTCCTTTAGTTGTTGTCTCAATGGCGGCAGATGAAGGCGACTTTACATTCCTTTAGTTGCCCTCTCAATGGCGGCAGATGAAGGCGACTTTACATTCCTTTAGTTGTTGTCTCAATGTCGGCAGATGAAGGCGACTTTATATTCCTTTAGTTGCCCTCTCAATGGCGGCAGATGAAGGGAACTCTACATTCCTTTAGTTGTTGTCTCAATGGCGGCAGATGAAGGCGACTTTACATTCCTTTAGTTGTTGTCTCAATGGCGGCAGATGAAGGCGACTTTACATTCCTTTAGTTGTTGTCTCAATGGCGGCAGATGAAGGCGACTTTACATTCCTTTAGTTGTTGTCTCAATGGCGGCAGATGAAGGCGACTTTACATTCCTTTAGTTGTTGTCTCAATGGCGGCAGATGAACGGGACTTTACATTCCTTTAGTTGTCGTCTCAATGGCGGCAGATGAAGGCGACTTTACATTCCTTTAGTTGTTGTCTCAATGGCGGCAGATGAAGGCGACTTTACATTCCTTTAGTTGCCCTCTCAATGGCGGCAGATGAAGGGGACTTTACATTCCTTTAGTTGTTGTCTCAATGGCGGCAAGGCGACTTTACATTCCTTTAGTTGCCCTCTCAATGGCGGCAAGGCGACTTTACATTCCTTTAGTTGTTGTCTCAATGGCGGCAGATGAAGGCGACTTTACATTCCTTTAGTTGTTGTCTCAATGGCGGCAGATGAAGGCGACTTTACATTCCTTTAGTTGTTGTCTCAATGGCGGCAGATGAAGGGGACTTTACATTCCTTTAGTTGTTGTCTCAATGGCGGCAGATGAAGGCGACTTTACATTCCTTTAGTTGTTGTCTCAATGTCGGCAGATGAAGGCGACTTTATATTCCTTTAGTTGCCCTCTCAATGGCGGCAGATGAAGGGAACTCTACATTCCTTTAGTTGTTGTCTCAATGGCGGCAGATGAAGGCGACTTTACATTCCTTTAGTTGCCCTCTCAATGGCGGCAGATGAAGGCGACTTTACATTCCTTTAGTTGTTGTCTCAATGGCGGCAGATGAAGGCGACTTTACATTCCTTTAGTTGTTGTCTCAATGGCGGCAGATGAAGGCGACTTTACATTCCTTTAGTTGTTGTCTCAATGGCGGCAGATGAACGGGACTTTACATTCCTTTAGTTGTCGTCTCAATGGCGGCAGATGAAGGCGACTTTACATTCCTTTAGTTGCCCTCTCAATGGCGGCAGATGAAGGGGACTTTACATTCCTTTAGTTGTTGTCTCAATGGCGGCAGATGAAGGCGACTTTACATTCCTTTAGTTGCCCTCTCAATGGCGGCAGATGAAGGCGACTTTACATTCCTTTAGTTGCCCTCTCAATGGCGGCAGATGAAGGCGACTTTACATTCCTTTAGTTGCCCTCTCAATGGCGGCAGATGAAGGCGACTTTACATTCCTTTAGTTGCCCTCTCAATGGCGGCAGATGAAGGCGACTTTACATTCCTTTAGTTGCCCTCTCAATGGCGGCAGATGAAGGCGACTTTACATTCCTTTAGTTGCCCTCTCAATGGCGGCAGATGAAGGCGACTTTACATTCCTTTAGTTGCCCTCTCAATGGCGGCAGATGAAGGCGACTTTACATTCCTTTAGTTGTTGTCTCAATGGCGGCAGATGAAGGCGACATTACATTCCTTTAGTTGTTGTCTCAATGGCGGCAGATGAAGGCGACATTACATTCCTTTAGTTGTTGTCTCAATGGCGGCAGATGAAGGCGACATTACATTCCTTTAGTTGTTGTCTCAATGGCGGCAGATGAAGGCGACATTACATTCCTTTAGTTGTTGTCTCAATGGCGGCAGATGAAGGCGACATTACATTCCTTTAGTTGTTGTCTCAATGGCGGCAGATGAAGGCGACATTACATTCCTTTAGTTGTTGTCTCAATGGCGGAAGATGAAGGGGACTTTACATTCCTTTAGTTGTTGTCTCAATGGCGGCAGATGAAGGCGACATTACATTCCTTTAGTTGTTGTCTCAATGGCGGCAGATGAAGGCGACATTACATTCCTTTAGTTGTTGTCTCAATGGCGGCAGATGAAGGCGACATTACATTCCTTTAGTTGTTGTCTCAATGGCGGCAGATGAAGGCGACATTACATTCCTTTAGTTGTTGTCTCAATGGCGGCAGATGAAGGCGACATTACATTCCTTTAGTTGTTGTCTCAATGGCGGCAGATGAAGGCGACATTACATTCCTTTAGTTGTTGTCTCAATGGCGGCAGATGAAGGCGACATTACATTCCTTTAGTTGTTGTCTCAATGGCGGCAGATGAAGGCGACTTTACATTCCTTTAGTTGTTGTCTCAATGGCGGCAGATGAAGGGGACTTTACATTCCTTTAGTTGCCCTCTCAATGGCGGCAGATGAAGGCGACTTTACATTCCTTTAGTTGCCCTCTCAATGGCGGCAGATGAAGGCGACTTTACATTCCTTTAGTTGCCCTCTCAATGGCGGCAGATGAAGGCGACTTTACATTCCTTTAGTTGCCCTCTCAATGGCGGCAGATGAAGGCGACTTTACATTCCTTTAGTTGCCCTCTCAATGGCGGCAGATGAAGGCGACATTACATTCCTTTAGTTGCCCTCTCAATGGCGGCAGATGAAGGCGACTTTACATTCCTTTAGTTGCCCTCTCAATGGCGGCAGATGAAGGCGACTTTACATTCCTTTAGTTGCCCTCTCAATGGCGGCAGATGAAGGCGACTTTACATTCCTTTAGTTGCCCTCTCAATGGCGGCAGATGAAGGCGACTTTACATTCCTTTAGTTGCCCTCTCAATGGCGGCAGATGAAGGCGACTTTACATTCCTTTAGTTGCCCTCTCAATGGCGGCAGATGAAGGCGACATTACATTCCTTTAGTTGCCCTCTCAATGGCGGCAGATGAAGGCGACTTTACATTCCTTTAGTTGCCCTCTCAATGGCGGCAGATGAAGGCGACTTTACATTCCTTTAGTTGCCCTCTCAATGGCGGCAGATGAAGGCGACTTTACATTCCTTTAGTTGCCCTCTCAATGGCGGCAGATGAAGGCGACTTTACATTCCTTTAGTTGCCCTCTCAATGGCGGCAGATGAAGGCGACTTTACATTCCTTTAGTTGCCCTCTCAATGGCGGCAGATGAAGGCGACTTTACATTCCTTTAGTTGCCCTCTCAATGGCGGCAGATGAAGGCGACTTTACATTCCTTTAGTTGTTGTCTCAATGGCGGCAGATGAAGGCGACTTTACATTCCTTTAGTTGCCCTCTCAATGGCGGCAGATGAAGGGGACTTTACATTCCTTTAGTTGTTGTCTCAATGGCGGCAGATGAAGGCGACTTTACATTCCTTTAGTTGCCCTCTCAATGGCGGCAGATGAAGGGGACTTTACATTCCTTTAGTTGTTGTCTCAATGGCGGCAGATGAAGGCGACTTTACATTCCTTTAGTTGCCCTCTCAATGGCGGCAGATGAAGGGGACTTTACATTCCTTTAGTTGCCCTCTCAATGGCGGCAGATGAAGGGGACTTTACATTCCTTTAGTTGTTGTCTCAATGGCGGCAGATGAAGGCGACTTTACATTCCTTTAGTTGCCCTCTCAATGGCGGCAGATGAAGGGGACTTTACATTCCTTTAGTTGCCCTCTCAATGGCGGCAGATGAAGGGACTTTACATTCCTTTAGTTGCCCTCTCAATGGCGGCAGATGAAGGCGACTTTACATTCCTTTAGTTGTTGTCTCAATGGCGGCAGATGAAGGCGACTTTACATTCCTTTAGTTGCCCTCTCAATGGCGGCAGATGAAGGGACTTTACATTCCTTTAGTTGTTGTCTCAATGGCGGCAGATGAAGGCGACTTTACATTCCTTTAGTTGCCCTCTCAATGGCGGCAGATGAAGGGGACTTTACATTCCTTTAGTTGCCCTCTCAATGGCGGCAGATGAAGGCGACTTTACATTCCTTTAGTTGCCCTCTCAATGGCGGCAGATGAAGGGGACTTTACATTCCTTTAGTTGCCCTCTCAATGGCGGCAGATGAAGGGGACTTTACATTCCTTTAGTTGCCCTCTCAATGGCGGCAGATGAAGGGGACTTTACATTCCTTTAGTTGCCCTCTCAATGGCGGCAGATGAAGGGACTTTACATTCCTTTAGTTGCCCTCTCAATGGCGGCAGATGAAGGGACTTTACATTCCTTTAGTTGCCCTCTCAATGGCGGCAGATGAAGGCGACTTTACATTCCTTTAGTTGCCCTCTCAATGGCGGCAGATGAAGGCGACTTTACATTCCTTTAGTTGCCCTCTCAATGGCGGCAGATGAAGGGGACTTTACATTCCTTTAGTTGCCCTCTCAATGGCGGCAGATGAAGGCGACTTTACATTCCTTTAGTTGCCCTCTCAATGGCGGCAGATGAAGGGGACTTTACATTCCTTTAGTTGCCCTCTCAATGGCGGCAGATGAAGGGGACTTTACATTCCTTTAGTTGCCCTCTCAATGGCGGCAGATGAAGGGGACTTTACATTCCTTTAGTTGCCCTCTCAATGGCGGCAGATGAAGGCGACTTTACATTCCTTTAGTTGCCCTCTCAATGGCGGCAGATGAAGGCGACTTTACATTCCTTTAGTTGCCCTCTCAATGGCGGCAGATGAAGGCGACTTTACATTCCTTTAGTTGTTGTCTCAATGGCGGCAGATGAAGGGGACTTTACATTCCTTTAGTTGCCCTCTCAATGGCGGCAGATGAAGGCGACTTTACATTCCTTTAGTTGCCCTCTCAATGGCGGCAGATGAAGGGACTTTACATTCCTTTAGTTGTTGTCTCAATGGCGGCAGATGAAGGCGACTTTACATTCCTTTAGTTGTTGTCTCAATGGCGGCAGATGAAGGGGACTTTACATTCCTTTAGTTGCCCTCTCAATGGCGGCAGATGAAGGCGACTTTACATTCCTTTAGTTGCCCTCTCAATGGCGGCAGATGAAGGCGACTTTACATTCCTTTAGTTGTTGTCTCAATGGCGGCAGATGAAGGCGACTTTACATTCCTTTAGTTGCCCTCTCAATGGCGGCAGATGAAGGCGACTTTACATTCCTTTAGTTGTCCTCTCAATGGCGGCAGATGAAGGCGACTTTACATTCCTTTAGTTGTCCTCTCAATGGCGGCAGATGAAGGCGACTTTACATTCCTTTAGTTGTCCTCTCAATGGCGGCAGATGAAGGCGACTTTACATTCCTTTAGTTGCCCTCTCAATGGCGGCAGATGAAGGCGACTTTACATTCCTTTAGTTGTTGTCTCAATGGCGGCAGATGAAGGCGACTTTACATTCCTTTAGTTGCCCTCTCAATGGCGGCAGATGAAGGCGACTTTACATTCCTTTAGTTGTCCTCTCAATGGCGGCAGATGAAGGCGACTTTACATTCCTTTAGTTGTCCTCTCAATGGCGGCAGATGAAGGCGACTTTACATTCCTTTAGTTGTCCTCTCAATGGCGGCAGATGAAGGCGACTTTACATTCCTTTAGTTGCCCTCTCAATGGCGGCAGATGAAGGCGACTTTACATTCCTTTAGTTGCCCTCTCAATGGCGGCAGATGAAGGGGACTTTACATTCCTTTAGTTGCCCTCTCAATGGCGGCAGATGAAGGGGACTTTACATTCCTTTAGTTGCCCTCTCAATGGCGGCAGATGAAGGCGACTTTACATTCCTTTAGTTGTCCTCTCAATGGCGGCAGATGAAGGCGACTTTACATTCCTTTAGTTGCCCTCTCAATGGCGGCAGATGAAGGCGACTTTACATTCCTTTAGTTGTCCTCTCAATGGCGGCAGATGAAGGGGACTTTACATTCCTTTAGTTGCCCTCTCAATGGCGGCAGATGAAGGCGACTTTACATTCCTTTAGTTGCCCTCTCAATGGCGGCAGATGAAGGCGACTTTACATTCCTTTAGTTGCCCTCTCAATGGCGGCAGATGAAGGCGACTTTACATTCCTTTAGTTGCCCTCTCAATGGCGGCAGATGAAGGCGACTTTACATTCCTTTAGTTGCCCTCTCAATGGCGGCAGATGAAGGCGACTTTACATTCCTTTAGTTGCCCTCTCAATGGCGGCAGATGAAGGCGACTTTACATTCCTTTAGTTGCCCTCTCAATGGCGGCAGATGAAGGCGACTTTACATTCCTTTAGTTGTTGTCTCAATGGCGGCAGATGAAGGCGACTTTACATTCCTTTAGTTGTTGTCTCAATGGCGGCAGATGAAGGCGACTTTACATTCCTTTAGTTGTTGTCTCAATGGCGGCAGATGAAGGCGACTTTACATTCCTTTAGTTGTTGTCTCAATGGCGGCAGATGAAGGCGACTTTACATTCCTTTAGTTGTTGTCTCAATGGCGGCAGATGAAGGGGACTTTACATTCCTTTAGTTGTTGTCTCAATGGCGGCAGATGAAGGCGACTTTACATTCCTTTAGTTGTTGTCTCAATGGCGGCAGATGAAGGGACTTTACATTCCTTTAGTTGTCCTCTCAATGGCGGCAGATGAAGGCGACTTTACATTCCTTTAGTTGCCCTCTCAATGGCGGCAGATGAAGGCGACTTTACATTCCTTTAGTTGCCCTCTCAATGGCGGCAGATGAAGGCGACTTTACATTCCTTTAGTTGCCCTCTCAATGGCGGCAGATGAAGGCGACTTTACATTCCTTTAGTTGCCCTCTCAATGGCGGCAGATGAAGGCGACTTTACATTCCTTTAGTTGCCCTCTCAATGGCGGCAGATGAAGGCGACTTTACATTCCTTTAGTTGTTGTCTCAATGGCGGCAGATGAAGGCGACTTTACATTCCTTTAGTTGCCCTCTCAATGGCGGCAGATGAAGGCGACTTTACATTCCTTTAGTTGCCCTCTCAATGGCGGCAGATGAAGGCGACTTTACATTCCTTTAGTTGCCCTCTCAATGGCGGCAGATGAAGGCGACTTTACATTCCTTTAGTTGCCCTCTCAATGGCGGCAGATGAAGGCGACTTTACATTCCTTTAGTTGCCCTCTCAATGGCGGCAGATGAAGGCGACTTTACATTCCTTTAGTTGCCCTCTCAATGGCGGCAGATGAAGGCGACTTTACATTCCTTTAGTTGCCCTCTCAATGGCGGCAGATGAAGGCGACTTTACATTCCTTTAGTTGCCCTCTCAATGGCGGCAGATGAAGGCGACTTTACATTCCTTTAGTTGCCCTCTCAATGGCGGCAGATGAAGGCGACTTTACATTCCTTTAGTTGCCCTCTCAATGGCGGCAGATGAAGGCGACTTTACATTCCTTTAGTTGTTGTCTCAATGGCGGCAGATGAAGGCGACTTTACATTCCTTTAGTTGCCCTCTCAATGGCGGCAGATGAAGGCGACTTTACATTCCTTTAGTTGTTGTCTCAATGGCGGCAGATGAAGGCGACTTTACATTCCTTTAGTTGCCCTCTCAATGGCGGCAGATGAAGGCGACTTTACATTCCTTTAGTTGCCCTCTCAATGGCGGCAGATGAAGGCGACTTTACATTCCTTTAGTTGCCCTCTCAATGGCGGCAGATGAAGGCGACTTTACATTCCTTTAGTTGCCCTCTCAATGGCGGCAGATGAAGGCGACTTTACATTCCTTTAGTTGCCCTCTCAATGGCGGCAGATGAAGGCGACTTTACATTCCTTTAGTTGCCCTCTCAATGGCGGCAGATGAAGGCGACTTTACATTCCTTTAGTTGCCCTCTCAATGGCGGCAGATGAAGGCGACTTTACATTCCTTTAGTTGCCCTCTCAATGGCGGCAGATGAAGGGACTTTACATTCCTTTAGTTGCCCTCTCAATGGCGGCAGATGAAGGCGACTTTACATTCCTTTAGTTGCCCTCTCAATGGCGGCAGATGAAGGGGACTTTACATTCCTTTAGTTGCCCTCTCAATGGCGGCAGATGAAGGCGACTTTACATTCCTTTAGTTGCCCTCTCAATGGCGGCAGATGAAGGGGACTTTACATTCCTTTAGTTGCCCTCTCAATGGCGGCAGATGAAGGCGACTTTACATTCCTTTAGTTGCCCTCTCAATGGCGGCAGATGAAGGCGACTTTACATTCCTTTAGTTGCCCTCTCAATGGCGGCAGATGAAGGCGACTTTACATTCCTTTAGTTGCCCTCTCAATGGCGGCAGATGAAGGCGACTTTACATTCCTTTAGTTGCCCTCTCAATGGCGGCAGATGAAGGCGACTTTACATTCCTTTAGTTGCCCTCTCAATGGCGGCAGATGAAGGCGACTTTACATTCCTTTAGTTGCCCTCTCAATGGCGGCAGATGAAGGCGACTTTACATTCCTTTAGTTGCCCTCTCAATGGCGGCAGATGAAGGCGACTTTACATTCCTTTAGTTGCCCTCTCAATGGCGGCAGATGAAGGCGACTTTACATTCCTTTAGTTGCCCTCTCAATGGCGGCAGATGAAGGCGACTTTACATTCCTTTAGTTGCCCTCTCAATGGCGGCAGATGAAGGCGACTTTACATTCCTTTAGTTGCCCTCTCAATGGCGGCAGATGAAGGCGACTTTACATTCCTTTAGTTGCCCTCTCAATGGCGGCAGATGAAGGCGACTTTACATTCCTTTAGTTGCCCTCTCAATGGCGGCAGATGAAGGCGACTTTACATTCCTTTAGTTGTTGTCTCAATGGCGGCAGATGAAGGCGACTTTACATTCCTTTAGTTGCCCTCTCAATGGCGGCAGATGAAGGCGACTTTACATTCCTTTAGTTGCCCTCTCAATGGCGGCAGATGAAGGCGACTTTACATTCCTTTAGTTGCCCTCTCAATGGCGGCAGATGAAGGCGACTTTACATTCCTTTAGTTGCCCTCTCAATGGCGGCAGATGAAGGCGACTTTACATTCCTTTAGTTGCCCTCTCAATGGCGGCAGATGAAGGCGACTTTACATTCCTTTAGTTGCCCTCTCAATGGCGGCAGATGAAGGCGACTTTACATTCCTTTAGTTGCCCTCTCAATGGCGGCAGATGAAGGCGACTTTACATTCCTTTAGTTGCCCTCTCAATGGCGGCAGATGAAGGCGACTTTACATTCCTTTAGTTGCCCTCTCAATGGCGGCAGATGAAGGCGACTTTACATTCCTTTAGTTGCCCTCTCAATGGCGGCAGATGAAGGCGACTTTACATTCCTTTAGTTGCCCTCTCAATGGCGGCAGATGAAGGCGACTTTACATTCCTTTAGTTGCCCTCTCAATGGCGGCAGATGAAGGCGACTTTACATTCCTTTAGTTGCCCTCTCAATGGCGGCAGATGAAGGCGACTTTACATTCCTTTAGTTGCCCTCTCAATGGCGGCAGATGAAGGCGACTTTACATTCCTTTAGTTGCCCTCTCAATGGCGGCAGATGAAGGCGACTTTACATTCCTTTAGTTGCCCTCTCAATGGCGGCAGATGAAGGCGACTTTACATTCCTTTAGTTGCCCTCTCAATGGCGGCAGATGAAGGCGACTTTACATTCCTTTAGTTGCCCTCTCAATGGCGGCAGATGAAGGCGACTTTACATTCCTTTAGTTGCCCTCTCAATGGCGGCAGATGAAGGCGACTTTACATTCCTTTAGTTGCCCTCTCAATGGCGGCAGATGAAGGCGACTTTACATTCCTTTAGTTGCTGTCTCAATGGCGGCAGATGAAGGCGACTTTACATTCCTTTAGTTGCCCTCTCAATGGCGGCAGATGAAGGCGACTTTACATTCCTTTAGTTGCCCTCTCAATGGCGGCAGATGAAGGCGACTTTACATTCCTTTAGTTGCCCTCTCAATGGCGGCAGATGAAGGCGACTTTACATTCCTTTAGTTGCCCTCTCAATGGCGGCAGATGAAGGCGACTTTACATTCCTTTAGTTGCCCTCTCAATGGCGGCAGATGAAGGCGACTTTACATTCCTTTAGTTGCCCTCTCAATGGCGGCAGATGAAGGCGACTTTACATTCCTTTAGTTGCCCTCTCAATGGCGGCAGATGAAGGCGACTTTACATTCCTTTAGTTGCCCTCTCAATGGCGGCAGATGAAGGCGACTTTACATTCCTTTAGTTGCCCTCTCAATGGCGGCAGATGAAGGCGACTTTACATTCCTTTAGTTGCCCTCTCAATGGCGGCAGATGAAGGCGACTTTACATTCCTTTAGTTGCCCTCTCAATGGCGGCAGATGAAGGCGACTTTACATTCCTTTAGTTGCCCTCTCAATGGCGGCAGATGAAGGCGACTTTACATTCCTTTAGTTGCCCTCTCAATGGCGGCAGATGAAGGCGACTTTACATTCCTTTAGTTGCCCTCTCAATGGCGGCAGATGAAGGCGACTTTACATTCCTTTAGTTGCCCTCTCAATGGCGGCAGATGAAGGCGACTTTACATTCCTTTAGTTGCCCTCTCAATGGCGGCAGATGAAGGCGACTTTACATTCCTTTAGTTGCCCTCTCAATGGCGGCAGATGAAGGCGACTTTACATTCCTTTAGTTGCCCTCTCAATGGCGGCAGATGAAGGCGACTTTACATTCCTTTAGTTGCCCTCTCAATGGCGGCAGATGAAGGCGACTTTACATTCCTTTAGTTGCCCTCTCAATGGCGGCAGATGAAGGCGACTTTACATTCCTTTAGTTGCCCTCTCAATGGCGGCAGATGAAGGCGACTTTACATTCCTTTAGTTGCCCTCTCAATGGCGGCAGATGAAGGCGACTTTACATTCCTTTAGTTGCCCTCTCAATGGCGGCAGATGAAGGCGACTTTACATTCCTTTAGTTGCCCTCTCAATGGCGGCAGATGAAGGCGACTTTACATTCCTTTAGTTGCCCTCTCAATGGCGGCAGATGAAGGCGACTTTACATTCCTTTAGTTGCCCTCTCAATGGCGGCAAGGCGACTTTACATTCCTTTAGTTGCCCTCTCAATGGCGGCAGATGAAGGCGACTTTACATTCCTTTAGTTGCCCTCTCAATGGCGGCAGATGAAGGCGACTTTACATTCCTTTAGTTGCCCTCTCAATGGCGGCAGATGAAGGCGACTTTACATTCCTTTAGTTGCCCTCTCAATGGCGGCAGATGAAGGCGACTTTACATTCCTTTAGTTGCCCTCTCAATGGCGGCAGATGAAGGCGACTTTACATTCCTTTAGTTGCCCTCTCAATGGCGGCAGATGAAGGCGACTTTACATTCCTTTAGTTGCCCTCTCAATGGCGGCAGATGAAGGCGACTTTACATTCCTTTAGTTGCCCTCTCAATGGCGGCAGATGAAGGCGACTTTACATTCCTTTAGTTGCCCTCTCAATGGCGGCAGATGAAGGCGACTTTACATTCCTTTAGTTGCCCTCTCAATGGCGGCAGATGAAGGCGACTTTACATTCCTTTAGTTGCCCTCTCAATGGCGGCAGATGAAGGCGACTTTACATTCCTTTAGTTGCCCTCTCAATGGCGGCAGATGAAGGCGACTTTACATTCCTTTAGTTGCCCTCTCAATGGCGGCAGATGAAGGCGACTTTACATTCCTTTAGTTGCCCTCTCAATGGCGGCAGATGAAGGCGACTTTACATTCCTTTAGTTGCCCTCTCAATGGCGGCAGATGAAGGCGACTTTACATTCCTTTAGTTGCCCTCTCAATGGCGGCAGATGAAGGCGACTTTACATTCCTTTAGTTGCCCTCTCAATGGCGGCAGATGAAGGCGACTTTACATTCCTTTAGTTGCCCTCTCAATGGCGGCAGATGAAGGCGACTTTACATTCCTTTAGTTGCCCTCTCAATGGCGGCAGATGAAGGCGACTTTACATTCCTTTAGTTGCCCTCTCAATGGCGGCAGATGAAGGCGACTTTACATTCCTTTAGTTGCCCTCTCAATGGCGGCAGATGAAGGCGACTTTACATTCCTTTAGTTGCCCTCTCAATGGCGGCAGATGAAGGCGACTTTACATTCCTTTAGTTGCCCTCTCAATGGCGGCAGATGAAGGCGACTTTACATTCCTTTAGTTGCCCTCTCAATGGCGGCAGATGAAGGCGACTTTACATTCCTTTAGTTGCCCTCTCAATGGCGGCAGATGAAGGCGACTTTACATTCCTTTAGTTGCCCTCTCAATGGCGGCAGATGAAGGCGACTTTACATTCCTTTAGTTGTTGTCTCAATGGCGGCAGATGAAGGCGACTTTACATTCCTTTAGTTGCCCTCTCAATGGCGGCAGATGAAGGCGACTTTACATTCCTTTAGTTGTTGTCTCAATGGCGGCAGATGAAGGCGACTTTACATTCCTTTAGTTGTTGTCTCAATGGCGGCAGATGAAGGCGACTTTACATTCCTTTAGTTGCCCTCTCAATGGCGGCAGATGAAGGCGACTTTACATTCCTTTAGTTGTTGTCTCAATGGCGGCAGATGAAGGCGACTTTACATTCCTTTAGTTGTTGTCTCAATGGCGGCAGATGAAGGCGACTTTACATTCCTTTAGTTGCCCTCTCAATGGCGGCAAGGCGACTTTACATTCCTTTAGTTGCCCTCTCAATGGCGGCAAGGCGACTTTACATTCCTTTAGTTGCCCTCTCAATGGCGGCAGATGAAGGCGACTTTACATTCCTTTAGTTGCCCTCTCAATGGCGGCAAGGCGACTTTACATTCCTTTAGTTGCCCTCTCAATGGCGGCAAGGCGACTTTACATTCCTTTAGTTGCCCTCTCAATGGCGGCAAGGCGACTTTACATTCCTTTAGTTGCCCTCTCAATGGCGGCAGATGAAGGCGACTTTACATTCCTTTAGTTGCCCTCTCAATGGCGGCAAGGCGACTTTACATTCCTTTAGTTGCCCTCTCAATGGCGGCAAGGCGACTTTACATTCCTTTAGTTGCCCTCTCAATGGCGGCAAGGCGACTTTACATTCCTTTAGTTGCCCTCTCAATGGCGGCAGATGAAGGCGACTTTACATTCCTTTAGTTGCCCTCTCAATGGCGGCAAGGCGACTTTACATTCCTTTAGTTGCCCTCTCAATGGCGGCAAGGCGACTTTACATTCCTTTAGTTGCCCTCTCAATGGCGGCAAGGCGACTTTACATTCCTTTAGTTGCCCTCTCAATGGCGGCAAGGCGACTTTACATTCCTTTAGTTGCCCTCTCAATGGCGGCAAGGCGACTTTACATTCCTTTAGTTGCCCTCTCAATGGCGGCAAGGCGACTTTACATTCCTTTAGTTGCCCTCTCAATGGCGGCAAGGCGACTTTACATTCCTTTAGTTGCCCTCTCAATGGCGGCAAGGCGACTTTACATTCCTTTAGTTGCCCTCTCAATGGCGGCAAGGCGACTTTACATTCCTTTAGTTGCCCTCTCAATGGCGGCAGATGAAGGCGACTTTACATTCCTTTAGTTGCCCTCTCAATGGCGGCAAGGCGACTTTACATTCCTTTAGTTGCCCTCTCAATGGCGGCAAGGCGACTTTACATTCCTTTAGTTGCCCTCTCAATGGCGGCAAGGCGACTTTACATTCCTTTAGTTGCCCTCTCAATGGCGGCAAGGCGACTTTACATTCCTTTAGTTGCCCTCTCAATGG
Source organism: Megaustenia siamemsis (assembly GCA_032433765.1). NCBI lineage: Eukaryota > Metazoa > Mollusca > Gastropoda > Stylommatophora > Ariophantidae > Megaustenia > Megaustenia siamemsis. The sequence goes on along the minus strand of JAVIAB010000026.1, from coordinate 12,174,886 downwards.
CGGCAAGGCGACTTTACATTCCTTTAGTTGCCCTCTCAATGGCGGCAAGGCGACTTTACATTCCTTTAGTTGCCCTCTCAATGGCGGCAAGGCGACTTTACATTCCTTTAGTTGCCCTCTCAATGGCGGCAGATGAAGGCGACTTTACATTCCTTTAGTTGCCCTCTCAATGGCGGCAAGGCGACTTTACATTCCTTTAGTTGCCCTCTCAATGGCGGCAAGGCGACTTTACATTCCTTTAGTTGCCCTCTCAATGGCGGCAAGGCGACTTTACATTCCTTTAGTTGCCCTCTCAATGGCGGCAAGGCGACTTTACATTCCTTTAGTTGCCCTCTCAATGGCGGCAAGGCGACTTTACATTCCTTTAGTTGCCCTCTCAATGGCGGCAAGGCGACTTTACATTCCTTTAGTTGCCCTCTCAATGGCGGCAAGGCGACTTTACATTCCTTTAGTTGCCCTCTCAATGGCGGCAAGGCGACTTTACATTCCTTTAGTTGCCCTCTCAATGGCGGCAGATGAAGGCGACTTTACATTCCTTTAGTTGCCCTCTCAATGGCGGCAAGGCGACTTTACATTCCTTTAGTTGCCCTCTCAATGGCGGCAAGGCGACTTTACATTCCTTTAGTTGCCCTCTCAATGGCGGCAGATGAAGGCGACTTTACATTCCTTTAGTTGCCCTCTCAATGGCGGCAAGGCGACTTTACATTCCTTTAGTTGCCCTCTCAATGGCGGCAGATGAAGGCGACTTTACATTCCTTTAGTTGCCCTCTCAATGGCGGCAAGGCGACTTTACATTCCTTTAGTTGCCCTCTCAATGGCGGCAAGGCGACTTTACATTCCTTTAGTTGCCCTCTCAATGGCGGCAAGGCGACTTTACATTCCTTTAGTTGCCCTCTCAATGGCGGCAAGGCGACTTTACATTCCTTTAGTTGCCCTCTCAATGGCGGCAGATGAAGGCGACTTTACATTCCTTTAGTTGCCCTCTCAATGGCGGCAGATGAAGGCGACTTTACATTCCTTTAGTTGCCCTCTCAATGGCGGCAGATGAAGGCGACTTTACATTCCTTTAGTTGCCCTCTCAATGGCGGCAGATGAAGGCGACTTTACATTCCTTTAGTTGCCCTCTCAATGGCGGCAGATGAAGGCGACTTTACATTCCTTTAGTTGCCCTCTCAATGGCGGCAAGGCGACTTTACATTCCTTTAGTTGCCCTCTCAATGGCGGCAGATGAAGGCGACTTTACATTCCTTTAGTTGCCCTCTCAATGGCGGCAGATGAAGGCGACTTTACATTCCTTTAGTTGCCCTCTCAATGGCGGCAGATGAAGGCGACTTTACATTCCTTTAGTTGCCCTCTCAATGGCGGCAGATGAAGGCGACTTTACATTCCTTTAGTTGCCCTCTCAATGGCGGCAGATGAAGGCGACTTTACATTCCTTTAGTTGCCCTCTCAATGGCGGCAGATGAAGGCGACTTTACATTCCTTTAGTTGCCCTCTCAATGGCGGCAGATGAAGGCGACTTTACATTCCTTTAGTTGCCCTCTCAATGGCGGCAGATGAAGGCGACTTTACATTCCTTTAGTTGCCCTCTCAATGGCGGCAGATGAAGGCGACTTTACATTCCTTTAGTTGCCCTCTCAATGGCGGCAGATGAAGGCGACTTTACATTCCTTTAGTTGCCCTCTCAATGGCGGCAGATGAAGGCGACTTTACATTCCTTTAGTTGCCCTCTCAATGGCGGCAGATGAAGGCGACTTTACATTCCTTTAGTTGCCCTCTCAATGGCGGCAGATGAAGGCGACTTTACATTCCTTTAGTTGCCCTCTCAATGGCGGCAGATGAAGGCGACTTTACATTCCTTTAGTTGCCCTCTCAATGGCGGCAGATGAAGGCGACTTTACATTCCTTTAGTTGCCCTCTCAATGGCGGCAGATGAAGGCGACTTTACATTCCTTTAGTTGCCCTCTCAATGGCGGCAGATGAAGGCGACTTTACATTCCTTTAGTTGCCCTCTCAATGGCGGCAGATGAAGGCGACTTTACATTCCTTTAGTTGCCCTCTCAATGGCGGCAGATGAAGGCGACTTTACATTCCTTTAGTTGCCCTCTCAATGGCGGCAGATGAAGGCGACTTTACATTCCTTTAGTTGCCCTCTCAATGGCGGCAGATGAAGGCGACTTTACATTCCTTTAGTTGCCCTCTCAATGGCGGCAGATGAAGGCGACTTTACATTCCTTTAGTTGCCCTCTCAATGGCGGCAGATGAAGGCGACTTTACATTCCTTTAGTTGCCCTCTCAATGGCGGCAGATGAAGGCGACTTTACATTCCTTTAGTTGCCCTCTCAATGGCGGCAGATGAAGGCGACTTTACATTCCTTTAGTTGCCCTCTCAATGGCGGCAGATGAAGGCGACTTTACATTCCTTTAGTTGCCCTCTCAATGGCGGCAGATGAAGGCGACTTTACATTCCTTTAGTTGCCCTCTCAATGGCGGCAGATGAAGGCGACTTTACATTCCTTTAGTTGCCCTCTCAATGGCGGCAGATGAAGGCGACTTTACATTCCTTTAGTTGCCCTCTCAATGGCGGCAGATGAAGGCGACTTTACATTCCTTTAGTTGCCCTCTCAATGGCGGCAGATGAAGGCGACTTTACATTCCTTTAGTTGCCCTCTCAATGGCGGCAGATGAAGGCGACTTTACATTCCTTTAGTTGCCCTCTCAATGGCGGCAGATGAAGGCGACTTTACATTCCTTTAGTTGCCCTCTCAATGGCGGCAGATGAAGGCGACTTTACATTCCTTTAGTTGCCCTCTCAATGGCGGCAGATGAAGGCGACTTTACATTCCTTTAGTTGCCCTCTCAATGGCGGCAGATGAAGGCGACTTTACATTCCTTTAGTTGCCCTCTCAATGGCGGCAGATGAAGGCGACTTTACATTCCTTTAGTTGCCCTCTCAATGGCGGCAGATGAAGGCGACTTTACATTCCTTTAGTTGCCCTCTCAATGGCGGCAGATGAAGGCGACTTTACATTCCTTTAGTTGCCCTCTCAATGGCGGCAGATGAAGGCGACTTTACATTCCTTTAGTTGCCCTCTCAATGGCGGCAGATGAAGGCGACTTTACATTCCTTTAGTTGCCCTCTCAATGGCGGCAGATGAAGGCGACTTTACATTCCTTTAGTTGCCCTCTCAATGGCGGCAGATGAAGGCGACTTTACATTCCTTTAGTTGCCCTCTCAATGGCGGCAGATGAAGGCGACTTTACATTCCTTTAGTTGCCCTCTCAATGGCGGCAGATGAAGGCGACTTTACATTCCTTTAGTTGCCCTCTCAATGGCGGCAGATGAAGGCGACTTTACATTCCTTTAGTTGCCCTCTCAATGGCGGCAGATGAAGGCGACTTTACATTCCTTTAGTTGCCCTCTCAATGGCGGCAGATGAAGGCGACTTTACATTCCTTTAGTTGCCCTCTCAATGGCGGCAGATGAAGGCGACTTTACATTCCTTTAGTTGCCCTCTCAATGGCGGCAGATGAAGGCGACTTTACATTCCTTTAGTTGCCCTCTCAATGGCGGCAGATGAAGGCGACTTTACATTCCTTTAGTTGCCCTCTCAATGGCGGCAGATGAAGGCGACTTTACATTCCTTTAGTTGCCCTCTCAATGGCGGCAGATGAAGGCGACTTTACATTCCTTTAGTTGCCCTCTCAATGGCGGCAGATGAAGGCGACTTTACATTCCTTTAGTTGCCCTCTCAATGGCGGCAGATGAAGGCGACTTTACATTCCTTTAGTTGCCCTCTCAATGGCGGCAGATGAAGGCGACTTTACATTCCTTTAGTTGCCCTCTCAATGGCGGCAGATGAAGGCGACTTTACATTCCTTTAGTTGCCCTCTCAATGGCGGCAGATGAAGGCGACTTTACATTCCTTTAGTTGCCCTCTCAATGGCGGCAGATGAAGGCGACTTTACATTCCTTTAGTTGCCCTCTCAATGGCGGCAGATGAAGGCGACTTTACATTCCTTTAGTTGCCCTCTCAATGGCGGCAGATGAAGGCGACTTTACATTCCTTTAGTTGCCCTCTCAATGGCGGCAGATGAAGGCGACTTTACATTCCTTTAGTTGCCCTCTCAATGGCGGCAGATGAAGGCGACTTTACATTCCTTTAGTTGCCCTCTCAATGGCGGCAGATGAAGGCGACTTTACATTCCTTTAGTTGCCCTCTCAATGGCGGCAGATGAAGGCGACTTTACATTCCTTTAGTTGCCCTCTCAATGGCGGCAGATGAAGGCGACTTTACATTCCTTTAGTTGCCCTCTCAATGGCGGCAGATGAAGGCGACTTTACATTCCTTTAGTTGCCCTCTCAATGGCGGCAGATGAAGGCGACTTTACATTCCTTTAGTTGCCCTCTCAATGGCGGCAGATGAAGGCGACTTTACATTCCTTTAGTTGCCCTCTCAATGGCGGCAGATGAAGGCGACTTTACATTCCTTTAGTTGCCCTCTCAATGGCGGCAGATGAAGGCGACTTTACATTCCTTTAGTTGCCCTCTCAATGGCGGCAGATGAAGGCGACTTTACATTCCTTTAGTTGCCCTCTCAATGGCGGCAGATGAAGGCGACTTTACATTCCTTTAGTTGCCCTCTCAATGGCGGCAGATGAAGGCGACTTTACATTCCTTTAGTTGCCCTCTCAATGGCGGCAGATGAAGGCGACTTTACATTCCTTTAGTTGCCCTCTCAATGGCGGCAGATGAAGGCGACTTTACATTCCTTTAGTTGCCCTCTCAATGGCGGCAGATGAAGGCGACTTTACATTCCTTTAGTTGCCCTCTCAATGGCGGAAGGCGACTTTACATTCCTTTAGTTGCCCTCTCAATGGCGGCAAGGCGACTTTACATTCCTTTAGTTGCCCTCTCAATGGCGGCAAGGCGACTTTACATTCCTTTAGTTGCCCTCTCAATGGCGGCAAGGCGACTTTACATTCCTTTAGTTGCCCTCTCAATGGCGGCAAGGCGACTTTACATTCCTTTAGTTGCCCTCTCAATGGCGGCAAGGCGACTTTACATTCCTTTAGTTGCCCTCTCAATGGCGGCAGATGAAGGCGACTTTACATTCCTTTAGTTGCCCTCTCAATGGCGGCAAGGCGACTTTACATTCCTTTAGTTGCCCTCTCAATGGCGGCAAGGCGACTTTACATTCCTTTAGTTGCCCTCTCAATGGCGGCAAGGCGACTTTACATTCCTTTAGTTGCCCTCTCAATGGCGGCAAGGCGACTTTACATTCCTTTAGTTGCCCTCTCAATGGCGGCAAGGCGACTTTACATTCCTTTAGTTGCCCTCTCAATGGCGGCAAGGCGACTTTACATTCCTTTAGTTGCCCTCTCAATGGCGGCAAGGCGACTTTACATTCCTTTAGTTGCCCTCTCAATGGCGGCAAGGCGACTTTACATTCCTTTAGTTGCCCTCTCAATGGCGGCAAGGCGACTTTACATTCCTTTAGTTGCCCTCTCAATGGCGGCAAGGCGACTTTACATTCCTTTAGTTGCCCTCTCAATGGCGGCAAGGCGACTTTACATTCCTTTAGTTGCCCTCTCAATGGCGGCAAGGCGACTTTACATTCCTTTAGTTGCCCTCTCAATGGCGGCAAGGCGACTTTACATTCCTTTAGTTGCCCTCTCAATGGCGGCAAGGCGACTTTACATTCCTTTAGTTGCCCTCTCAATGGCGGCAAGGCGACTTTACATTCCTTTAGTTGCCCTCTCAATGGCGGCAAGGCGACTTTACATTCCTTTAGTTGCCCTCTCAATGGCGGCAAGGCGACTTTACATTCCTTTAGTTGCCCTCTCAATGGCGGCAAGGCGACTTTACATTCCTTTAGTTGCCCTCTCAATGGCGGCAAGGCGACTTTACATTCCTTTAGTTGCCCTCTCAATGGCGGCAAGGCGACTTTACATTCCTTTAGTTGCCCTCTCAATGGCGGCAAGGCGACTTTACATTCCTTTAGTTGCCCTCTCAATGGCGGCAGATGAAGGCGACTTTACATTCCTTTAGTTGCCCTCTCAATGGCGGCAAGGCGACTTTACATTCCTTTAGTTGCCCTCTCAATGGCGGCAAGGCGACTTTACATTCCTTTAGTTGCCCTCTCAATGGCGGCAAGGCGACTTTACATTCCTTTAGTTGCCCTCTCAATGGCGGCAAGGCGACTTTACATTCCTTTAGTTGCCCTCTCAATGGCGGCAAGGCGACTTTACATTCCTTTAGTTGCCCTCTCAATGGCGGCAAGGCGACTTTACATTCCTTTAGTTGCCCTCTCAATGGCGGCAGATGAAGGCGACTTTACATTCCTTTAGTTGCCCTCTCAATGGCGGCAGATGAAGGCGACTTTACATTCCTTTAGTTGCCCTCTCAATGGCGGCAGATGAAGGCGACTTTACATTCCTTTAGTTGCCCTCTCAATGGCGGCAGATGAAGGCGACTTTACATTCCTTTAGTTGCCCTCTCAATGGCGGCAAGGCGACTTTACATTCCTTTAGTTGCCCTCTCAATGGCGGCAGATGAAGGCGACTTTACATTCCTTTAGTTGCCCTCTCAATGGCGGCAGATGAAGGCGACTTTACATTCCTTTAGTTGCCCTCTCAATGGCGGCAGATGAAGGCGACTTTACATTCCTTTAGTTGCCCTCTCAATGGCGGCAGATGAAGGCGACTTTACATTCCTTTAGTTGCCCTCTCAATGGCGGCAGATGAAGGCGACTTTACATTCCTTTAGTTGCCCTCTCAATGGCGGCAGATGAAGGCGACTTTACATTCCTTTAGTTGCCCTCTCAATGGCGGCAGATGAAGGCGACTTTACATTCCTTTAGTTGCCCTCTCAATGGCGGCAGATGAAGGCGACTTTACATTCCTTTAGTTGCCCTCTCAATGGCGGCAGATGAAGGCGACTTTACATTCCTTTAGTTGCCCTCTCAATGGCGGCAGATGAAGGCGACTTTACATTCCTTTAGTTGCCCTCTCAATGGCGGCAGATGAAGGCGACTTTACATTCCTTTAGTTGCCCTCTCAATGGCGGCAGATGAAGGCGACTTTACATTCCTTTAGTTGCCCTCTCAATGGCGGCAGATGAAGGCGACTTTACATTCCTTTAGTTGCCCTCTCAATGGCGGCAGATGAAGGCGACTTTACATTCCTTTAGTTGCCCTCTCAATGGCGGCAGATGAAGGCGACTTTACATTCCTTTAGTTGCCCTCTCAATGGCGGCAGATGAAGGCGACTTTACATTCCTTTAGTTGCCCTCTCAATGGCGGCAGATGAAGGCGACTTTACATTCCTTTAGTTGCCCTCTCAATGGCGGCAGATGAAGGCGACTTTACATTCCTTTAGTTGCCCTCTCAATGGCGGCAGATGAAGGCGACTTTACATTCCTTTAGTTGCCCTCTCAATGGCGGCAGATGAAGGCGACTTTACATTCCTTTAGTTGCCCTCTCAATGGCGGCAGATGAAGGCGACTTTACATTCCTTTAGTTGCCCTCTCAATGGCGGCAGATGAAGGCGACTTTACATTCCTTTAGTTGCCCTCTCAATGGCGGCAGATGAAGGCGACTTTACATTCCTTTAGTTGCCCTCTCAATGGCGGCAGATGAAGGCGACTTTACATTCCTTTAGTTGCCCTCTCAATGGCGGCAGATGAAGGCGACTTTACATTCCTTTAGTTGCCCTCTCAATGGCGGCAGATGAAGGCGACTTTACATTCCTTTAGTTGCCCTCTCAATGGCGGCAGATGAAGGCGACTTTACATTCCTTTAGTTGCCCTCTCAATGGCGGCAGATGAAGGCGACTTTACATTCCTTTAGTTGCCCTCTCAATGGCGGCAGATGAAGGCGACTTTACATTCCTTTAGTTGCCCTCTCAATGGCGGCAGATGAAGGCGACTTTACATTCCTTTAGTTGCCCTCTCAATGGCGGCAGATGAAGGCGACTTTACATTCCTTTAGTTGCCCTCTCAATGGCGGCAGATGAAGGCGACTTTACATTCCTTTAGTTGCCCTCTCAATGGCGGCAGATGAAGGCGACTTTACATTCCTTTAGTTGCCCTCTCAATGGCGGCAGATGAAGGCGACTTTACATTCCTTTAGTTGCCCTCTCAATGGCGGCAGATGAAGGCGACTTTACATTCCTTTAGTTGCCCTCTCAATGGCGGCAGATGAAGGCGACTTTACATTCCTTTAGTTGCCCTCTCAATGGCGGCAGATGAAGGCGACTTTACATTCCTTTAGTTGCCCTCTCAATGGCGGCAGATGAAGGCGACTTTACATTCCTTTAGTTGCCCTCTCAATGGCGGCAGATGAAGGCGACTTTACATTCCTTTAGTTGCCCTCTCAATGGCGGCAGATGAAGGCGACTTTACATTCCTTTAGTTGCCCTCTCAATGGCGGCAAGGCGACTTTACATTCCTTTAGTTGCCCTCTCAATGGCGGCAGATGAAGGCGACTTTACATTCCTTTAGTTGCCCTCTCAATGGCGGCAAGGCGACTTTACATTCCTTTAGTTGCCCTCTCAATGGCGGCAGATGAAGGCGACTTTACATTCCTTTAGTTGCCCTCTCAATGGCGGCAAGGCGACTTTACATTCCTTTAGTTGCCCTCTCAATGGCGGCAGATGAAGGCGACTTTACATTCCTTTAGTTGCCCTCTCAATGGCGGCAGATGAAGGCGACTTTACATTCCTTTAGTTGCCCTCTCAATGGCGGCAAGGCGACTTTACATTCCTTTAGTTGCCCTCTCAATGGCGGCAAGGCGACTTTACATTCCTTTAGTTGCCCTCTCAATGGCGGCAAGGCGACTTTACATTCCTTTAGTTGCCCTCTCAATGGCGGCAAGGCGACTTTACATTCCTTTAGTTGCCCTCTCAATGGCGGCAAGGCGACTTTACATTCCTTTAGTTGCCCTCTCAATGGCGGCAAGGCGACTTTACATTCCTTTAGTTGCCCTCTCAATGGCGGCAAGGCGACTTTACATTCCTTTAGTTGCCCTCTCAATGGCGGCAAGGCGACTTTACATTCCTTTAGTTGCCCTCTCAATGGCGGCAAGGCGACTTTACATTCCTTTAGTTGCCCTCTCAATGGCGGCAAGGCGACTTTACATTCCTTTAGTTGCCCTCTCAATGGCGGCAAGGCGACTTTACATTCCTTTAGTTGCCCTCTCAATGGCGGCAAGGCGACTTTACATTCCTTTAGTTGCCCTCTCAATGGCGGCAAGGCGACTTTACATTCCTTTAGTTGCCCTCTCAATGGCGGCAAGGCGACTTTACATTCCTTTAGTTGCCCTCTCAATGGCGGCAAGGCGACTTTACATTCCTTTAGTTGCCCTCTCAATGGCGGCAAGGCGACTTTACATTCCTTTAGTTGCCCTCTCAATGGCGGCAAGGCGACTTTACATTCCTTTAGTTGCCCTCTCAATGGCGGCAAGGCGACTTTACATTCCTTTAGTTGCCCTCTCAATGGCGGCAAGGCGACTTTACATTCCTTTAGTTGCCCTCTCAATGGCGGCAAGGCGACTTTACATTCCTTTAGTTGCCCTCTCAATGGCGGCAAGGCGACTTTACATTCCTTTAGTTGCCCTCTCAATGGCGGCAAGGCGACTTTACATTCCTTTAGTTGCCCTCTCAATGGCGGCAAGGCGACTTTACATTCCTTTAGTTGCCCTCTCAATGGCGGCAAGGCGACTTTACATTCCTTTAGTTGCCCTCTCAATGGCGGCAAGGCGACTTTACATTCCTTTAGTTGCCCTCTCAATGGCGGCAAGGCGACTTTACATTCCTTTAGTTGCCCTCTCAATGGCGGCAAGGCGACTTTACATTCCTTTAGTTGCCCTCTCAATGGCGGGCAAGGCGACTTTACATTCCTTTAGTTGCCCTCTCAATGGCGGCAAGGCGACTTTACATTCCTTTAGTTGCCCTCTCAATGGCGGCAAGGCGACTTTACATTCCTTTAGTTGCCCTCTCAATGGCGGCAAGGCGACTTTACATTCCTTTAGTTGCCCTCTCAATGGCGGCAAGGCGACTTTACATTCCTTTAGTTGCCCTCTCAATGGCGGCAAGGCGACTTTACATTCCTTTAGTTGCCCTCTCAATGGCGGCAAGGCGACTTTACATTCCTTTAGTTGCCCTCTCAATGGCGGCAAGGCGACTTTACATTCCTTTAGTTGCCCTCTCAATGGCGGCAAGGCGACTTTACATTCCTTTAGTTGCCCTCTCAATGGCGGCAAGGCGACTTTACATTCCTTTAGTTGCCCTCTCAATGGCGGCAAGGCGACTTTACATTCCTTTAGTTGCCCTCTCAATGGCGGCAAGGCGACTTTACATTCCTTTAGTTGCCCTCTCAATGGCGGCAAGGCGACTTTACATTCCTTTAGTTGCCCTCTCAATGGCGGCAAGGCGACTTTACATTCCTTTAGTTGCCCTCTCAATGGCGGCAAGGCGACTTTACATTCCTTTAGTTGCCCTCTCAATGGCGGCAAGGCGACTTTACATTCCTTTAGTTGCCCTCTCAATGGCGGCAAGGCGACTTTACATTCCTTTAGTTGCCCTCTCAATGGCGGCAAGGCGACTTTACATTCCTTTAGTTGCCCTCTCAATGGCGGCAAGGCGACTTTACATTCCTTTAGTTGCCCTCTCAATGGCGGCAAGGCGACTTTACATTCCTTTAGTTGCCCTCTCAATGGCGGCAAGGCGACTTTACATTCCTTTAGTTGCCCTCTCAATGGCGGCAGATGAAGGCGACTTTACATTCCTTTAGTTGCCCTCTCAATGGCGGCAAGGCGACTTTACATTCCTTTAGTTGCCCTCTCAATGGCGGCAGATGAAGGCGACTTTACATTCCTTTAGTTGCCCTCTCAATGGCGGCAAGGCGACTTTACATTCCTTTAGTTGCCCTCTCAATGGCGGCAAGGCGACTTTACATTCCTTTAGTTGCCCTCTCAATGGCGGCAGATGAAGGCGACTTTACATTCCTTTAGTTGCCCTCTCAATGGCGGCAGATGAAGGCGACTTTACATTCCTTTAGTTGCCCTCTCAATGGCGGCAGATGAAGGCGACTTTACATTCCTTTAGTTGCCCTCTCAATGGCGGCAGATGAAGGCGACTTTACATTCCTTTAGTTGCCCTCTCAATGGCGGCAGATGAAGGCGACTTTACATTCCTTTAGTTGCCCTCTCAATGGCGGCAGATGAAGGCGACTTTACATTCCTTTAGTTGCCCTCTCAATGGCGGCAGATGAAGGCGACTTTACATTCCTTTAGTTGCCCTCTCAATGGCGGCAAGGCGACTTTACATTCCTTTAGTTGCCCTCTCAATGGCGGCAGATGAAGGCGACTTTACATTCCTTTAGTTGCCCTCTCAATGGCGGTAGATGAAGGCGACTTTACATTCCTTTAGTTGCCCTCTCAATGGCGGCAAGGCGACTTTACATTCCTTTAGTTGCCCTCTCAATGGCGGCAGATGAAGGCGACTTTACATTCCTTTAGTTGCCCTCTCAATGGCGGCAAGGGGACTTTACATTCCTTTAGTTGCCCTCTCAATGGCGGCAGATGAAGGCGACTTTACATTCCTTTAGTTGCCCTCTCAATGGCGGTAGATGAAGGCGACTTTACATTCCTTTAGTTGCCCTCTCAATGGCGGTAGATGAAGGCGACTTTACATTCCTTTAGTTGCCCTCTCAATGGCGGCAAGGCGACTTTACATTCCTTTAGTTGCCCTCTCAATGGCGGTAGATGAAGGCGACTTTACATTCCTTTAGTTGCCCTCTCAATGGCGGTAGATGAAGGCGACTTTACATTCCTTTAGTTGCCCTCTCAATGGCGGTAGATGAAGGCGACTTTACATTCCTTTAGTTGCCCTCTCAATGGCGGCAAGGCGACTTTACATTCCTTTAGTTGCCCTCTCAATGGCGGTAGATGAAGGCGACTTTACATTCCTTTAGTTGTCCTCTCAATGGCGGCAAGGGGACTTTACATTCCTTTAGTTGCCCTCTCAATGGCGGTAGATGAAGGCGACTTTACATTCCTTTAGTTGCCCTCTCAATGGCGGTAGATGAAGGCGACTTTACATTCCTTTAGTTGCCCTCTCAATGGCGGTAGATGAAGGCGACTTTACATTCCTTTAGTTGCCCTCTCAATGGCGGTAGATGAAGGCGACTTTACATTCCTTTAGTTGCCCTCTCAATGGCGGTAGATGAAGGCGACTTTACATTCCTTTAGTTGCCCTCTCAATGGCGGTAGATGAAGGCGACTTTACATTCCTTTAGTTGCCCTCTCAATGGCGGTAGATGAAGGCGACTTTACATTCCTTTAGTTGCCCTCTCAATGGCGGCAAGGCGACTTTACATTCCTTTAGTTGCCCTCTCAATGGCGGCAGATGAAGGCGACTTTACATTCCTTTAGTTGCCCTCTCAATGGCGGCAAGGCGACTTTACATTCCTTTAGTTGCCCTCTCAATGGCGGCAAGGCGACTTTACATTCCTTTAGTTGCCCTCTCAATGGCGGCAAGGCGACTTTACATTCCTTTAGTTGCCCTCTCAATGGCGGCAAGGCGACTTTACATTCCTTTAGTTGCCCTCTCAATGGCGGCAAGGCGACTTTACATTCCTTTAGTTGCCCTCTCAATGGCGGCAAGGCGACTTTACATTCCTTTAGTTGCCCTCTCAATGGCGGCAAGGCGACTTTACATTCCTTTAGTTGCCCTCTCAATGGCGGCAAGGCGACTTTACATTCCTTTAGTTGCCCTCTCAATGGCGGCAAGGCGACTTTACATTCCTTTAGTTGCCCTCTCAATGGCGGCAAGGCGACTTTACATTCCTTTAGTTGCCCTCTCAATGGCGGCAGATGAAGGCGACTTTACATTCCTTTAGTTGCCCTCTCAATGGCGGCAAGGCGACTTTACATTCCTTTAGTTGCCCTCTCAATGGCGGCAAGGCGACTTTACATTCCTTTAGTTGCCCTCTCAATGGCGGCAAGGCGACTTTACATTCCTTTAGTTGCCCTCTCAATGGCGGCAAGGCGACTTTACATTCCTTTAGTTGCCCTCTCAATGGCGGCAAGGCGACTTTACATTCCTTTAGTTGCCCTCTCAATGGCGGCAAGGCGACTTTACATTCCTTTAGTTGCCCTCTCAATGGCGGCAGATGAAGGCGACTTTACATTCCTTTAGTTGCCCTCTCAATGGCGGCAAGGCGACTTTACATTCCTTTAGTTGCCCTCTCAATGGCGGCAAGGCGACTTTACATTCCTTTAGTTGCCCTCTCAATGGCGGCAAGGCGACTTTACATTCCTTTAGTTGCCCTCTCAATGGCGGCAAGGCGACTTTACATTCCTTTAGTTGCCCTCTCAATGGCGGCAAGGCGACTTTACATTCCTTTAGTTGCCCTCTCAATGGCGGCAAGGCGACTTTACATTCCTTTAGTTGCCCTCTCAATGGCGGCAAGGCGACTTTACATTCCTTTAGTTGCCCTCTCAATGGCGGCAAGGCGACTTTACATTCCTTTAGTTGCCCTCTCAATGGCGGCAAGGCGACTTTACATTCCTTTAGTTGCCCTCTCAATGGCGGCAAGGCGACTTTACATTCCTTTAGTTGCCCTCTCAATGGCGGCAAGGCGACTTTACATTCCTTTAGTTGCCCTCTCAATGGCGGCAAGGCGACTTTACATTCCTTTAGTTGCCCTCTCAATGGCGGCAGATGAAGGCGACTTTACATTCCTTTAGTTGCCCTCTCAATGGCGGCAAGGCGACTTTACATTCCTTTAGTTGCCCTCTCAATGGCGGCAAGGCGACTTTACATTCCTTTAGTTGCCCTCTCAATGGCGGCAAGGCGACTTTACATTCCTTTAGTTGCCCTCTCAATGGCGGCAAGGCGACTTTACATTCCTTTAGTTGCCCTCTCAATGGCGGCAAGGCGACTTTACATTCCTTTAGTTGCCCTCTCAATGGCGGCAGATGAAGGCGACTTTACATTCCTTTAGTTGCCCTCTCAATGGCGGCAAGGCGACTTTACATTCCTTTAGTTGCCCTCTCAATGGCGGCAAGGCGACTTTACATTCCTTTAGTTGCCCTCTCAATGGCGGCAAGGCGACTTTACATTCCTTTAGTTGCCCTCTCAATGGCGGCAAGGCGACTTTACATTCCTTTAGTTGCCCTCTCAATGGCGGCAAGGCGACTTTACATTCCTTTAGTTGCCCTCTCAATGGCGGCAAGGCGACTTTACATTCCTTTAGTTGCCCTCTCAATGGCGGCAAGGCGACTTTACATTCCTTTAGTTGCCCTCTCAATGGCGGCAAGGCGACTTTACATTCCTTTAGTTGCCCTCTCAATGGCGGCAAGGCGACTTTACATTCCTTTAGTTGCCCTCTCAATGGCGGCAAGGCGACTTTACATTCCTTTAGTTGCCCTCTCAATGGCGGCAAGGCGACTTTACATTCCTTTAGTTGCCCTCTCAATGGCGGCAAGGCGACTTTACATTCCTTTAGTTGCCCTCTCAATGGCGGCAAGGCGACTTTACATTCCTTTAGTTGCCCTCTCAATGGCGGCAAGGCGACTTTACATTCCTTTAGTTGCCCTCTCAATGGCGGCAAGGCGACTTTACATTCCTTTAGTTGCCCTCTCAATGGCGGCAAGGCGACTTTACATTCCTTTAGTTGCCCTCTCAATGGCGGCAAGGCGACTTTACATTCCTTTAGTTGCCCTCTCAATGGCGGCAAGGCGACTTTACATTCCTTTAGTTGCCCTCTCAATGGCGGCAAGGCGACTTTACATTCCTTTAGTTGCCCTCTCAATGGCGGCAAGGCGACTTTACATTCCTTTAGTTGCCCTCTCAATGGCGGCAAGGCGACTTTACATTCCTTTAGTTGCCCTCTCAATGGCGGCAAGGCGACTTTACATTCCTTTAGTTGCCCTCTCAATGGCGGTAGATGAAGGCGACTTTACATTCCTTTAGTTGCCCTCTCAATGGCGGCAAGGCGACTTTACATTCCTTTAGTTGCCCTCTCAATGGCGGTAGATGAAGGCGACTTTACATTCCTTTAGTTGCCCTCTCAATGGCGGCAAGGCGACTTTACATTCCTTTAGTTGCCCTCTCAATGGCGGCAAGGCGACTTTACATTCCTTTAGTTGCCCTCTCAATGGCGGTAGATGAAGGCGACTTTACATTCCTTTAGTTGCCCTCTCAATGGCGGTAGATGAAGGCGACTTTACATTCCTTTAGTTGCCCTCTCAATGGCGGCAGATGAAGGCGACTTTACATTCCTTTAGTTGCCCTCTCAATGGCGGTAGATGAAGGCGACTTTACATTCCTTTAGTTGCCCTCTCAATGGCGGTAGATGAAGGCGACTTTACATTCCTTTAGTTGCCCTCTCAATGGCGGTAGATGAAGGCGACTTTACATTCCTTTAGTTGCCCTCTCAATGGCGGTAGATGAAGGCGACTTTACATTCCTTTAGTTGCCCTCTCAATGGCGGCAAGGCGACTTTACATTCCTTTAGTTGCCCTCTCAATGGCGGTAGATGAAGGCGACTTTACATTCCTTTAGTTGCCCTCTCAATGGCGGTAGATGAAGGCGACTTTACATTCCTTTAGTTGCCCTCTCAATGGCGGCAAGGCGACTTTACATTCCTTTAGTTGCCCTCTCAATGGCGGTAGATGAAGGCGACTTTACATTCCTTTAGTTGCCCTCTCAATGGCGGCAAGGGGACTTTACATTCCTTTAGTTGCCCTCTCAATGGCGGTAGATGAAGGCGACTTTACATTCCTTTAGTTGTCCTCTCAATGGCGGTAGATGAAGGCGACTTTACATTCCTTTAGTTGCCCTCTCAATGGCGGTAGATGAAGGCGACTTTACATTCCTTTAGTTGCCCTCTCAATGGCGGCAAGGGGACTTTACATTCCTTTAGTTGCCCTCTCAATGGCGGTAGATGAAGGCGACTTTACATTCCTTTAGTTGCCCTCTCAATGGCGGCAGATGAAGGCGACTTTACATTCCTTTAGTTGCCCTCTCAATGGCGGTAGATGAAGGCGACTTTACATTCCTTTAGTTGCCCTCTCAATGGCGGCAAGGGGACTTTACATTCCTTTAGTTGCCCTCTCAATGGCGGTAGATGAAGGCGACTTTACATTCCTTTAGTTGTCCTCTCAATGGCGGCAAGGGGACTTTACATTCCTTTAGTTGCCCTCTCAATGGCGGTAGATGAAGGCGACTTTACATTCCTTTAGTTGCCCTCTCAATGGCGGCAAGGCGACTTTACATTCCTTTAGTTGCCCTCTCAATGGCGGCAGATGAAGGCGACTTTACATTCCTTTAGTTGCCCTCTCAATGGCGGCAAGGCGACTTTACATTCCTTTAGTTGCCCTCTCAATGGCGGCAAGGCGACTTTACATTCCTTTAGTTGCCCTCTCAATGGCGGCAAGGCGACTTTACATTCCTTTAGTTGCCCTCTCAATGGCGGCAGATGAAGGCGACTTTACATTCCTTTAGTTGCCCTCTCAATGGCGGCAAGGCGACTTTACATTCCTTTAGTTGCCCTCTCAATGGCGGCAAGGCGACTTTACATTCCTTTAGTTGCCCTCTCAATGGCGGCAAGGCGACTTTACATTCCTTTAGTTGCCCTCTCAATGGCGGCAGATGAAGGCGACTTTACATTCCTTTAGTTGCCCTCTCAATGGCGGCAAGGCGACTTTACATTCCTTTAGTTGCCCTCTCAATGGCGGCAAGGCGACTTTACATTCCTTTAGTTGCCCTCTCAATGGCGGCAAGGCGACTTTACATTCCTTTAGTTGCCCTCTCAATGGCGGCAAGGCGACTTTACATTCCTTTAGTTGCCCTCTCAATGGCGGCAAGGCGACTTTACATTCCTTTAGTTGCCCTCTCAATGGCGGCAAGGCGACTTTACATTCCTTTAGTTGCCCTCTCAATGGCGGCAAGGCGACTTTACATTCCTTTAGTTGCCCTCTCAATGGCGGCAAGGCGACTTTACATTCCTTTAGTTGCCCTCTCAATGGCGGCAAGGCGACTTTACATTCCTTTAGTTGCCCTCTCAATGGCGGCAGATGAAGGCGACTTTACATTCCTTTAGTTGCCCTCTCAATGGCGGCAAGGCGACTTTACATTCCTTTAGTTGCCCTCTCAATGGCGGCAAGGCGACTTTACATTCCTTTAGTTGCCCTCTCAATGGCGGCAAGGCGACTTTACATTCCTTTAGTTGCCCTCTCAATGGCGGCAAGGCGACTTTACATTCCTTTAGTTGCCCTCTCAATGGCGGCAAGGCGACTTTACATTCCTTTAGTTGCCCTCTCAATGGCGGCAAGGCGACTTTACATTCCTTTAGTTGCCCTCTCAATGGCGGCAAGGCGACTTTACATTCCTTTAGTTGCCCTCTCAATGGCGGCAGATGAAGGCGACTTTACATTCCTTTAGTTGCCCTCTCAATGGCGGCAAGGCGACTTTACATTCCTTTAGTTGCCCTCTCAATGGCGGCAAGGCGACTTTACATTCCTTTAGTTGCCCTCTCAATGGCGGCAAGGCGACTTTACATTCCTTTAGTTGCCCTCTCAATGGCGGCAAGGCGACTTTACATTCCTTTAGTTGCCCTCTCAATGGCGGCAAGGCGACTTTACATTCCTTTAGTTGCCCTCTCAATGGCGGCAAGGCGACTTTACATTCCTTTAGTTGCCCTCTCAATGGCGGCAAGGCGACTTTACATTCCTTTAGTTGCCCTCTCAATGGCGGCAAGGCGACTTTACATTCCTTTAGTTGCCCTCTCAATGGCGGCAGATGAAGGCGACTTTACATTCCTTTAGTTGCCCTCTCAATGGCGGCAAGGCGACTTTACATTCCTTTAGTTGCCCTCTCAATGGCGGCAAGGCGACTTTACATTCCTTTAGTTGCCCTCTCAATGGCGGCAAGGCGACTTTACATTCCTTTAGTTGCCCTCTCAATGGCGGCAGATGAAGGCGACTTTACATTCCTTTAGTTGCCCTCTCAATGGCGGCAAGGCGACTTTACATTCCTTTAGTTGCCCTCTCAATGGCGGCAAGGCGACTTTACATTCCTTTAGTTGCCCTCTCAATGGCGGCAAGGCGACTTTACATTCCTTTAGTTGCCCTCTCAATGGCGGCAAGGCGACTTTACATTCCTTTAGTTGCCCTCTCAATGGCGGCAAGGCGACTTTACATTCCTTTAGTTGCCCTCTCAATGGCGGCAAGGCGACTTTACATTCCTTTAGTTGCCCTCTCAATGGCGGCAGATGAAGGCGACTTTACATTCCTTTAGTTGCCCTCTCAATGGCGGCAAGGCGACTTTACATTCCTTTAGTTGCCCTCTCAATGGCGGCAAGGCGACTTTACATTCCTTTAGTTGCCCTCTCAATGGCGGCAAGGCGACTTTACATTCCTTTAGTTGCCCTCTCAATGGCGGCAAGGCGACTTTACATTCCTTTAGTTGCCCTCTCAATGGCGGCAAGGCGACTTTACATTCCTTTAGTTGCCCTCTCAATGGCGGCAGATGAAGGCGACTTTACATTCCTTTAGTTGCCCTCTCAATGGCGGCAAGGCGACTTTACATTCCTTTAGTTGCCCTCTCAATGGCGGCAAGGCGACTTTACATTCCTTTAGTTGCCCTCTCAATGGCGGCAAGGCGACTTTACATTCCTTTAGTTGCCCTCTCAATGGCGGCAAGGCGACTTTACATTCCTTTAGTTGCCCTCTCAATGGCGGCAAGGCGACTTTACATTCCTTTAGTTGCCCTCTCAATGGCGGCAAGGCGACTTTACATTCCTTTAGTTGCCCTCTCAATGGCGGCAAGGCGACTTTACATTCCTTTAGTTGCCCTCTCAATGGCGGCAAGGCGACTTTACATTCCTTTAGTTGCCCTCTCAATGGCGGCAAGGCGACTTTACATTCCTTTAGTTGCCCTCTCAATGGCGGCAAGGCGACTTTACATTCCTTTAGTTGCCCTCTCAATGGCGGCAAGGCGACTTTACATTCCTTTAGTTGCCCTCTCAATGGCAGATGAAGGCGACTTTACATTCCTTTAGTTGCCCTCTCAATGGCGGCAAGGCGACTTTACATTCCTTTAGTTGCCCTCTCAATGGCGGCAAGGCGACTTTACATTCCTTTAGTTGCCCTCTCAATGGCGGCAAGGCGACTTTACATTCCTTTAGTTGCCCTCTCAATGGCGGCAAGGCGACTTTACATTCCTTTAGTTGCCCTCTCAATGGCGGCAAGGCGACTTTACATTCCTTTAGTTGCCCTCTCAATGGCGGCAAGGCGACTTTACATTCCTTTAGTTGCCCTCTCAATGGCGGCAAGGCGACTTTACATTCCTTTAGTTGCCTCTCAATGGCGGCAAGGCGACTTTACATTCCTTTAGTTGCCCTCTCAATGGCGGCAAGGCGACTTTACATTCCTTTAGTTGCCCTCTCAATGGCGGCAAGGCGACTTTACATTCCTTTAGTTGCCCTCTCAATGGCGGTAGATGAAGGCGACTTTACATTCCTTTAGTTGCCCTCTCAATGGCGGCAAGGCGACTTTACATTCCTTTAGTTGCCCTCTCAATGGCGGTAGATGAAGGCGACTTTACATTCCTTTAGTTGCCCTCTCAATGGCGGCAAGGCGACTTTACATTCCTTTAGTTGCCCTCTCAATGGCGGCAAGGCGACTTTACATTCCTTTAGTTGCCCTCTCAATGGCGGTAGATGAAGGCGACTTTACATTCCTTTAGTTGCCCTCTCAATGGCGGTAGATGAAGGCGACTTTACATTCCTTTAGTTGTCCTCTCAATGGCGGTAGATGAAGGCGACTTTACATTCCTTTAGTTGCCCTCTCAATGGCGGTAGATGAAGGCGACTTTACATTCCTTTAGTTGCCCTCTCAATGGCGGTAGATGAAGGCGACTTTACATTCCTTTAGTTGCCCTCTCAATGGCGGTAGATGAAGGCGACTTTACATTCCTTTAGTTGCCCTCTCAATGGCGGTAGATGAAGGCGACTTTACATTCCTTTAGTTGCCCTCTCAATGGCGGCAAGGCGACTTTACATTCCTTTAGTTGCCCTCTCAATGGCGGTAGATGAAGGCGACTTTACATTCCTTTAGTTGCCCTCTCAATGGCGGTAGATGAAGGCGACTTTACATTCCTTTAGTTGCCCTCTCAATGGCGGCAAGGCGACTTTACATTCCTTTAGTTGCCCTCTCAATGGCGGTAGATGAAGGCGACTTTACATTCCTTTAGTTGCCCTCTCAATGGCGGCAAGGGGACTTTACATTCCTTTAGTTGCCCTCTCAATGGCGGTAGATGAAGGCGACTTTACATTCCTTTAGTTGTCCTCTCAATGGCGGTAGATGAAGGCGACTTTACATTCCTTTAGTTGCCCTCTCAATGGCGGTAGATGAAGGCGACTTTACATTCCTTTAGTTGCCCTCTCAATGGCGGCAAGGGGACTTTACATTCCTTTAGTTGCCCTCTCAATGGCGGTAGATGAAGGCGACTTTACATTCCTTTAGTTGTCCTCTCAATGGCGGTAGATGAAGGCGACTTTACATTCCTTTAGTTGCCCTCTCAATGGCGGTAGATGAAGGCGACTTTACATTCCTTTAGTTGTCCTCTCAATGGCGGCAAGGGGACTTTACATTCCTTTAGTTGCCCTCTCAATGGCGGTAGATGAAGGCGACTTTACATTCCTTTAGTTGTCCTCTCAATGGCGGCAAGGGGACTTTACATTCCTTTAGTTGCCCTCTCAATGGCGGTAGATGAAGGCGACTTTACATTCCTTTAGTTGCCCTCTCAATGGCGGTAGATGAAGGCGACTTTACATTCCTTTAGTTGCCCTCTCAATGGCGGTAGATGAAGGCGACTTTACATTCCTTTAGTTGCCCTCTCAATGGCGGTAGATGAAGGCGACTTTACATTCCTTTAGTTGTCCTCTCAATGGCGGTAGATGAAGGCGACTTTACATTCCTTTAGTTGCCCTCTCAATGGCGGTAGATGAAGGCGACTTTACATTTCTTTAGTTGTCCTCTCAATGGCGGTAGATGAAGGCGACTTTACATTCCTTTAGTTGCCCTCTCAATGGCGGCAAGGCGACTTTACATTCCTTTAGTTGCCCTCTCAATGGCGGCAGATGAAGGCGACTTTACATTCCTTTAGTTGCCCTCTCAATGGCGGCAAGGCGACTTTACATTCCTTTAGTTGCCCTCTCAATGGCGGCAAGGCGACTTTACATTCCTTTAGTTGCCCTCTCAATGGCGGCAAGGCGACTTTACATTCCTTTAGTTGCCCTCTCAATGGCGGCAAGGCGACTTTACATTCCTTTAGTTGCCCTCTCAATGGCGGCAAGGCGACTTTACATTCCTTTAGTTGCCCTCTCAATGGCGGCAAGGCGACTTTACATTCCTTTAGTTGCCCTCTCAATGGCGGCAAGGCGACTTTACATTCCTTTAGTTGCCCTCTCAATGGCGGCAAGGCGACTTTACATTCCTTTAGTTGCCCTCTCAATGGCGGCAAGGCGACTTTACATTCCTTTAGTTGCCCTCTCAATGGCGGCAAGGCGACTTTACATTCCTTTAGTTGCCCTCTCAATGGCGGCAGATGAAGGCGACTTTACATTCCTTTAGTTGCCCTCTCAATGGCGGCAAGGCGACTTTACATTCCTTTAGTTGCCCTCTCAATGGCGGCAAGGCGACTTTACATTCCTTTAGTTGCCCTCTCAATGGCGGCAAGGCGACTTTACATTCCTTTAGTTGCCCTCTCAATGGCGGCAAGGCGACTTTACATTCCTTTAGTTGCCCTCTCAATGGCGGCAAGGCGACTTTACATTCCTTTAGTTGCCCTCTCAATGGCGGCAAGGCGACTTTACATTCCTTTAGTTGCCCTCTCAATGGCGGCAGATGAAGGCGACTTTACATTCCTTTAGTTGCCCTCTCAATGGCGGCAAGGCGACTTTACATTCCTTTAGTTGCCCTCTCAATGGCGGCAAGGCGACTTTACATTCCTTTAGTTGCCCTCTCAATGGCGGCAAGGCGACTTTACATTCCTTTAGTTGCCCTCTCAATGGCGGCAAGGCGACTTTACATTCCTTTAGTTGCCCTCTCAATGGCGGCAAGGCGACTTTACATTCCTTTAGTTGCCCTCTCAATGGCGGCAAGGCGACTTTACATTCCTTTAGTTGCCCTCTCAATGGCGGCAAGGCGACTTTACATTCCTTTAGTTGCCCTCTCAATGGCGGCAAGGCGACTTTACATTCCTTTAGTTGCCCTCTCAATGGCGGCAGATGAAGGCGACTTTACATTCCTTTAGTTGCCCTCTCAATGGCGGCAAGGCGACTTTACATTCCTTTAGTTGCCCTCTCAATGGCGGCAAGGCGACTTTACATTCCTTTAGTTGCCCTCTCAATGGCGGCAAGGCGACTTTACATTCCTTTAGTTGCCCTCTCAATGGCGGCAAGGCGACTTTACATTCCTTTAGTTGCCCTCTCAATGGCGGCAGATGAAGGCGACTTTACATTCCTTTAGTTGCCCTCTCAATGGCGGCAAGGCGACTTTACATTCCTTTAGTTGCCCTCTCAATGGCGGCAAGGCGACTTTACATTCCTTTAGTTGCCCTCTCAATGGCGGCAAGGCGACTTTACATTCCTTTAGTTGCCCTCTCAATGGCGGCAAGGCGACTTTACATTCCTTTAGTTGCCCTCTCAATGGCGGCAAGGCGACTTTACATTCCTTTAGTTGCCCTCTCAATGGCGGCAGATGAAGGCGACTTTACATTCCTTTAGTTGCCCTCTCAATGGCGGCAAGGCGACTTTACATTCCTTTAGTTGCCCTCTCAATGGCGGCAAGGCGACTTTACATTCCTTTAGTTGCCCTCTCAATGGCGACAAGGCGACTTTACATTCCTTTAGTTGCCCTCTCAATGGCGGCAAGGCGACTTTACATTCCTTTAGTTGCCCTCTCAATGGCGGCAAGGCGACTTTACATTCCTTTAGTTGCCCTCTCAATGGCGGCAAGGCGACTTTACATTCCTTTAGTTGCCCTCTCAATGGCGGCAAGGCGACTTTACATTCCTTTAGTTGCCCTCTCAATGGCGGCAAGGCGACTTTACATTCCTTTAGTTGCCCTCTCAATGGCGGCAAGGCGACTTTACATTCCTTTAGTTGCCCTCTCAATGGCGGCAAGGCGACTTTACATTCCTTTAGTTGCCCTCTCAATGGCGGCAAGGCGACTTTACATTCCTTTAGTTGCCCTCTCAATGGCGGCAAGGCGACTTTACATTCCTTTAGTTGCCCTCTCAATGGCGGCAAGGCGACTTTACATTCCTTTAGTTGCCCTCTCAATGGCGGCAAGGCGACTTTACATTCCTTTAGTTGCCCTCTCAATGGCGGCAAGGCGACTTTACATTCCTTTAGTTGCCCTCTCAATGGCGGCAAGGCGACTTTACATTCCTTTAGTTGCCCTCTCAATGGCGGCAAGGCGACTTTACATTCCTTTAGTTGCCCTCTCAATGGCGGCAAGGCGACTTTACATTCCTTTAGTTGCCCTCTCAATGGCGGCAAGGCGACTTTACATTCCTTTAGTTGCTCTCTCAATGGCGGCAAGGCGACTTTACATTCCTTTAGTTGCCCTCTCAATGGCGGCAAGGCGACTTTACATTCCTTTAGTTGCCCTCTCAATGGCGGCAAGGCGACTTTACATTCCTTTAGTTGCCCTCTCAATGGCGGTAGATGAAGGCGACTTTACATTCCTTTAGTTGCCCTCTCAATGGCGGCAAGGCGACTTTACATTCCTTTAGTTGCCCTCTCAATGGCGGTAGATGAAGGCGACTTTACATTCCTTTAGTTGCCCTCTCAATGGCGGCAAGGCGACTTTACATTCCTTTAGTTGCCCTCTCAATGGCGGCAAGGCGACTTTACATTCCTTTAGTTGCCCTCTCAATGGCGGTAGATGAAGGCGACTTTACATTCCTTTAGTTGCCCTCTCAATGGCGGTAGATGAAGGCGACTTTACATTCCTTTAGTTGTCCTCTCAATGGCGGTAGATGAAGGCGACTTTACATTCCTTTAGTTGCCCTCTCAATGGCGGTAGATGAAGGCGACTTTACATTCCTTTAGTTGCCCTCTCAATGGCGGTAGATGAAGGCGACTTTACATTCCTTTAGTTGCCCTCTCAATGGCGGTAGATGAAGGCGACTTTACATTCCTTTAGTTGCCCTCTCAATGGCGGTAGATGAAGGCGACTTTACATTCCTTTAGTTGCCCTCTCAATGGCGGCAAGGCGACTTTACATTCCTTTAGTTGCCCTCTCAATGGCGGTAGATGAAGGCGACTTTACATTCCTTTAGTTGCCCTCTCAATGGCGGTAGATGAAGGCGACTTTACATTCCTTTAGTTGCCCTCTCAATGGCGGCAAGGCGACTTTACATTCCTTTAGTTGCCCTCTCAATGGCGGTAGATGAAGGCGACTTTACATTCCTTTAGTTGCCCTCTCAATGGCGGCAAGGGGACTTTACATTCCTTTAGTTGCCCTCTCAATGGCGGTAGATGAAGGCGACTTTACATTCCTTTAGTTGTCCTCTCAATGGCGGTAGATGAAGGCGACTTTACATTCCTTTAGTTGCCCTCTCAATGGCGGTAGATGAAGGCGACTTTACATTCCTTTAGTTGCCCTCTCAATGGCGGCAAGGGGACTTTACATTCCTTTAGTTGCCCTCTCAATGGCGGTAGATGAAGGCGACTTTACATTCCTTTAGTTGTCCTCTCAATGGCGGTAGATGAAGGCGACTTTACATTCCTTTAGTTGCCCTCTCAATGGCGGTAGATGAAGGCGACTTTACATTCCTTTAGTTGTCCTCTCAATGGCGGCAAGGGGACTTTACATTCCTTTAGTTGCCCTCTCAATGGCGGTAGATGAAGGCGACTTTACATTCCTTTAGTTGTCCTCTCAATGGCGGCAAGGGGACTTTACATTCCTTTAGTTGCCCTCTCAATGGCGGTAGATGAAGGCGACTTTACATTCCTTTAGTTGCCCTCTCAATGGCGGTAGATGAAGGCGACTTTACATTCCTTTAGTTGCCCTCTCAATGGCGGTAGATGAAGGCGACTTTACATTCCTTTAGTTGCCCTCTCAATGGCGGTAGATGAAGGCGACTTTACATTCCTTTAGTTGTCCTCTCAATGGCGGTAGATGAAGGCGACTTTACATTCCTTTAGTTGCCCTCTCAATGGCGGTAGATGAAGGCGACTTTACATTCCTTTAGTTGTCCTCTCAATGGCGGTAGATGAAGGCGACTTTACATTCCTTTAGTTGTCCTCTCAATGGCGGCAGATGAAGGCGACTTTACATTCCTTTAGTTGTCCTCTCAATGGCGGCAGATGAAGGCGACTTTACATTCCTTTAGTTGTCCTCTCAATGGCGGTAGATGAAGGCGACTTTACATTCCTTTAGTTGCCCTCTCAATGGCGGTAGATGAAGGCGACTTTACATTCCTTTAGTTGTCCTCTCAATGGCGGTAGATGAAGGCGACTTTACATTCCTTTAGTTGTCCTCTCAATGGCGGTAGATGAAGGCGACTTTACATTCCTTTAGTTGTCCTCTCAATGGCGGTAGATGAAGGCGACTTTACATTCCTTTAGTTGTCCTCTCAATGGCGGTAGATGAAGGCGACTTTACATTCCTTTAGTTGTCCTCTCAATGGCGGTAGATGAAGGCGACTTTACATTCCTTTAGTTGCCCTCTCAATGGCGGTAGATGAAGGCGACTTTACATTCCTTTAGTTGTTGTCTCAATGGCGGTAGATGAAGGCGACTTTACATTCCTTTAGTTGTTGTCTCAATGGCGGTAGATGAAGGCGACTTTACATTCCTTTAGTTGTCCTCTCAATGGCGGTAGATGAAGGCGACTTTACATTCCTTTAGTTGTCCTCTCAATGGCGGTAGATGAAGGCGACTTTACATTCCTTTAGTTGTCCTCTCAATGGCGGTAGATGAAGGCGACTTTACATTCCTTTAGTTGCCCTCTCAATGGCGGTAGATGAAGGCGACTTTACATTCCTTTAGTTGTTGTCTCAATGGCGGCAGATGAAGGCGACTTTACATTCCTTTAGTTGTTGTCTCAATGGCGGCAGATGAAGGCGACTTTACATTCCTTTAGTTGTTGTCTCAATGGCGGCAGATGAAGGCGACTTTACATTCCTTTAGTTGCCCTCTCAATGGCGGCAGATGAAGGCGACTTTACATTCCTTTAGTTGCCCTCTCAATGGCGGTAGATGAAGGCGACTTTACATTCCTTTAGTTGCCCTCTCAATGGCGGCAGATGAAGGCGGCTTTACATTCCTTTAGTTGCCCTCTCAATGGCGGTAGATGAAGGCGACTTTACATTCCTTTAGTTGCCCTCTCAATGGCGGTAGATGAAGGCGACTTTACATTCCTTTAGTTGCCCTCTCAATGGCGGCAGATGAAGGCGACTTTACATTCCTTTAGTTGCCCTCTCAATGGCGGTAGATGAAGGCGACTTTACATTCCTTTAGTTGCCCTCTCAATGGCGGCAGATGAAGGCGACTTTACATTCCTTTAGTTGCCCTCTCAATGGCGGTAGATGAAGGCGACTTTACATTCCTTTAGTTGCCCTCTCAATGGCGGCAGATGAAGGCGACTTTACATTCCTTTAGTTGCCCTCTCAATGGCGGTAGATGAAGGCGACTTTACATTCCTTTAGTTGCCCTCTCAATGGCGGCAGATGAAGGCGACTTTACATTCCTTTAGTTGCCCTCTCAATGGCGGTAGATGAAGGCGACTTTACATTCCTTTAGTTGCCCTCTCAATGGCGGTAGATGAAGGCGACTTTACATTCCTTTAGTTGCCCTCTCAATGGCGGCAGATGAAGGCGACTTTACATTCCTTTAGTTGCCCTCTCAATGGCGGTAGATGAAGGCGACTTTACATTCCTTTAGTTGCCCTCTCAATGGCGGCAGATGAAGGCGACTTTACATTCCTTTAGTTGTCCTCTCAATGGCGGTAGATGAAGGCGACTTTACATTCCTTTAGTTGCCCTCTCAATGGCGGCAGATGAAGGCGACTTTACATTCCTTTAGTTGCCCTCTCAATGGCGGCAGATGAAGGCGACTTTACATTCCTTTAGTTGCCCTCTCAATGGCGGCAGATGAAGGCGACTTTACATTCCTTTAGTTGCCCTCTCAATGGCGGTAGATGAAGGCGACTTTACATTCCTTTAGTTGCCCTCTCAATGGCGGCAGATGAAGGCGACTTTACATTCCTTTAGTTGCCCTCTCAATGGCGGCAGATGAAGGCGACTTTACATTCCTTTAGTTGCCCTCTCAATGGCGGTAGATGAAGGCGACTTTACATTCCTTTAGTTGCCCTCTCAATGGCGGCAGATGAAGGCGACTTTACATTCCTTTAGTTGCCCTCTCAATGGCGGTAGATGAAGGCGACTTTACATTCCTTTAGTTGCCCTCTCAATGGCGGCAGATGAAGGCGACTTTAAATTCCTTTAGTTGTGCTCTCAATGGCGGCAGATGAAGGCGACTTTACATTCCTTTAGTTGCCCTCTCAATGGCGGTAGATGAAGGCGACTTTACATTCCTTTAGTTGCCCTCTCAATGGCGGCAGATGAAGGCGACTTTACATTCCTTTAGTTGTCCTCTCAATGGCGGCAGATGAAGGCGACTTTACATTCCTTTAGTTGTCCTCTCAATGGCGGTAGATGAAGGCGACTTTACATTCCTTTAGTTGTCCTCTCAATGGCGGCAGATGAAGGCGACTTTACATTCCTTTAGTTGCCCTCTCAATGGCGGCAGATGAAGGCGACTTTACATTCCTTTAGTTGTCCTCTCAATGGCGGCAGATGAAGGCGACTTTACATTCCTTTAGTTGTCCTCTCAATGGCGGCAGATGAAGGCGACTTTACATTCCTTTAGTTGCCCTCTCAATGGCGGCAGATGAAGGCGACTTTACATTCCTTTAGTTGCCCTCTCAATGGCGGCAGATGAAGGCGACTTTACATTCCTTTAGTTGCCCTCTCAATGGCGGCAGATGAAGGCGACTTTACATTCCTTTAGTTGTCCTCTCAATGGCGGCAGATGAAGGCGACTTTACATTCCTTTAGTTGTCCTCTCAATGGCGGCAGATGAAGGCGACTTTACATTCCTTTAGTTGCCCTCTCAATGGCGGCAGATGAAGGCGACTTTACATTCCTTTAGTTGTCCTCTCAATGGCGGCAGATGAAGGCGACTTTACATTCCTTTAGTTGTCCTCTCAATGGCGGTAGATGAAGGCGACTTTACATTCCTTTAGTTGCCCTCTCAATGGCGGTAGATGAAGGCTACTTTACATTCCTTTAGTTGTCCTCTCAATGGCGGCAGATGAAGGCGACTTTACATTCCTTTAGTTGCCCTCTCAATGGCGGTAGATGAAGGCGACTTTACATTCCTTTAGTTGCCCTCTCAATGGCGGCAGATGAAGGCGACTTTACATTCCTTTAGTTGCCCTCTCAATGGCGGTAGATGAAGGCGACTTTACATTCCTTTAGTTGCCCTCTCAATGGCGGCAGATGAAGGCGACTTTACATTCCTTTAGTTGCCCTCTCAATGGCGGTAGATGAAGGCGACTTTACATTCCTTTAGTTGCCCTCTCAATGGCGGTAGATGAAGGGGACTTTACATTCCTTTAGTTGCCCTCTCAATGGCGGTAGATGAAGGCGACTTTACATTCCTTTAGTTGCCCTCTCAATGGCGGCAGATGAAGGCGACTTTACATTCCTTTAGTTGTCCTCTCAATGGCGGCAGATGAAGGCGACTTTACATTCCTTTAGTTGTCCTCTCAATGGCGGTAGATGAAGGGGACTTTACATTCCTTTAGTTGTCCTCTCAATGGCGGTAGATGAAGGCGACTTTACATTCCTTTAGTTGTCCTCTCAATGGCGGTAGATGAAGGCGACTTTACATTCCTTTAGTTGCCCTCTCAATGGCGGCAGATGAAGGGGACTTTACATTCCTTTAGTTGTCCTCTCAATGGCGGTAGATGAAGGCGACTTTACATTCCTTTAGTTGTCCTCTCAATGGCGGTAGATGAAGGCGACTTTACATTCCTTTAGTTGCCCTCTCAATGGCGGCAGATGAAGGGGACTTTACATTCCTTTAGTTGTCCTCTCAATGGCGGTAGATGAAGGGGACTTTACATTCCTGTAGTTGCCCTCTCAATGGCGGTAGATGAAGGCGACTTTACATTCCTTTAGTTGCCCTCTCAATGGCGGTAGATGAAGGCGACTTTACATTCCTTTAGTTGCCCTCTCAATGGCGGTAGATGAAGGCGACTTTACATTCCTTTAGTTGCCCTCTCAATGGCGGTAGATGAAGGCGACTTTACATTCCTTTAGTTGCCCTCTCAATGGCGGCAGATGAAGGCGACTTTACATTCCTTTAGTTGTCCTCTCAATGGCGGCAGATGAAGGCGACTTTACATTCCTTTAGTTGCCCTCTCAATGGCGGTAGATGAAGGCGACTTTACATTCCTTTAGTTGTCCTCTCAATGGCGGCAGATGAAGGCGACTTTACATTCCTTTAGTTGTCCTCTCAATGGCGGCAGATGAAGGCGACTTTACATTCCTTTAGTTGCCCTCTCAAT
Organism: Megaustenia siamemsis; assembly: GCA_032433765.1. Lineage (NCBI taxonomy): Eukaryota > Metazoa > Mollusca > Gastropoda > Stylommatophora > Ariophantidae > Megaustenia > Megaustenia siamemsis. The sequence goes on along the minus strand of JAVIAB010000026.1, from coordinate 12,145,227 downwards.
GGCGGCAGATGAAGGGGACTTTACATTCCTTTAGTTGCCCTCTCAATGGCGGCAGATGAAGGCGACTTTACATTCCTTTAGTTGTCCTCTCAATGGCGGTAGATGAAGGCGACTTTACATTCCTTTAGTTGCCCTCTCAATGGCGGCAGATGAAGGCGACTTTACATTCCTTTAGTTGCCCTCTCAATGGCGGCAGATGAAGGCGACTTTACATTCCTTTAGTTGCCCTCTCAATGGCGGCAGATGAAGGCGACTTTACATTCCTTTAGTTGCCCTCTCAATGGCGGCAGATGAAGGCGACTTTACATTCCTTTAGTTGCCCTCTCAATGGCGGCAGATGAAGGCGACTTTACATTCCTTTAGTTGTCCTCTCAATGGCGGTAGATGAAGGCGACTTTACATTCCTTTAGTTGCCCTCTCAATGGCGGCAGATGAAGGCGACTTTACATTCCTTTAGTTGCCCTCTCAATGGCGGCAGATGAAGGGGACTTTACATTCCTTTAGTTGCCCTCTCAATGGCGGCAGATGAAGGCGACTTTACATTCCTTTAGTTGCCCTCTCAATGGCGGCAGATGAAGGCGACTTTACATTCCTTTAGTTGCCCTCTCAATGGCGGCAGATGAAGGCGACTTTACATTCCTTTAGTTGCCCTCTCAATGGCGGCAGATGAAGGCGACTTTACATTCCTTTAGTTGTCCTCTCAATGGCGGTAGATGAAGGCGACTTTACATTCCTTTAGTTGCCCTCTCAATGGCGGCAGATGAAGGCGACTTTACATTCCTTTAGTTGCCCTCTCAATGGCGGCAGATGAAGGCGACTTTACATTCCTTTAGTTGCCCTCTCAATGGCGGTAGATGAAGGCGACTTTACATTCCTTTAGTTGCCCTCTCAATGGCGGCAGATGAAGGCGACTTTACATTCCTTTAGTTGCCCTCTCAATGGCGGTAGATGAAGGCGACTTTACATTCCTTTAGTTGCCCTCTCAATGGCGGTAGATGAAGGCGACTTTACATTCCTTTAGTTGCCCTCTCAATGGCGGCAGATGAAGGCGACTTTACATTCCTTTAGTTGCCCTCTCAATGGCGGTAGATGAAGGCGACTTTACATTCCTTTAGTTGCCCTCTCAATGGCGGTAGATGAAGGCGACTTTACATTCCTTTAGTTGTCCTCTCAATGGCGGCAGATGAAGGCGACTTTACATTCCTTTAGTTGCCCTCTCAATGGCGGTAGATGAAGGCGACTTTACATTCCTTTAGTTGCCCTCTCAATGGCGGCAGATGAAGGCGACTTTACATTCCTTTAGTTGCCCTCTCAATGGCGGTAGATGAAGGCGACTTTACATTCCTTTAGTTGTCCTCTCAATGGCGGCAGATGAAGGCGACTTTACATTCCTTTAGTTGCCCTCTCAATGGCGGCAGATGAAGGCGACTTTACATTCCTTTAGTTGCCCTCTCAATGGCGGTAGATGAAGGCGACTTTACATTCCTTTAGTTGCCCTCTCAATGGCGGTAGATGAAGGCGACTTTACATTCCTTTAGTTGCCCTCTCAATGGCGGTAGATGAAGGCGACTTTACATTCCTTTAGTTGTCCTCTCAATGGCGGTAGATGAAGGCGACTTTACATTCCTTTAGTTGCCCTCTCAATGGCGGCAGATGAAGGCGACTTTACATTCCTTTAGTTGCCCTCTCAATGGCGGTAGATGAAGGCGACTTTACATTCCTTTAGTTGCCCTCTCAATGGCGGTAGATGAAGGCGACTTTACATTCCTTTAGTTGTCGTCGGGTGCCAGTAAGGGAAGGAGAGAAAGTATATAATTCAGAGTTCTTCCATTTTACACAGATCCTATCCTGCCATAAGGATGTGTGTCATGGACAATATTTACCAAGCAAGGAGATAATTTAACACGTCAAAAATGTGGTTCTACAATCACAAATCTTAAATTGTAGAAAGGAGAAAAATGAAAGAGTCTTGATTGAAGCCATTGCGCGGAGAGGATTTTTGTAGGGCTTCGATGGCAATCTGGTTTCACAGATATCACTCCTCAATCTGGCTTTACAGATGTCACACTTTAATCTGGCTTTACAGATGTCACACCTTAATCTGGCTTTACAGATGTCACAGCTCAATCTGGCTTCACAAATATCACACCTCAATCTGGCTTCACAAATATCACACCTCAATCTGGCTTCACAAATATCACACCTCAATCTGGCTTCACAAATATCACACCTCAATCTGGCTTCACAAATATCACATCTCAATCTGACTTCACAAATATCACATCTCAATATGTAAAAAAAAGTAAAGTACCCCCCGTCACGCCAAGTGGCGTATAGGGAAATATGGTGTTAGTGACCCTATATTTTACAGACACATGATTTTTGGGGTAATGTGGTCGGTATTACGCCCGTGCTGCTTTTACTTTCCCAGAAAAAATCCGGTACCCATTTAAGGCTGGGTGAACCCGGAGCCGTCGGTTGGGATCGAACCCTACCCCTTGTCCGTAGTAGTCCAGTTCACTAACCACTGAGCTATCGCGGCTCCTACTAATTTTTAGGGAATTAGTAAAACCCAGGTGTCCTCGCCAGGGTACGAACCCCGGCTGTTGCCGTGGTAAGCCAACCGCCTATCGATTGCGCTAACCGGACACCCCATCTCAATATGACTTCAAAGATATCACACTGCAATCTGGCTTCGTAAATATCACACCTCAATCTGGCTTCACAAATATCACACCTCAATCTGGCTTCACAAATATCACACCTCAATCTGGCTTCACAAATATCACATCTCAATCTGACTTCACAAATATCACATCTCAATATGACTTCAAAGATATCACACTGCAATCTGGCTTCATAAATAGCACACCACTGCCTGGCTTCACATATATCACACCTCAATCTGGCTTCACAGATGTCATACCTTAACCTGGCTTCACAGATGTCATACCTTAACCTGGCTTCACAGATGTCATACCTTAACCTGGCTTCACAGATGTCATACCTTAACCTGGCTTCACAGATGTCATACCTTAACCAGGCTTCACAGATGTCATACCTTAACCTGGCTTCACAGATGTCATACCTTAACCTGGCTTCACAGATGTCACACCTCAATATGACTTCACAGATGTCACACCTCAATATGACTTCACAGATATAACACCTCAATATGACTTCACAGATATCACACCTCAATTTGACTTAACAGATATCACACCTCAATCTGGCTTCACAAATATCACACCTCAATCTGACTTCACAAATATCACACCTCAATCTGGCTTCACAAATATCACACCTCAATCTGACTTCACAGATAGCACACCTTAATCTGACTTCACAAATATCACACCTCAATCTGGCTTCACAAATATCACACCTCAATCTGGCTTCACAAATATCACACCTTAATCTGGCTTCACAGATATCACACCTCATTCTGGCTTCACAGATATCACACCTCAATCTGGCTTCACAGATATCACACCTCAATCTAACCCACAAATAATGAATTAAGAGTATCCAGATAATACATCGATTGTTGCCAGCAGTGATAGGCACAACCTGGTGGATCTCATCATCACTAGTGCCACCCCTCATCCATGCCCACTGAAGTAATAGACAGCATTCAGTGGATCATCACTAGTGCCATCCCTCATCCATACCTCCTGAAGTAATAGACAGCATTCAGTGGATCATCACTAGTGTCATCCCTCATCCATGCCCCATGAAGTAATAGACAGCATCAAGTGGATCATCACCAGTGCCATCACTCATCCATGCCCCCTGAAGTAATAGACAGCTTCCAGTGGATCATCACTAGTGTCATCCCTCATCCATGCCCCATGAAGTAATAGACAGCATACAGTGGATCATCACTAGTGCCATCCCTCATCCATGCCCCCTGAAGTAATAGACAGCATCCAGTCTATCATCACTTGTGCCATCCCTCATCCATGCCTCCTGAAGTAATAAACAACCTCCAGTGGATCATCACTTGTGCCATCCCTCATCCATGCCTCCTGAAGTAATAAACAACCTCCAGTGGATCATCACTAGTGCCATCCCTCATCCATGCCTCCTGAAGTAATAAACAGCCTCCAGTGGATCATCACTAGTGCCATCCCTCATCCATGCCTCCTGAAGTAATAAACAGCCTCCAGTGGATCATCACTAGTGCCATCCCTCATCCATGCCTCCTGAAGTAATAAACAGCCTCCAGTGGATCATCACTAGTGCCATCCCTCATCCATGCCTCCTGAAGTAATAAACAGCCTCCAGTGGATCATCACCAGTGCCATCCCTCATCCATGCCTCCTGAAGTAATAAACATCCTCCAGTGGATCATCACTAGTGCCATCCCTCATCCATGCCCCATGAAGTAATAGACAGCATACAGTGGATCATCACTAGTGCCACCCCTCATCCATGCCCCATGAAGTAATAGACAGCATCAAGTGGATCATCACTAGTGCCACCCCTCATCCAAGCCCCATGAAGTAATAGACAGCATCAAGTGGATCATCACTAGTGCCACCCCTCATCCAAGCCCCATGAAGTAATAGACAGCATCAAGTGGATCATCACTAGTGCCACCCCTCATCCAAGCCCCATGAAGTAATAGACAGCATACAGTGGATCATCACTAGTGCCATCCCTCATCCATGCCCCATGAAGTAATAGACAGCATACAGCGGATCATCATTAGTGTCATCCCTCATCCATGCCCCCTGAAGTAATAGACAGCATCAAGTGGATCATCACTAGTGCCATCCCTCATCCATGCCCCATGAAGTAATAGACAGCATACAGTGGATCATCACTAGTGCCATCCCTCATCCATGCACCCTGAAGTAATAGACAGCATCAAGTGGATCATCACTAGTGCCACCCCTCATCCAAGCCCCATGAAGAAATAGACAGCATACAGTGGATCATCACTAGTACCATCCCTCATCCATGCACCCTGAAGTAATAGACAGCATCAAGTGGATCATCACTAGCGCCATCCCTCATCCATGCCCCATGAAGTAATAGACAGCATACAGCGGATCATCATTAGTGTCATTCCTCATCCATGCCCCCTGAAGTAATAGACAGCATCAAGTGGATCATCACTAGTGCCATCCCTCATCCATGCCCCATGAAGTAATAGACAGCATACAGCGGATCATCATTAGTGTCATTCCTCATCCATGCACCCTGAAGTAATAGACAGCATCCAGCGGATCTCGTCACATTTAGTAAGACACAGTGACGTATCCAGAAGGGAGCCAGAGTGCAGGCTGTCCCGGACGCAAGAAAACACAATAAATGTCAAATAGTAAGGTTAGGGGGGGGGGGTGTGCAATATTCTGCCTACCCCGACATTTGCAGTCCACGCAGCGTCATCTGTAAGACTCCACACCCAACAGTTCTCATCAGCATCAGTCAAGACACACCACCCGATGGTTCCGATCAACAGGCTGAGAACCTCCGCGCATTCATATTAAGACGGGTAACCCCGATGTGTTTCAGCGGGTTGTTGCCATAAATAGTTTGTGGAAAGTCCAGGACGTCAGACGTCTCTTGTAGATCGTCTAGCTCTGACTGGAAGTCTTCAATCAGTTCCTGGTGTTCCTCTGTGCTTCGTTTCAGTTTCAGCTGAGGAAGTAAAACAAAAGATTGGAAAACGTGGCACAGAGATCATTTAGGAGCTACTGTCATACATGTTAATTTTGACAATAGAAACAAGAAAAAGAGTTCATAAAAATGTTATGTAGAGCCAGTCTTAATAGAGATATGGATGTGAACAATGGACAATAGGACAGCAGACAAGACAATCGCTGGAGTCTGTAGAAATGCGGGTTTACAGAAGAATATTGAGAATACCATGGACAGCAAAGAAGAGTAATGAAAACGTTCTGAAAGAGGTCAAAGCAAAAAGACAGCTAATTTCCAATATTAGGAAGAAACAATCATCATTTTTTGGCCATGTAATGAGAAGGGAACAACTGGAATATATTGTAACAACTGGAAAAATTGAGGGACGAAGAGATAGAGGGAAGCAAAGAGAAAAAATACCAGACAGCTTAAGAGAATGGCTTGGCAGAAGGTCAACAACAGAAATGATAAATAACTGTCGAGATCGAAAGTTGTGGAGAGACATAATCGCCTACGCCAGCAGTCACGGTACTTGATGATGATGATGATGATGATACATGTTAAGTAAGTATAGAGCTCTTCACATCAAGTGGCGTATAGGGAGTATGGTTTTAGTAACCATGTTTATAGACCTTCATCATCATCATCATCATCATGTGCCATACCGATTGGATAAGGCGATCATGTCCTTCCAAAATCCTCTATCTACAGTGCATCGTCTCAATGTTTTTGTTGACTATTTTCCGTGCCATGACACCAAGCTATCCAGTATTTTCTCTCTTTGTTGTCCGCGATATCTTTTTATATACCTCCAACACATTTTATTTGGGGTAATGTGGTCAATATTACGCCCGCGCCGCTTTACTTTCCCAGAAAAAAATATGGTATCAATTTAAGGCTGGGTGAACCAGGAAGCCGGAGAAGGATCGAACCCGACCTCTTATCCTTTGTAGTCAAGTTGACTTACCATGGAGCTATCGTGGCTCTCATCATACATTGTTATATTAATAAATAAATAAATATAATAGTTTCCAGTTGTATGGCGTGAGAAAGGTCAACCTCAGGCGCAACATTTCAGAAGAAAGAAAAAAAGATAAAAGTAGTAATAATAAATAAATTAAATAAGTTAGGGTGCGTCTTACTTGCCTTGTCCCGCACACGAGCAATTTGCACCACGCCATAGAGAGTATTGTGAATACAGTTGGGAGATGGAGTGTAGGTGGGGTGTAGGTGGGGTGTGAGTGAAGTATAGATGGAGTGTAGGTGTAGTGTAGGTGGGTGTAGGTGGAGTGTAGGCGGTGTGTAGGTGGGGTGTAAGTGAAGTATAGGTGGAGTGTAGATGGAGTGTAGGTGTAGTGTAGGTGGGGTGTAGGTGGAGTGTAGGTGGGGTGTAGGTGGAGTGTAGGTCGTGTGTAGGTGGAGTGTAGGTGGGGTGTAGGTGGGGTGTAAGTGAAGTATAGGTAGAGTGTAGGTGGAGTGTGGGTGGTGTGTAGGTGGAGTGTAGGTGGAGTGTATGTGGTGTGAAGGTGGAGTGTAGGTGGAGTGTAGGTAGAGTGTAGGTGGAGTGTAGGCGGTGTGTAGGTGGTGTGTAGGTGGAGTGTAGGCGGTGTGTAGGTGAAGTGTAGGTGGAGTGTAGTGTAGTATATGTGAAGAGTAGGTCTTCACTTCTCTTCAAGGGAACATCGGGGAACCCAGGCCAGTGTTCCCCTGACGCTTTTCTTTCTTCATTAAAGCTCGGATACCTCAATGTTTCACCTGAGTCGTCAGAAAGACGCATTTTGAGCCCAGACCTTCCGATTTTTTTTCTGTTCTACATTTCATGTTTTTCTGTCCGATGTCGTCACGGTAGTTGTCTTGAACAATCTTCTATGTAATTTTGATCATACCCACTCACTTCGGAAGATTGCCTATCTGTCTATCTATGATGACCACATGGAGGTAAAGTATGTTCTTGGTCAGCTACGGTTCGTTGGGTATGATACAACCACCCAGCTTTAGATTACTTTTTTTTATCAAATCCTGAGTTGTGCGTGAGTGCCCCCCCCCCCCCCCCCTGAGTTTGTCGATATAAGACCGCGACAAATAAAGAAGACATGTTAATGTAGTTAGTTCCCCTTCTATAATCCCTAATTGCGCGTCCCAGGCGGGCGTTGCTGCGCCAGCTGAAGCCCTTAAGCGCAGTTTTTGTCTTCTGTCAACACGACAACGAGAAGCCGTGAAGTTCAATTAACTAACTTTTGACACCGGAAGCAGGAAAAACTTCTTTTTTTTTCAGTGTAACGTGGATCCAATCTTAACATATGGAAGTGAATCATGGACATTCTGTCTACAGAGAAGAAACTATTTAGAAACGCATTTGTACAGAAGAAGATTGAGAATGTCATGGGTTGCTGGAAGAGTAAAGGGGGTGTTCTAGTAGAGGCCAGAATGAGACGGGAAAATCATCATTTTGTGACAATGTAATAGGAAGAGGATAGCTGGAATGTGTTGTGATAACTGGAGAAAAGGGAAGAAGAGATAGAGGAAGACAGAGAGAAGATAGCAGACAGATGGTTATGGAAGCCCCAGTATCACTACAAACGAATTAAAATCCATAATTGCTCAACCGCCCATGCCAGTGGAATCATCCGAATTAATATCTCATCTCCCAAACAAAGAATGATAGCTGCAGTCCCCATCATAGCAGTCTCAGCACACGCCACAAAGACATGGGACGAAACCGCACAGAAAGTGAACACAGCCATCTGTTCCCTGTCATACGATATTATCACTCATCGTAAACAATTGGAATATCGGAACACGATCAAAACGGATGAGACACACAGCTCACGGTGTGCACAGAGCACTTAACTCAGTAGCTCGGGCTGCAAGCCGACAGGGTTTGGTGGGAAGTCAACAAAACCGACAAACAGCTGCAGGGACAGAAGTTATGGATGAACATGGTCACCGACACCAATAACGATGAGGATGCAAGAGTTGATGTTCGCGAGATCGCAGGCTCTTCCTGGAGTGATTTTCAACTGTGACCCTTTTTTCCGTTCGACCTTCGGAGTTAAACCACTTTCTATAAATGGGTTACTGGAGCATTCTCTGAACGGTAAAACTGACTGGAGTTGTGCTAGCTACACTACTGATAAGATACCCCGGCAGATCTTGACAAACATATGGATACTAAGAACATATTTCCGATACGCCAACGATATCCTTTGCCCGATTTATGATTTTTGTCTCTAATGTGCAAAGCTGCTTATCTCCAGGTCATTTACTTATCAAACGTCAATCAATCTTTAGACTCCACCCACTCAATATTTAGACTCCACCCACTCAATCTTTAGACTCCACCCACTCAATCTTTAGACTCCACCCACTCAATCTTTAGACTCCACCCACTCAATCTTTAGACTCCATCCATTCAGTCAGAAGAGGAGAACTGGCCAGATAAAACAGTTCATGCGACCAGGGATCTACCGAGCAGTACAAAGTCATGTCATCATTTATGGACTAAAACTTTTTATTTTATTTTAGATTGAGCTGTGAGTGACCGGCACCTGGGGACAGCCAGAGTCGAAGCCGTGTCGAGTCATCGGATCAATTCAGAGGAAGAGGTATGTTTACAGCACACGGACAAAATGACAAATAATCAACAACAGTTAGTTAGCTGAGTGGCAGTGTTGCCTTGCGTTTGGCTTTTCGTGGCAAGGCGTTGTGCCACTGAGTACGGGTTTGATCCTGCTTCGGTCCATATATTGTTCTTTGTTTTTTTTCTATTGTTGATTATTTGTCATTTTTTTCCGAGTGCTGTAAACACACCTCTTCATCTGAATTGATTCGCTGATTATCGCCCCGGAAGTTTCCCTCTATAATAATATTCATTTATTATTATCTGTCTCTAGATACATAGCCTTGAGCTCAGCAACGAGGTCAGCTAAACAGTCATTGCCAATGAAGCCACAGCTCATATTTTGTGATCAAAGGAACACACACAGTGTCGATTCTGACACACAGATCTTCACCTGGATCCTTGCAGCGCACACAGGGCTTCTAGTGTGTTTCTCCACCCATCTCTGTTCTTGCTTAGATGTTCGATCTTGTCTAATGAGTCTATGCCTGCTAACATTGCTTCTCTTACAAGTCTTCTTTTAATGTCTCTGTAGGTTCCAATAGGGGATACGTGGCTTGACCTACACCTGAGCGCGTTCACTGGAAGCGACGTCAGTCTCTAGATAATGAGCGCGTTCACTGGAAGTGACGTCAGTCTCTAGATAATGAGCGCGTTCACTGGAAGTGACGTCAGTCTCTAGATAATGAGCGCGTTCACTGGAAGTGACGTCAGTCTCTAGATAATGAGCGCGTTCACTGGAAGTGACGTCAGTCTCTAGATAATGAGAGCGTTCATGGAAGTGACGTCAGTCTCTAGATAATGAGCGCGCTCACTAGTGGAACTGAAGTCAGTCTCTAGATAATGAGCGCGTTCACTAGTGGAACTGAAGTCAGTCTCTAGATAATGAGCGCGTTCACTAGTGGAACTGAGGTCAGTCTCTAGATAATGAGCGCCTTCACTAGTGGAACTGAAGTCAGTCTCTAGATAATGAGCGCGTTCACTAGTGGAACTGAAGTCAGTCTCTAGATAATGATCGCCTTCACTAGTGGAACTGAGGTCAGTCTCTAGATAATGATCGCCTTCACTAGTGGAACTGAGGTCAGTCTCTAGATAATGATCGCCTTCACTAGTGGAACTGAAGTCAGTCTCTAGATAATGATCGCCTTCACTAGTGGAACTGAGGTCAGTCTCTAGATAATGATCGCCTTCACTAGTGGAACTGAGGTCAGTCTCTAGATAATGATCGCCTTCACTAGTGGAACTGAGGTCAGTCTCTAGATAATGATCGCCTTCACTAGTGGAACTGAGGTCAGTCTCTAGATAATGATCGCCTTCACTAGTGGAACTGAGGTCAGTCTCTAGATAATGATCGCCTTCACTAGTGGAACTGAGGTCAGTCTCTAGATAATGATCGCCTTCACTAGTGGAACTGAGGTCAGTCTCTAGATAATGATCGCCTTCACTAGTGGAACTGAAGTCAGTCTCTAGATAAAGTCACGTGCTGTGAAGATAGTTTAACAAGCCGTGTACCACAACACGAAGTCAAGTGGTGATTATAGATGGAGGAGTGAATTAGTTGCGTGGGGTAGCTAATTCTACGCCCTGTGAAGTAAATCATCGGCGAGCTGGGGACGCCATAACCTGCTCCTCGGGTAGATATGACCCGTTAGCCTAAAAATAGCAACGCATCTAGGAGAAGGTCAACTCCGATTATAAACCTCCTCTGCCTAGCGGGACTACCCGTTCACGGAGTAGACTTCGGGTGTAAACCCTGGCAGAAACCCGGAGATAGAGTCCCTAAGGCAGTTCAGTGTTAATTTCAACATTGATCTGGCAACTCCTGCCATGCAGTTGACACCAAATTGTTTATATTCTCGATTGTTATTCAGCTGCGTGGAGATAAGAAACATGTTGTATGGGCTAGGCTGTGTGGAGAGAAGAAACATGTTGTATGGGCTAGGATGCATGGAGAGAAGAAACATGTTGTATGGGCTAGGCTGTGTAGAGAGAAGAAACATGTTGTATGGGCTAGGCTGTGTAGAGAGAAGAAACATGTTGTATGGGCTAGGCTGTGTAGAGAGAAGAAACATGCTGTATGGGCTCGGCTGCATGGAGAGAAGAAACATGTTGTATGTGCTCGGCTGCATGGAGAGAAGAAACATGTTGTATGTGCTCGGCTGCATGGAGAGAAGAAACATGTTGTATGGGCTAGGATACATGGAGAGAAGAAACATGTTGTATAGGCTAGGATGTGTGGAGAGAAGAAACATGTTTTATGGGCTCGGCTGTGTGGAGAGAAGAAACATGTTGTATGGGCTCGGCTGTGTGGAGAGAAGAAACATGTTGTATGGGCTCGGCTGTGTGGAGAGAAGAAACATGTTGTATGGGTTCGGCTGTGTGGAGAGAAGAAACATGTTGTATGGGCTCGGCTGTGTAGAGAGAAGAAACATGTTGTATGGGCTCGGCTGTGTAGAGAGAAGAAACATGTTGTATGGTCTCGGCTGTGTGGAGAGAAGAAACATGTTGTATGGGCTCGGCTGTGTGGAGAGAATAAACATGTTGCATGTGCTTGGCTGTGTGGAGAGAAGAAACATGTTGTATGGGCAAAATTGTGTCTCTTATTATTCTTCTGACCAAGCTTGCGCCCTAGAAAGGACACTCGAGATTTGCCATTTTGAAGCCGACACAACACGGGAAGCAGCAGTTACAAGTCATTCTGCCCATTTGGTATCAGGGGCTTCTAAAATTTCGATTTGTAGACGTGTGTAAACGTGACATGAAGACTCTGACCATAAACCCTGCAGCATGGGAAGACAAAGCTGTAGACCGCAATCTTTGGAAACACACTCTAATGGTTCACCTCAAACAAGAAGTAGACAGATTCATAGACAAAGAGAATACAAGGAGAAAGAAAATAAAAAAATAGCATTTCATTTTTGCCCTGCAAAATCCAGTCAACTATGACTGACGGAGGCTACTATAGTCAGCTATGACTGACGGAGGCTACTATAGTCAACTATGACTGACGGAGGCTACTATAGTCAACTATGACTGACGGAGGCTACTATAGTCAACTATGACTGACGGAGGCTACTATAGTCAACTAAGGCTGACGGAGGCTACTATAGTAAACTATGACTGACGGAGGCTACTATAGTCAACTATGACTGACGGAGGCTACTAAAGTCAACTATGGCTGACGGAGGCTACTATAGTCAACTATGGCTGACGGAGGCTACTATAGTCAACTATGACTGACGGAGGCTACTATAGTCAACTATGGCTGACGGAGGCTACTATAGTTAAATATGACTGACGGAGGCTACTATAGTCAACTATGGCTGACGGAGGCTACTATAGTTAAATATGACTGACGGAGGCTACTATAGTCAACTATGGCTGACGGAGGCTACTATACTCAACTACGACTGACGGAGGCTACTATACTCAACTATGACTGACGGAGGCTACTATACTCAACCATGACTGACGGAGACTACTATACTCAACTATGACTGACGGAGGCTACTATAGTGAAATATGACTGACGGAGACTACTATAGTAAACTATGACTGACGGAGGCTACTATAGTCAACTATGGCTGACGGAGGCTACTATAGTCAACTTTGGCTAACGGAGGCTACTATAGTCAACTATGACTGACGGAGGCTACTATAGTCAATTAATGGCTGACGAAGGCTACTATAGTCAACTATAGCTGACGGAGGCTACTATTGTCATCTATGGCTAACGGAGACTACTATAGTCAACTATGGCTGACGGAGGCTACTATAGTCAATTAATGGCTGACGAAGGCTACTATAGTCAACTATAGCTGACGGAGGCTACTATAGTCAACTATGACTGACGGAGGCTACTATAGTCAACTATGACTGACGGAGGCTACTATAGTCAACTATGACTGACGGAGGCTACTATAGTCAACTATTGCTGACGGAGGCTACTATAGTCAACTATGGCTGATGGAGGCTACTATAGTCAACTATGGCTGACGGAGGCTACTATAGTCAACTATTGCTGACGGAGGCTACTATGGTCAACTATGACTGACGGAGGCTACTATAGTCAACTATTGATGACGGAGGCTACTATAGTCTACTATGGCTGACGGAGGTTACTATAGCCAACTATGACTGACGGAGGCTACTATAGTCAACTATGACTGACGGAGGCTACTATTGTCAACTATGACTGACGGAGGCTACTATAGTCAACTATGACTGGCGGAGGCTACTATAGTCAACTATGGCTGACGGAGGCTACTATAGTCAACTATTGCTGACGGAGGCTACTATTGTCATCTATGGCTAACGGAGACTACTATATTCAACTATGGCTGACGGAGGCTACTATAGTCAATTAATGGCTGACGAAGGCTGCTATAGTCAATTAATGGCTGACGGAGGCTACTATAGTCAATTAATGGCTGGCGGAGGCTACTACATGACAACAGAACCATTGACAAGAACAATAACCATGACAACAGAACCATTGACAAGAACAATAACCATGACAACAGAACCATTGACAAGAACAATAACCATGACAACAGAACCATTGACAAGAACAATAACCATGACAACAGAACCATTGACAAGAACAATAACCATGACAACAGAACCATTGTCAAGAACAATAACCATGACAACAGTAACCATAACAACAACAACTATAACTATGACATCAACAATTAATCACAATAACAACAACAATAACCATGACAACAACAACCATGGCAACAGAACCAGTGACAACAACAACAATAACAATGACATACAAGAATAACTATGACAACACTAAACATGGCAACAACAACAATAACCATGACAAACAAGAATAACTATGACAACACTAAACATGGCAACAACAACAATAACCATGACAAACAAGAATAACTATGACAACACTAAACATGGCAACAACAACAATAACCATGACAAACAAGAATAACTATGACAACACTAAACATGGCAACAACAACAATAATCACGACAACAAGCCATCACTGACATAAATGTCGATTGTTTAATGTCATCAAGTTTTATCTATGCAAGGATCATATTCGTTCTCTCTCTCTCTCTCTCTCTCTCTCTCTCTCTCTCATCTATATATATAAAGAGACACAGATAAACATAGAGATCATGATAAATGAAGACCTACCTGGTGTATGTCTTGTCGAATGGTCAACAAGAGCCTGGCTAGATTCTGGTCCTGACTTCTCATCTCCTGCTGTTGGGAAAGTCATCGAATTAGTTTAAGAGGATCACTTCTGGGGCGCATTCACGTTGCTAATTTTGACATAACACATTTTGTTTAGTAAATGGACGATGCAAGAAAAGTGGTATCATGACGGTTATTTGTTTGTCTTTGCTACAACAAGAGGTGTGTTCAACTTCTTTGTCTTTCGGTCTCGTTGTAATAAGTTCTCTTAAATTAGTTGATAGATAGATAGTGATACATTGAGATGGACAGATGATTTAATATATCGATAGATAGCTAGCTAGATAGATAGATAGATAGACAGACAGACAGACTGACAGACAGACAGCCACATAGACAGACAGACAGACAGCCAGATAGACAGACAGACAGACAGACAGCCAGATAGACAGACAGACAGACAGACAGACAGCCAGATAGACAGACAGACAGATAGACAGACAGACAGCCAGATAGACAGACAGACAGACAGACAGACAGACAGCCAGCCAGACAGATAGTAGATAGATAGATAGATAGATAGACAGACAGACAGACAGCCAGATAGACAGACAGACAGACAGACAGCCAGATAGACAGACAGACAGACAGACAGACAGCCAGACAGATAGTAGATAGATAGATAGATAGATAGATAGATAGATAGATAGATAGATAGATAGATAGATAGATAGATAGATAGATATATAGATAGATAGATAGATAGATAGATAGATAGATAGATAGATAGATAGATAGATAGATAGATAGATAGATAGATAGATAGATAGATAGATAGATAGATAGATAGATAGATAGATAGATAGATAGATAGATAGATAGATAGATAGATAGATAGATAGATATATGCTAATTTCCAATATTAGGAAGAAACAATCATCATTTTTGGCCGTGTAATGAGAAGGGAACAGCTGGAATATATTGTAACAGCTGGAATATATTGTAACAGCTGGAATATATTGTAACAGCTGGGAAACTTGATAGCCGCTATAGCTCAGTGGTTAGTGAACTGGACTACACATGACAAGAGGTAGGGTTCGATCCTAATCGACGACTTTCGGGTTCACCCAGCCTTTAATGGGTACCGGATTTTTTTTCTGGGGAAGTAAAGCGGCACGGGCGTAATACCGACCACATTACCCCAAAAATAATGTGCCGAAGGTCTGTACAATTTATGGTCACTGACACCATATTCCCTATACGACACTTGGCGTGACGGGGGTACTTTACTTTTTTTTTTTAACTGGGAAAATTGAGGGACGAAGAGATAGTGGGACGCAAAGAGAAAAGATAACAGACAGCTTAAGAGAATGGCTTGGTAGAAGGTCAACAACAGAAATGATAAATAACTGTCCAAATCGAGAGTTGTTGAGAGACATGATCGCCTACGCCAGAGGGCCCGGTATCGATCATCATCATCAAGTATTGATGTATCAAGTGTATTGATGATAATATGCATTAATATATGGATAGATGATTTAATATATGGATAGATGATTTAATATATGGATAGATGATTTAATATATGGATAGATGATTTAATATATGGATAGGTGATTTAATATATGGATAGGTGATTTAATATATGGATAGGTGATTTAATATATGGATAGATGATTTAATATATGGATAGATGATTTAATATATGGATAG
Organism: Megaustenia siamemsis; assembly: GCA_032433765.1. Taxonomy (NCBI): domain Eukaryota; kingdom Metazoa; phylum Mollusca; class Gastropoda; order Stylommatophora; family Ariophantidae; genus Megaustenia; species Megaustenia siamemsis. The sequence continues at coordinate 12,129,082 of JAVIAB010000026.1, read as the reverse complement.
ATGATTTAATATATGGATAGGTGATTTAATATATGGATAGGTGATTTAATATATGGATAGGTGATTTAATATATGGATAGGTGATTTAATATATGGATAGATGATTTAATATATGGATAGGTGATTTAATATATGGATAGGTGATTTAATATATGGATAGGTGATTTAATATATGGATAGATGATTTAATATATGGATAGATGATTTAATATATGGATAGATGATTTAATATATGGATAGATGATTTAATATATGGATAGATGATTTAATATATGGATAGATGATTTAATATATGGATAGATGATTTAATATATGGATAGATGATTTAATATATGGATAGATGATTTAATATATGGATAGATGATTTAATATATGGATAGGTGATTTAATATATGGATAGGTGATTTAATATATGGATAGATGATTTAATATATGGATAGATGATTTAATATATGGATAGATCCAATTCCAAATTAAAAATTTTTTAAAAGGCACAACAACATTCTAGAAGCGGTGATGTCAAAGTCAGAAGACAAAAGTCGCAGAAGAAGGGAGCCGAGGACAGGCACCACAAACACATCTTGTTAGTTCTGTGATTGAATCTGTCTGTACAATATTGGTAGAGTCAGCCACGAGAGAAGCTGCTCAGCAAAAACAACATCCAGCATAAGACACTAATGTTGTATAAACTACTGACTTATCATGATTACTTGCTACCAACCGTCTGTCAAGACATGACTGCTCGCTACCAACTGTCTGTCAAGACATGATTGCATGCTACCAGCCGTCTCTCTAGTCATGATTGCTTGCTACCAACTGTCTGTCAAGACATGATTGCATGCTACCAACTGTCTGTCAAGACATGATTGCTTGCTACCAACTGTCTGTCAAGACATGCCTGCTCGCTACCAACTGTCTGTCAAGACATGATTGCATGCTACCAACTGTCTGTCAAGACATGACTGTTTGCTACAACTGTCTGTCAAGACATGACTGTTTGCTATCAACTGTATGTTAAGATATGATTGCTTGCTACCAACTGTCAATGATTACTAGCTACCAGCCGTCTGTCAAGACATGATTGCTTGCTACCAACTGTCAATGATTACTAGCTACCAGCCGTCTGTCAAGACATGATTGCTTGCTACCAACTGTCAATGATTACTAGCTACCAGCCGTCTGTAAAGACATGATTGCTTGCTACCAACTGTCTGTCAAGACATGACTGTTTGCTACAAACTGTCTGTAAAGACATGATTGCTTGCTACCAACCGTCTGTCAAGACATGATTGCTTGCTACCAGCCGTCTGTAAAGACATGATTGCTTGCTACCAACTGTCTGTCAAGACATGACTGTTTGCTACAAACTGTCTGTAAAGACATGATTGCTTGCTACCAACCGTCTGTCAAGACATGATTGCTTGCTACCAGCCGTCTGTAAAGACATGATTGCTTGCTACCAACTGTCTGTCAAGACATGACTGTTTGCTACAAACTGTCTGTAAAGACATGATTGCTTGCTACCAACTGTCTGTCAAGACATGATTGCTTGCTACCAGCCGTCTGCCAAGACATGATTGCTTGCTACCAACTGTCTGTCAAGACATGACTGCTTGCTACCAACCGTCTATCAAGTCATGATTGCTTGCTACCAACTGTCTGTCAAGACATGATTGCTTGCTACCAGCCGTCTGTCAAGACATGATTGCTTGCTACCAACCGTCTGTCAAGACATGACTGCTTGCTACCAACCGTCTATCAAGTCATGATTGCTTGCTACCAGCCGTCTGTCAAGACATGATTGCTTGCTACCAGCCGTCTGTCAAGTCATGATTGCTTGCTACCAACCGTCTGTCAAGACATGATTGCTTGCTACCAACCGTCTATCAAGTCATGATTGCTTGCTACCAACCGTCTATCAAGACATGATTGCTTGCTACCAACCGTCTATCAAGTCATGATTGCTTGCTACACACTGTCTGTCAAGTCATGATTGCTTGCTACCAACCGTCTATCAAGACATGATTGCTTGCTACCAACCGTCTATCAAGACATGATTGCTTGCTACCAACCGTCTATCAAGTCATGATTGCTTGCTACCAACCGTCTGTCAAGACATGATTGCTTGCTACCAACCGTCTATCAAGACATGACTGCTTGCTACCAACCGTCTATCAAGACATGACTGCTTGCTACCAACCGTCTGTCAAGTCATGATTGCTTGCTACCAACCGTCTATCAAATCATGATTGCTTGCTACCAACTGTCTGTCAAGTCATGATTGCTTGCTACCAACCGTCTATCAAGACAAGATTGCTTGCTACCAACTGTCTGTCAAGTCATGATTGCTTGCTACCAACCGTCTATCAAGACAAGATTGCTTGCTACCAACTGTCTGTCAAGTCATGATTGCTTGCTACCAACCGTCTATCAAGACAAGATTGCTTGCTACCAACTGTCTGTCAAGTCATGATTGCTTGCTACCAACCGTCTATCAAGACAAGATTGCTTGCTACCAACCGTCTGTCAAGACATGATTGCTTGTTACCAACCGTCTATCAAGACATGACTGCTTGCTACCAACCGTCTATCAAGACATGACTCCTTGCTACCAACCGTCTATAAAGACGACTAAAGGCCATATATATAGGAAATCATTCTCTGAACCGACCGAGCCTCAATAGAACCAAGGCTCAACCGACTGAGCCTCAATAGAACCAAGGCTTACCCTCAACTTTCAAGATCTCCGACTTTATTTTCCGCCAGTCGCTGCCGTCCTGACGTCAGACAGAAACCGTCCAAGCCTTGACTCAAGGAAATGTGATAACAATCTCCAGATTGGTCTCTACCATCATGCTCATGATAACGTGGTCAGTGCTACTCCAGGTCGTCTTTTTTTTCCCATGAAAATTATACCCATTACCAGGTTAAGGCTGGTTGAACATAGAATCTAATTGAACATAGAATCTGGTTGAACATAGAATCTGGTTGAACATAGAAGCTGATTGAACATAGAAGATGGTTGAACATAGAAGCTGGTTGAACATAGAATCTGGTTGAACATAGAAGCTGATTGAACATAAAAGCTGATTGAACATAGAAGCTGATTGAACATAGAAGCTGGTTGAACAAAGAATCTGGTTGAAAATAGAAGCTGGTTGAACACAGAATCTGGTAGAACATAGAATCTGGTTGAACATAGAATCTGGTAGAACATAGAATCTGATTGAACACATACTATTTTTGAACAAAGAAGTTGGTTGAACATAGAAACTGGTTGAGCATAGAATCTGGTTGTACAAAGAAGCTGGTTGAACATAGAAACTGGTTGAACATAGAATCTGGTTGTACAAAAAAGCTGGTTGACCATCACAGCTGTCTGGATGAATCCAGCTTCCTTTCCTCATTAGACAAGTTCAACCACCAGATCAACTACATGTTTTGTTACAGTCTCACTAGAAGAAGCGACACACAAATAACAATACAACGTTGCGGCCTAGGCTTTACTCGAGAACATGAAAGAAAATATAACAGAAAAGAAGCAGTGACGTGAGATCTAGATATATCACAGTGTGCATGTCTGTGTTAGTCACCTCTAGTGACTCGGGCAGATGGTGCTCGTAAACCTGGGAGGGCCGACCATCTAAGGGCAGAATCCCCCTACAGAAAAGATCATCTGCTGCCTTGCAGGAAGATTGGGGACAATAAAGGCTAAGGAATGCAAACCTGAATAAAATGCTGGCTGAAATCGGATGCGCTGGGCCACTGGCGCAGAACACAGTGCAACGTTTTAACGGGTGTTCAATCAGAGTGGATCTGGCAGACTCTAATTGTGATGTTCTGTCTGTGGGGGCGATCAACACACTTAACCTGACAGCTGACTTCATGTGAGAGTCTGGGATCCTACTCTGATTGAGTCCTGATCGCAGAGAGAGAGAGAGAGACAGAGAAAGAGAGACAGAAAGAGAGAGAGAGAGAGAGAGAGAGAGCGAGAGAGAGATACATCACAGAACTTAAGTAAGGTCGCCGAGTCTCCAGATAGTTTCTGTGCATGTTTCACGACATGAAAGAGGGTAACCAATCACAAGATAATCACAAGACAATCACAAGATAATCACAAGATAATCACAAGACAGTGACTAGTTGACATACCAACTCTGACCGTAACCACTCCAAGGCGTCATCAATTCTTTGTTTCCGCTCCGTCGTTAAACGCTCGTCCTTGACATCGCCATTAAGACCAGGCCTTATTGCAGGGAAACCTTGACCTTCCACATACTGCTGCCTCCACAACATTGTACTGGGTCGACGTGTGCTCAGGTGCAGCTTCTCTGTGGTCTCTTTCAACTTCCGGAAATCTGAGAGAAGCATCAGCGGCGGAGAATCTTCCGACTGTTCTAGGTCACTGAGACTGCTGGAACCATCGTCGTAGCCACTGCCTGGAAGAATTCCTTTGGTTTCCTTGTTCGTTGCTCTGCACGATAAACCAACAGCCACTTTACCTCGCTTCATGCTGGAGAAATTCCGTTTTGTTTGTAAATTGTTTAAACTATTGCAAGCCTCGCTGATATTGTTAGAGCTGATAACATCCGTGGATAACTTGCCAGTTTTACTACCGATATCGTCCAAGCTGTGGATAGAAGAATCTGGAAGAATAGTGAGATGCTGTGTTTCGTCAGTGTATGTTACTGTTATTTCTGGAGTGTTGTTAACGGGCGGGTCTTTGATGTCGTGTGTGCGACTCGATGTTTGCAGACAGTGACAGGGCGCAGCGCTGTCAGAAGTTGATGTCTGAGAGGATGGCAGAGACGCGGCCTGGTTGGTCTCTTCCGAAATTCTTTCCTTATAGTCATCAGAAAGTTCTGGAGACAACAAGCCGGCTACCATGTCGCCAGCTGGAGAACTAACCGTCTCGCCAGCTGGAGAACTAACCGTCTCGCCAGCTGGAGAACTAACCGTCTCGCCGGCTGGAGAACTAACCGTCTCGCCAGCTGGAGAACTAACCGTCTCGCCAGTTGGAGAACTAACCGTCTGGCCAGCTGGAGAACTAACCGTCTCGCCAGCTGGAGAACTAACCGTCTCGCCAGTTGGAGAACTAACCGTCTGGCCAGCTGGAGAACTAACCGTCTCGCCAGCTGGAGAACTAACCGTCTGGCCAGCTGGAGAACTAACCGTCTGGCCAGCTGGAGAACTAACCGTCTCTGTGGACGGCTGTTTGTGCATTTGTGTATTAGTTCCCTCACTGGAGTTCGGAACATCAGTCTTCTCTAATGAACTAATACCATCTTGACTGTTTCTTTCTTTTGTTGTGGCTGCTTGCGTTGAACTACATTCTGTAGCTTCATTTTCTGAATTTATAAAAATGAATTTACGTTTGAATTAATTTCTTCTGTTTCAGATTTCGATATGAATTCTTGGAAAACCGTATCGATAAGTCTTGATTTGGACTCTTTTGTTGAGGATTTCTTTTGTCCATTTTTATTTTGAAAGATCGCTTTGATTCAGATAATTTATGATTGGTCAAGTAATTTTCAGTTTCGATTTTTGTCTGAATAATATCTGTAGGTACCAGCCTGTTGTCTGTGTCGCGGTTATCTGTAGGTACCAGCCTGTTGTCTGTGTCGCGGTTATCTGTAGGCTGCTGGCACTTAATAATGTTGATGACGTCATGATCGTCGCCATCTTGCTCAGCGATGATGGAGAGAGGGCGCTTCAGTGACGTGCACATCACGTGGTTTACAGCCTCTGGTCGAGTACACATCGTGCGACCTCTGGTGTTTGTGAGAGAAACACCGGGGTCAGATCTGAGCTGAAGGTGTTGTATGTACGAGTTGTTGAACTATTGTGACCCTGGTGTCAGCCTCCTACTTTACTGAGAACATTCCAAGGCCGTGTCTTGAACTTCTCATTTTCTGAAACATAAAGAAGATTGTAAATCAAAGTCAAGGTCAAAGGTAACAGAATTATGCAAATGAGAAGGGGCAAGTTCGTGAAAGTTACCATAGCAACGGATGGACAACATCCATCTTAAATAGGGGACGAGACCTTGAGTACATGGAACATGAAAATAGTAGTTTACAGTAAACTGTTGGTGTAGAGTTAGAGTTAACTGTTGGTGTAGAGTTAGAGTTAACTGTTGGTGTAGAGTTAGAGTTAACTGTTGATGTAGAGTTAGAGTTAACTCTTGGTGTAGAGTTAGAGTTAACTGTTGGTGTAGAGTTAGAGTTAACTCTTGGTGTAGAGTTAGAGTTAACTGTTGGTGTAGAGTTAGAGTTAACTGTTGGTGTAGAGTTAGAGTTAACTGTTGGTGTAGAGTTAGAGTTAACTGTTGATGCCAAAGTCAGCGAATCAAAGCTGATTAAGACACTCAACGTGTTGATCCACGAAAAAAAGCTATTCAATTAAAGTGGGCAGAGATGGAAATTGGAAGCACAAACCCGCCTCCATGCAGTGATCGGATGTGTAGGGCTGAAATGTACAGCAATATCGAAGCTTGTCACACATTGTGAGACATCTCATTAAACATCATTATCAGGGCTTTGAGTACGTAACTGATCCATCACCAGTATCACCTTTCTATCACTGGGCTAATTTACTCTTGGTTACATCTTTAAGCAGGCCTTGGTTACATCTTTAAGCAAACCTTGGTTACATCTTTAAGTAGACCTTGGTTACATCTTTAAGCAGGCCTTGGTTACATCTTTAAGCAAACCTTGGTTACATCTTTAAGTAGACCTTGGTTACATCTTTAAGCAGGCCTTGGTTACATCTTTAAGCAAACCTTGGTTACATCTTTAAGTAGACCTTGGTTACATCTTTAAGCAGGCCTTGGTTACATCTTTAAGCAAACCTTGGTTACATCTTTAAGTAGACCTTGGTTACATCTTTAAGCAAACCTTGGTTACATCTTTAAGCAAACCTTGGTTACATCTTCAAACAGATCTTGGTTACATTGGTACTGCAACCTTGGTTACATCTATACAGCAGACCTTGGTTACATTGTTACTGCAACCTTGGTTACATCTATACAGCAGACCTTGGTTACATTGTTACTGCAACCTTGGTTACATCTATACAGCAGACCTTGGTTAAATTGGTACTGCAACCTTGGTTACATCTTCAAACAGACCTTGGTTACATCTTCAAACAGACCTTGGTTATATTGGTACTGCAACCTTGGTTACATCTATACAGCAGACCTTGGTTACATCTATACAGCAGACCTTGGTTACATTGGTGCTGCAACCTTGGTTACATCTGTACTGCAACCTTGGTTACATCTTCAAACAGACCTTGGTTACATCTTCAAACAGACCTTGGTTATATTGGTACTGCAACCTTGGTTACATCTATACAGCAGACCTTGGTTACATCTATACAGCAGACCTTGGTTACATTGGTACTGCAACCTTGGTTACATCTTCAAACAGACCTTGGTTTTATCTTTAAGCAGACCTTGGTTTTATCTTTAAGCAGACCTTGGTTTTATCTTTAAGCAGACCTTGGTTTTATCTTTAAGCAGACCTTGGTTTTATCTTTAAGCAGACCTTGGTTTTATCTTTAAGCAGACCTTGGTTTTATCTTTAAGCAGACCTTGGTTTTATCTTTAAGCAGACCTTGGTTTTATCTTTAAGCAGACCTTGGTTTTATCTTTAAGCAGACCTTGGTTTTATCTTTAAGCAGACCTTGGTTACATACTCTATTTCGTCAAATACCGTGAGACCCCCCCCCCCCCCCTCCTCACCCCAGGTGATGACATCATGACTTGTTCTCTGTTGTGCTCCAGAACTCACACCTGTACTAGAGCACTGACGTCACACATTACTTTGGCGTTGTGCTACTCTGGGATAGCCCTGCCAATATTTGAATGAGCAGATTCTTGTACCATCTTCTGACTCACCGCCCAGGGCCCCACCTCATCATATTTGTATCTCGTGTTGGTCACCTCCAGCCCTCCCCCTCCCCTCGTCTATTTGGTTTACTGTCAGCGAGTTTGGATTATCGGACGGAACAAAGGACGTGAGTGCCTCGGAACTTTGAAGAACTGGACCAGTTGTCCTGGGTATGGAAGTGCAACAGCGAACTTCCGCACATTCCAAAGAGCCATAATTTCACATCAGTCTTGTCGAAGATTATCAGTGTCGCAGTCTGGCCTTAATGCAACACAAATATGGTCCTTCGTCTCACTGCACCACGCCGAGCATGCTAACCAAGATGTGGACTGAGTCGCAAACGTGGACCATTTCAACAGAACGATTTAGGCATGCACATTCCAAACCTACTTCTGTATTCTTGTGTTAACAGAAGTCAAGAGCCCCGTCACGCCAAGTGACGTATAGGGAATATGGTGTTCATAATGATCATAATTTTTACAGACCTTCAGCACATGATTTTTGCGGTAAAGTTGTCGGTATTACACCCGTGATGCTTTACTTTCCCAGAAAAAAATCTGGTACCCATTTAAGGCTGGGTGAACCCGGAAGCCGTCGATCAGGATGGACCTCTTGCCCTTTGTAGTCCAGTTCACTAACCACTGGGCTATCGCGGCCCCCTGGTGTATCGCGGCTCCCTCGTGTATCGCGGCCCCCTGGTGTATCGCGGCTACCTCGTGTATCGCGGCCCCCTGGTGTATCGCTGCTCCCTCGTGTATCGCGGCCCCCTGGTGTATCGCGGCCCCTGGTGTATCGCTGCTCCCTCGTGTATCGCGGCCCCCTGGTGTATCGCGGCCCCCTGGTGTATCGCGGCTCCCTCGTGTATCGCGGCCCCCTGGTGTATCGCGGCTCCCTCGTGTATCGCGGCCCCCTGGTGTATCGCTGCTCCCTCGTGTATCGCGGCCCCCTGGTGTATCGCGGCTCCCTCGTGTATCGCTGCTCCCTCGTGTATAGCTGCTCCCTCGTGTATCGCGGCTCCCTCGTGTATCGCTGCTCCCTCGTGTATCGCGGCTCCCTCGTGTATCGCTGCTCCCTCGTGTATCGCTGCTCCCTCGTGTATCGCGGCCCCTGGTGTATCGCTGCTCCCTCGTGTATCGCGGCCCCCTGGTGTATCGCGGCCCCCTGGTGTATCGCTGCTCCCTCGTGTATCGCGGCCCCCTGGTGTATCGCGGCTCCCTCGTGTATAGCTGCTCCCTCGTGTATCGCTGCTCCCTCGTGTATCGCGGCTCCCTCGTGTATCGCTGCTCCCTCGTGTATCGCGGCTCCCTCGTGTATCGCTGCTCCCTCGTGTATCGCTGCCCCCTCGTGTATCGCGGCCCCCTCGTGTATCGCTGCTCCCTCGTGTATCGCTGCTCCCTCGTGTATCGCGGCTCCCTCGTGTATCGCTGCTCCCTCGTGTATCGCTGCCCCCTCGTGTATCGCGGCCCCCTCGTGTATCGCTGCTCCCTCGTATATCGCGGCTCCCTCGTGTATCGCGGCTCCCTCGTGTATCGCTGCTCCCTCGTGTATCGCTGCTCCCTCGTGTATCGCTGCTCCCTCGTGTATCGCTGCTCCCTCGTGTATCGCTGCTCCCTCGTGTATCGCTGCTCCCTCGTGTATCGCTGCTCCCTCGTGTATCGCGGCCCCCTCGTGTATCGCTGCTCCCTCGTGTATCGCTGCTCCCTCGTGTATCGCGGCTCCCTCGTGTTAACGGATTCCATTAGATTGAATCAGGACCCAGTTCTTAGTCTTTGGTTTGTCCTTGACCTTTCTGTTGTAGTCAGAGTTACATCCCCTAAACAAATCATCTTACCAGACGAGCGAGTATCTTACCCATCGAATCAATTCAGAGGAAGAGCTATGTTTACAGCACTCGGAAAAAATTACAAATAATCAATAATAGAAAAACAAAAACCAAGAACAATATATGGTCCTAAGTAGAATGGAACCCGTATTCCTTGGCGCAGCGCCTGCACACAAAAAGCCAAACGCTAGGGAACACTGTCAACTCGACTAACTTAACATACCTCTTCCTGTGAAATGATTCGCTGATTATCGCCTCGGAAGTTTCCCTCTAGAATAATATTAATTTATTATTATTTGTCTGATCCAAGTTTGTTCTCAGCTGTCCCATCTAGAGATGGCATTTCTCAGAAGAATGTTGAAAGTTCCCTGGACAGCTAAAAAGACCAATGAGGAAGTTCTCAAAGATTCCAACATAAAAAGGGAGCTCCTAAAAAACATCAGAAAGAAACAATCAACATTTTTCGGGCACGTCATGAGAAGAGGAAAGTTGGAATACTTGGTTACAACTGGCAAAATAAAAGGAAGAGAGATCGCGGACGACAAAGAGAGAAAATACTGGATAGCTTGGTGTCATGGCATGGAAAACAGTCAACAGCAGAACTGACACGATGCACTGTAGATAGAAGATTGTGGAAGGACATGATCGCCCACGCCAACCGGTATGGCACATGATGATGATGAACACTCGACCATTAAAGTTATCACAAGATATCTACGACGACTGGCGTTGAAGCTTGTCGTTAGTCCTCAAATTTGCACGCCAATGTCGTAAAATTCCAGTTTTCGCACGAGACATTATGTAAAGCCTGTTGTTGTTGATGACAACATGAAGAGTCTATTTTTAGCTCGAGTAAATAAGATGAAAGGAGATGAGGAATTCCTTTCAGCTGATACATCCTGACAGTTTGATATCTTCGTTGATAATCCAGGATTACATGCGAAATTCGTCTCGGGTGTTGAGTTACATGATCACGGCAGAAATGCTCAGATTTCGCGTGTGGATTTAGAGTGATGACAATGAAGAATACAATATTGAGTCAAAGACATGTTTACGTAATAATGTCAACAATAATGCCAGATTTTACGGTCGAAAGGTCTTCACCAGAAGCAGATGCAACAAGATGTTACTAAATAAAACAGTTAAACTCGAGTTGTTCTCCCGCCCTTGTTATATGTTCTTTTAGCTGCACTGATGGGTCTATAGTCCGTTCAGAAATTCATAATCACACCTGAATTAGTTTTGCGTGATAACCGCTTGTTATTTTGGTTTCACATTTTGCATGCAATCTTAGAATATTGATGACGCAAAGATTTTGGTATTTTTTTATTCCACAAACACAACAGATTTTGCACATCAGCGAATTCCTTTGATCTTTTATGACGATATCACACAAGTTGATTCAAATTTTAGAGTTTACAGTAATCGTGATAAATTGTCCAGTTTACCGCAATTCTTGTCAGAGGCGTATCTACATAGTGCTTAATTGTGGGTGTTGTTCGTTATGTGTATTTGCAAACATGAATTCAATTGGTTACAATTAGCCTTGTCCTTCGGTCACCATTAGACCCCAGGACGTCCTAACTGCAGCTGGAATTGAATTCATCTTAATTTTAATCATTCCGAATCTGACGATTCCAAGAGGTTGATAATCATTACTGGCTGGACAAATAGTAATCCATCTCGTTTCCAGTACTCATCTTCCACCCGCAACACATGTTTAACACACTTCTTTTGCATAGTTATAAATTGACATTTAAAACTCATTGTATTTTAGATATAAATGTTGGTATTTAAAGTCAACAAATTGTCTACTGAGTCTTCACAAAATTAATAAAGATACGCCTTCCCTTCGGTAATTAATGCCCAGGCCGTGGTGCGTCATGTCGTTCAATAACAATTCAGTTTTGTGCACGGGATTTTCCTGAAGTTAGTGTTTCTGCAATAGCCAAACTATTTCACGTCAACGACCGCACCAAATTAATGTATATATCCTAAAATGGTGTCAAATTCGAACAGGGTGAATTTAATATAGCCTAAAGAAGAAAACTTTTAAACTAGATCAAATTTCTCAGAGCAAAAAATATTTCTATAACGTCATCAATATTCTAAGATTGCATGCAAAATGTGAAACCAAAATAACAAGCGGTTATCACGCAAAACTAATTCAGGTGTGATTATGAATTTCTGAACGGACTATAGTAATGTTGCTAGACGGAGAAATCCTGCTTCAAACTGTACACATGGTGTTACAGAGGTAACCAAGCGATAAACATATTGGTTAAAATGTAAACTGTGTCCCGTAGCATATGTCAACGTGGTAGAGAAGTGAATTATTCAACTTCACGGTAATAGGTCAGTGACTTTAGAGGTCAGTTCTCTTTCCTTGCTGTTTTTACCTTTCATAAACTCATTAATCCAGGTACACACTTTTATCAGCTGGGTCGACTGGAGCGAGTAACGCTGGGACTGAACCCACGTCCCGCTGGTCTCGAAGAGCCGCCTCTACTCTGTCCACGCTTCCACAGAGAATACATTTTTTGTTCTCAATATGACGATCATCATTTTCAGGAGGACGTGAACTCCCATGGTATATGGTGGATAGGCGGTAAACAATCCATTGAAGGCTATATCTGACAAGTGTTCCTTGTTGCAGTTTCCTCAATTCCAAGTCCGGCTTGTTGCAGGAGCTACTGAGTTAAGTGCTCTGTGCACACCGTGAGCTGTGTGTCTCATCCGTTTTGATCATGTTTCGATATTCCAATTGTTTACGATGAATGATGATATCGTATGACAGGGAACAGTTGGCTGTGTTCACTTTCTGCGCGGTTTCGCCTTATGTCTTTCGGCATGTGCTGAGACTGCTACGATGGGGACTACAGTTACCTTTCTTTGTTTGGGAGATGAGTTAGTAATTCGGATGATTCCACTGGCACGGGTGGTTGAGTAATTATGGATTTTAATTCGTTTGCAGTGATACCGGGGCCTTCCATAACCAAATAACCAATAATAGAACGGACAGGATCTCAAAGTAATCAGATTTAAGGAGTCTGACTTTGATGTCCACCGTTAGTAGCGGGCCTGGGATATAAATGGTGTCCGCTGTTAGGATGCTCGTACACATTCGAATCACAAACGCTTCTGATCTATCTATATTGTATGAGATTGAATCCTACTTGACCCGGATGTATCTATCTTTCGTTCGCCTGAAGTATTGTCTATATCTGCAATGTCGTTTCCTGTATAAATTTTACTGTCTTTTGTAATTCTTGCAGTGGCCCATATAGTTTTGTCTGTAGTGTTGTATCTATGGGCCAATGGATTTTCCTCAGTCTACTATATTCAGTGCAGTCTTGAAGTATATGTTCAGCAGTCTGGGGTGCCTGTCCACATGTACAAGTAGTTGAGGTGCCGATCTTGAATTTTGTATACATGTGACTATGGAGTCGATTGTGTCCTGTTCTGATGCGTATAATGATAACTTGTTCATATCTATTCATATTATGAAAGGCATCCTGATTTGGGGCTTGTGGTCCTCTGATTGATTTGATTATCTGTTTTTTATGATGGTCCTGATCCAGATGATAAAACAAATGTTTAATTTCCGCACATAAAAGAGCTTCTAGCAAATGGAAATGTAAAATAGTGAAGGTTGTAGTCTCGACTTGGGCCAACTAAACAAAGATGGCACTCACTATCTGAGAAATATTTGATCCAAATTTCTGAACTCGGGATAAAGACTCTCACAGGCACATGATAGTGGCATGTGTTGTTGTTGGTCAATGAAGAGAATAGAATTATAGGGGTCACTATTTAGTGCAAAAGTTACGGTTTGTTCTGCAAGAACAAAAAAAAAAACACAACAAAAAAATAAGAACGTGGTAGGTTGAGGACTTGGAACCGCGATAGCTCAGTAGTTAGTGAACTGGACTACAGAGGACAAGTGGTCGGTTCGATCCTGATCGACGGCTTCCGGGTTCACCCAGCCTCGGAGGCCTCGGTAGCCTAGTTGGGAAAACCACCCGACTGGACGACCGCCGTTCGGACAACCCGTGTTCGATTCCCGCTGGGAGCAGTGTGGGTTGTACTCGTGGTTGGGGAAAAAAAATACCCCCACTATCGACCCAGCAGCTGGTAGAAATGGGTACCAGGGTATTACCCAGGGAAGGTGAGGAATGTCGCCTCGCAACTGAGTTTCAATGCTTGAGGCGACACTATACAGACATCTCCGAACATTTCTGTATAGGCGTAAGGGTGTAAATTCGCGTGCTAAGGCGCCGGTTCAAGTCTCGTACCAGCTTAAATGGGTACCCGATTTTTTCTGGGAAAGTAAACCGGCACGGGTGTTACATCGACCACATTACCGTACAAGTCATGTGTTGAAGGTCTGTAAAGATTATGGTCACTAACATCATGTTCCCTATACGCCACTTGACGTTGAACTTTCGACTCCCTCACATTGCACTCCCGAAGTTCGCGTACTCCCTTTTTTTTTTTATAATTAAAAAAAAAGCTCAAGACGTCCTATAGTTGTCTGAACGGACAGGATAGGCATCTCAATGTGGTCTAGCTACAAGCAGTTCGACAAGCAGTTCGACAAACAGTTCGACAAGCAGTTCGACAAGCAGTTCGACAAGCAGTTCGACAAACAGTTCGACAAACAGTTCGACAAGCAGTTCGACAAACAGTTCGAGAAACAGTTCGACAAGCAGTTCGACAAGCAGTTCGACAAACAGTTCGACAAACAGTTCGACAAGCAGTTCGACAAACAGTTCGACAAACAGTTCGACAAGCAGTTCGACAAGCAGTTCGACAAACAGTTCGACAAACAGTTCGACAAGCAGTTCGACAAGCAGTTCGACAAGCAGTTCGACAAGCAGTTCGACAAGCAGTTCGACAAACAGTTCGACAAGCAGTTCGACAAGCAGTTCGACAAACAGTTCGACAAGCAGTTCGACAAACAGTTCGACAAACAGTTCGACAAACAGTTCGACAAGCAGTTCGACAAACAGTTCGACAAACAGTTCGACAAACAGTTCGACAAGCAGTTCGACAAACAGTTCCAGGTGGATGACATGCATCACTAGAGTCTTTTATTTTCCGTCTCCATATCGTGACAGTGACAACAAACCGTCACGATTTGTACAATTCTAATTCACATTTTATAACACACTTGTGTGGGTGTATTATTGTGTGGCTGTCTTATTGTGTGGGTGTATTTGAATTTTTTAGTAAGCTATACTGCTGACTTTTAAACGGCTTTGAAACAAGAATAGATTCAGAATGGCAGCATTTAGAACAGGTCTATTGAAATCTGACACACCTCGTGCCACAGAGCTAGCGACACCTTGCACGCTTCTTCTAACAGATGTAATTACAAACATTTCTAACTTCGTGTGTTATGACGTCGCATATATTTTATTTATCTTTTCTCTTTCATTGATGTGTCTGTTGTAGCCGCCACTTGCTGACGTCCAGCAACGAAAACATTCCGGACAAATCTTCCATAAATACACACACCGTGTTCAATGGAGGGAGAACATGTACCCGATAAGAGATGGCAGTCTAGAAGTACTTGCCCTTGTTACCAACTTGAAACATTGCTACGACAGTCTCACAGCAACAACGTCAAACCAGGGCACCAACACTAACACAAACCAACATCGTAAGGTAAACAGACCGTTTTGATAGGAACAGCGATAGAAGTAAATGTTATTGAGTTATTAGCGAGTCATCATCATGGCACTCCGAGCATGCCCATAGGTGCTCAGATCTCCTCCTCAGCAAGTCCCGTCCAGCGACTGACGACTCCAGTTCTGTGTTGGTTGATTAGTCTTCTTATACGAAGGAGTGACGTGGACTCATGGTTGTCGAAGTCCTGTGTCCTTCCCACTTCCCGGAGGGCGTTGATGATGTCTGCCCGATCTATTGGTTGACCGTCCTCAATGATAGTGCAGCTAGCCAACCTGTCCACTCTTTCATTTCTTCCGCATGTCCTGGGACGTAGACAACGGTGACCTTACGTATTTTTTACTTCTGCAATGACTCTATTCGTTGCATGCGTACAGATCCCGCCTCCACTTTTCTTATCATGCTCATCGAATCACTCAGTATACAGGCATGAGTAAATGAAGTGTGTGTATCAAGGATGGGCTATTGACCAAAATGCCATAATTCTTACGAATGTAACATCATCTTTATGTCAAGGAGGAATGAAACAAAAAAACAGAAAAAAATAGAAACAAAAACAGTATGGTTAAAGCTTTACGTAATAAGATAACCATACAAATGATAACCACGTTTCGGGTCAATAGGCCTTCATCATGAACAAATATACAACACACACACACAGATATATATATATATATATATATATATACATATATATATATATATATATATATATATATATACATATACAAAATAATTAATTTAAAAAAAAAATAATTTCGAACTAAAATGAGAAATAAAAATAAAATATTAATCCCTGTATACCGCGCTGTGGCCAGAAGTTTCTGTCAACGTTCTTCTTTCTTCACTTCCGCTTGTACCCTTTCGGGAGATACAAAGTTCTGATTCTGGACTACAGAGGACAAGCACTTTTGGCGGCTTCAGTCACTGTCAATTGATGCTCTTGTAGCGTTTCTTTGATGTTGTCTGCCCATCTTACTCTGGGTCTGCCCATCTTACTCTGGGTCTGGACCTTGCTCTTCTCCCTCTCCGCCTTTAATATGTGCTTTGTTTAGTAAGGAATCACACGGCATTCTTTCTAGCTTGGCAAACACAGTTTATTTGTTGCTTCTGTATGTAGCTTAGGTTCGGTTCAATGCCTACTCTTTCTCTTACAACTCTAATCAACGTTAGGCTATTTATCATATCGAAAATGGGCATTGTCAGCAACGATCATAATACAGCTAACGTCATAGCTTGAGAAATGACATGTCTTCGAGGAATGCTGAATGTAACAAGAATGGATACAGTCAGGCAGAGAGATTTCAGAGAAAGGGTTGATGTACAATAGATATATCAGAGAAAGGGTGGGTGTAACAGAAAAAGGTGGGTGTATCAGAGATAGAGAAAGGATGGATAAAACAAAGGTATCAGAGAAAGGGTGGATGAAGCAGAGCTATCAGATAAAAGGTGGATGAAACAGAGGTATCAGAGAAAGGGTGGATGAAACAGGTATCAGAGAAAGGGTGGATGAAGCAGAGGTATCAGAGAAATGGTGGTGTATCAGAGATATCAGAGAAAGAGTGGATGTAACAGAGAAAGGGTGGGTGTATAAGAGGTATCAGAGAAAAGGTGGATGAAACAAAGGTATCAGAGAAAAGGTGGGTGTATAAGAGGTATCAGAGAAAAGGTGGATGAAACAGAGGTATCAGAGAAAAGGTGGATGAAACAGAGGTATCAGAGAAAAGGTGGATGAAACAGAGGTATCAGAGAAAGGGTGGATGAAACAGGTATCAGAGAAAGGGTGGATGAAACAGAGGTATCAGATAAAAGGTGGATGAAACAGAGGTATCAGATAAAAGGTGGATGAAACAGAGGTATCAGAGAAAAGGTGGATGAAACAGAGGTATCAGATAAAAGGTGGATGAAACAGAGGTATCAGAGAAAGGGTGGATGAAACAGGTATCAGAGAAAGGGTGGATGAAACAGGTATCAGAGTAAGGGTGGATGAAACAGCGATATCAGAGAAAAGGTGGATGAAACAGAGGCATCAGATAAAAGGTGGATGAAACAGAGGTATCAGAGAAAGGGTAGATGTTTCAGAAATATCAGAGAAATGGTGTATGCACCAGAGATATCAGAGAAAGGGTGTATGTATTATATATATATATATGACAAAGAATGAATGTATCAGAGAAATGGTGGATGTATCAGAGGTATGAGAGAAATGATGTATGTACCAGAGGTATCAGAGAAATGATGTATGTACCAGAGGTATCAGAGAAAGGGTGGACATATCAGAGATATCAGAGAAATGGTGGATGTATCAGAGATATCAGAGAACGGCTGGACATATCAGATATATCAGAGAAATTGTGTATGTACCAGAGATATCAGAGAAAGGGTGGATGTATTATAGATATCAGAGAAAGAATGAATGCATCAGAGAAATGGTGGATGTATCAGGGATATCAGAGAAATGATTGATGTATCAGCGATATCAGAGAAATGGTGGATGTATCAGCGATATCAGAGAAATGATGGATGTATCAGAGAAAGGGTGGAAGTATCAGAGATATCAGAGAAATGGTGGATGTATGAGCGATATCAGAGAAATGGTAGATGTATGAGCGATATCAGAGAAATGGTGGATGTATCAGAGAAAGGGTGGAAGTATCAGAGATATCAGAGAAATGGTGGATGCATCAGAGAAAGGGTGGACATATCAGAGATATCAGAGAAATGGTGGATGTATCAGAGATATCACAGAAATGATGAATGTATCAACGATATCAGAGAAATGGTGGATGTATCAGCCATATCTGAGAAATGATGGATGTAACAAAGAAAGGGTGGAAGTATCAGAGATATCAGAGAAAGGGTGGATGTATCAGAGATATCAGAGAAAGGGTGGATGTATTATAGATATCAGAGAAAGAGTGGATGTATCAGAGATATCAGAGAAAGGGTGGATGTATCAGAGATATCAGAGAAAGGGTGGATGTATCAGAGATATCAGAGAAAGAATGAATGTATCAGAGAAAGGGTGGATGTATCAGAGATATCAGAGAAAGGGTAGATGTATCAGAGATATCAGAGAAATGATGGATGTATTATAGATATCAGAGAAAGAGTGGAAGTATCAGAGATATCAGAGAAATGGTGGAAGTATCAGAGATATCAGAGAAATGATGGATGTATCAGAGATATCAGAGAAATGGTGGATGTATCAGCGATATGAGAGAAATGGTGGATGTATCAGCGATATGAGAGAAATGGTGGATGTATCAGAGAAAGGGTGGATGCATCAGAAAAATGGTGGATGTATCAGCAATATCAGAGAAATGGTGGATGTATCATAGATATCAGAGAAATGGTGGTGTATCAGAGATATCAGAGATATCAGAGAAATGGTGGTGCATCAGAGATATCATAGAAATGGTGGATGTACCAGCGATATCAGAGAAAGGGTGGATGTATTATAGAAGTGTGGTGTATCAGAGATATCAGAGATATCAGAGAAATGGTGGATGTACCAGCGATATCAGAAAAATGGTGGATGTACCAGCGATATCAGAGAAGTGTGGATGTATTATAGAAGTGCGGATGTATTATAGAAGTGTGGATGTATTATAGAAGTGTGGATGTATTATAGAAGTGTGGATGTATTATAGAAGTGTGGATGTATTATAGAAGTATGGATGTATTATAGAAGTGTGGATGTATTATAGAAGTGTGGATGTATTATAGAAGTGTGGATGTATTATAGAAGTGTGGATGTATTATAGAAGTGTGGATGTATTATAGAAGTGTGGATGTATTAGATATAGACATAATATGGTACTGCAAAGTGTTGAAACAATTGCAACCTTGGATACAACATCTTTATCAACATCTTTATCAACATCTTTATCAACATCTTTATCAACATCTTTACCAACTAGAGGACAGCGTGTTCAACGCCGAATTCAACGTTTCGGTCACATGCCTTCGTTAGAATGACAAGACAACAAAAACACATGGACGATGACGTAGATAAATATTTAGTGAGCTAAGGTGATAGTCTAGGGAGACACGTGGTCCACAGAGGACAGGAAGAAAGAATCAAAGTATGTAAAGAACACACACAGACATTGTCAGTGTTGAGGATCAAATAATGACTCCTCTCACTGTTGCTAAAACATTACACGGCTCTGTATGATGCTGCCAACGATGACAATTCACCTTATTGAAGCAACATCGACTGTGTCATGCAATGGAGATTTAACGACAAAATACCAAAACAAACAATCTACAATAGAAGCGGCGTCGAGGTTAGGACAACTGTAAGTTGGTAAAGCTTTCAACAAAATGACGAACATCCGGAGATCCAAAGTTCTCAGTAAACGAACAAAACTGAGACTGTCCAACTCCTGTGGGATACCAGTGCCAACAGATGGATGGGATACCAGTGCCAACAGATGGATGGGATACCAGTGCCAACAGATGGATGGGATACCAGTGCCAACAGATGGATGGGATACCAGTGCCAACAGATGAATGTGATACCAGTGCCAACAGATGGATGGGATACCAGTGCCAACAGATGGATGGGATACCAGTGCCAACAGATGAATGTGATACCAGTGCCAACAGATGAATGTGATACCAGTGCCAACAGATGAATGTGATACCAGTGCCAACAGATGAATGTGATACCAGTGCCAACAGATGAATGTGATACCAGTGCCAACAGATGAATGTGATACCAGTGCCAACAGATGGATGGGATACCAGTGCCAACAGATGAATGTGATACCAGTGCCAACAGATGGATGGGATACCAGTGCCAACAGATGAATGTGATACCAGTGCCAACAGATGGATGGGATACCAGTGCCAACAGATGAATGTGATACCAGTGCCAACAGATGGATGGGATACCAGTGCCAACAGATGGATGGGATACCAGTGCCAACAGATGAATGTGATACCAGTGCCAACAGATGGATGGGATACCAGTGCCAACAGATGAATGTAAAAGTTGGAAATCCACCAAGACTTTAGATAGAAAATTAAATGCCTTTGAAAACAAATATCTCCATAGTATCTCAAACATAAGCTGGAAAGAATACATTTCAAATGAACAGATAAGAGATGAATAAAAGCAAGAATACGTGTCGAGTTTTATAAGAGGAAGTGATCCGCGATAGCTCAGTGGTTAGTGAACTGGACTACAAAGGACAAGAGGTAGGGTTCGATCCCAACCGACGGCCTCCGGTTCACACAGCCTTTAATGGGTACCGGATTTTTTTTCTGGGAAAGTAAAGCGGCACGGGCGTAATACCGACCACATTACCCCAAAAATCATGTGCCGAAGGTCTGTAAAATTTGGTTATGGAAGTCCCCGGTATCACTGCAAACGAATTAAAATCCATAATTGCTCAACCGCCCGTGCCAGTGGAATCATCCGAATTAATAACTCATCTCCCAAACAAAAAAAGGTAGCTGTAGTCCCCATCATAGCAGTCTCAGCACACGCCAAAAGACATAAGGCGAAACCGCATAGAAAGTGAACACGGCCAACTGTTCCCTGTCATACGCTACCATCATTCATCGTAAACAATTGGAATATCGGAACATTATCAAAACGGATGAAACACACAGCTCACGGTGTGCACAGAGCACCTAACTCAGTAGCTCCTGCAACAAGCCGGACTTGGAATGTGAGGAAACTGCAACAAGGAACACTTTTCAGACATAGCCTTCAATAGTTCCTGCCGCCTATCCACCATATTGCCCGGAAGTTCCTACAATTTATGGTCACTAACACCATATTCCCTAAAAGCCACTTGGCGTGACGGGGGTACTTTACATTTTTTTTTTAATAAGAAGAAGGTGTTGGAAATACACCGGTCATGTGCTGAGAATGAATGAAGTAAGACTTCCATACCAGATATGCATGTGTAAATCATCTGGTAAATGAAAACAGGGCAGACCAAGAGAATCACATCCCTAAGCACAACAGTAGCTAGGAAAGACTCAACCATGGGACTAAGAAACAAACAAGACTGACAAGAACTAGCAGCAATTCGTCAATCTTGCAGAACTATGACTTCCGTCCTTCCGTCTTCGGCTCGAGAGGAAAATGAAAAGAAGTAGAGAGAACCTCGAAACAATCACAATGTTGATTGACTCGGGAACTGACGTCAGCGGTGAGGGCACAAACCGGAAATATTACACAGAACTAAAATAATTTTAAAAAACATAATGGCCAAGACAAAACTAACATTACACATGAACTACTATGTAGAGCCCCGGCATAGCTGGATATCAGACAATTAAACCTTTCGTCGCACCTAGGTCTGTGGCTAGCTAAGTGGTTGTCTCTTATTGAACCAGACACAATTAAAACTAATAGAATACATATATATCCATTGCAAATGTAGACTACCGCTTTAGTGTGACACGTCCATCTTACTACACACAAGGGAGAAGGGAACACTAGGCGTAACACTACACAGGCAAGGGAACACTAGGTGTAACACTACACAGACAAGGGAACACTAGGTGTAACACTACACAGACAAGGGAACACTAGGCGCAACACTACACAGACAAGGGAACACTAGGCGCAACACTACACAGACAAGGGAACACTAGGCGCAACACTACACAGACAAGGAAACACTAGGTGTAACACTACACAGACAAGGGAACACTAGGCGTAACACTACACAGACAAGGGAACACTAGGCGCAACAGTACACAGACAAGGGAACACTAGGCGCAACACTACACAGACAAGGGAACACTAGGCGCAACACTACACAGACAAGGGAACACTAGGCGCAACACTACACAGACAAGGGAACACTAGGCGCAACACTACACAGACAAGGAACAAAATGCGGATTTAGGTGGAAGATTAAGAGATATTATGTGCATATCCTTTCTGGACCCATCTGATAGTTAAAGCATAAGAAAGTAGCCAATAACATCTGATAGTTAATGCATGAAGAAAGTAGCCAATAACATCTGATAGTTAATGCATGAAGAAAGTAGCCAATAACATCTGATAGTTAATGCATGAAGAAAGTAGCCAATAACATCTGATAGTTAATGCATGAAGAAAGTAGCCAATAACATCTGATAGTTAATGCATGAAGAAAGTAGCCAATAACATCTGATAGTTAATTCATGAAGAAAGTAGCCAATAACATCTGATAGTTAATGCATGAAGAAAGTAGCCAATAACATCTGATAGTTAATGCATGAAGAAAGTAGCCAATAACATCTGATAGTTAATTCATGAAGAAAGTAGCCAATAACATCTGATAGTTAATTCATGAAGAAAGTAGCCAATAACATCTGATAGTTAATGCATGAAGAAAGTAGCCAATAACATCTGATAGTTAATTCATGAAGAAAGTAGCCAATAACATCTGATAGTTAATTCATGAAGAAAGTAGCCAATAACATCTGATAGTTAATTCATGAAGAAAGTAGCCAATAACATCTGATAGTTAATGCACGAAGAAAGTAGCCAATAACATGCATGAAGAAAGTAGCCAATAACATCTGATAGTTAATGCATGAAGAAAGTAGCCAATAACATGCATGAAGAAAGTAGCCAATAACATCTGATAGTTAATGCATGAAGAAAGTAGCCAATAACATCTGATAGCTAATGCATGATGAAAGTAGGCAATAACATATGATAGCTAATGCATAAAGAAAGTAGCCAATAACATCTGATAGTTAATGCATGAAGAAAGTAGCCAATAACATCTGATAGTTAATGCATGAAGAAAGTAGCCAATAACATCTGATAGTTAATGCATGAAGAAAGTAGCCAATAACATATGATAGTTAATTCACGAAGAAAGTAGCCAATAACATATGATAGTTAATGCATGAAGAAAGTAGCCAATAACATCTGATAGTTAATGCATGAAGAAAGTAGCCAATAACATCTGATAGTTAATGCATGAAGAAAGTAGCCAATAACATCTGAAAGTTAATGCATGAAGAAAGTAGCCAATAACATCTGATAGTTAATGCATGAAGAAAGTAGCCAATAACATCTGATAGTTAAAGCATGAAGAAAGTAGCCAATAACATCTGATAGTTAATGCATGAAGAAAGTAGCCAATAACATCTGATAGTTAAAGCATGAAGAAAGTAGCCAATAACATCTGATAGTTAATGCATGAAGAAAGTAGCCAATAACATATGATAGTTAATGCATGAAGAAAGTAGCCAATAACATCTGATAGTTAATGCATGAAGAAAGTAGCCAATAACATCTGATAGTTAATTCATGAAGTATTTAGCCAATAACATCTGACAGCTAATTCATGAAGAAAGTAGCCAATAACATCTTATAGTTAATTCATGAAGAAAGTAGCCAATAACATCTGATAGTTAATGCATGAAGAAAGTAGCCAATAACATCTGATAGTTAATTCATGAAGAAAGTAGCCAATAACATCTGATAGTTAATTCATGAAGAAAGTAGCCAATAACATATGATAGTTAATTCATGAAGAAAGTAGCCAATAACATGTGATAGTTAATTCATGAAGAAAGTAGCCAATAACATCTGATAGTTAATTCATGAAGAAAGTAGCCAATAACATATGATAGTTAATTCATGAAGAAAATAGCCAATAACATCTGATAGTTAATGCATGAAGAAAGTAGCCAATAACATATGATAGTTAATTCATGAAGAAAGTAGCCAATAGCATATGAAAGTTAATGCATGAAGAAAGTAGGCAATAACATATGATAGTTAATTCATGAAGAAAGTAGCCAATAACATCTGATAGTTAATTCATGAAGAAAGTAGCCAATAACATCTGATAGTTAATGCATGAAGAAAGTAGCCAATAACATCTGATAGTTAATTCATGAAGAAAGTAGCCAATAACATCTGATAGTTAATTCATGAAGAAAGTAGCCAATAACATATGATAGTTAATTCATGAAGAAAGTAGCCAATAACATCTGATAGTTAATGCATGAAGAAAGTAGCCAATAACATCTGATAGTTAATTCATGAAGAAAGTAAATGAAAACAGCCAGCTGGTAGCGAGTAATGTCTTGTCCCCGTCCACTCGCGTCAATCAGTCCCTTCCAGGAAGTGGGAAGGACACAAGACTTCGACAACCATGAGTCCACGTCACTCCTTCGAATGAAAGAGATGGGAGTTAAGATGGGCACAGCCAGAAACGAGAGACTTAGTGGCCGTGTGAGAAGACTTATCAACCAACACAGAACTGGAGTTGTCAGTCGTTCGACACTACGAGACTTGCTGAGGAGGGGATCTGAGCACCTATGGACATGTTCGGAGTGCAATGATGATGACGCGCTAATAACTCAATAACTCAAGCCGAGAGGTCAAAGTTCAGCCAGTTACGAAGTGCAGCTGCGCATGAATATGTACGTGCTGGGGAGGGGCGGCATAAAGTTCGTTATGGAAGTGTGGAGAAGTTAAAATCAAAGGGCATTGTTGACACTCAATGGCTGCGAGCTGCCGCAGTCCTATTGAGAATATTCATGAAATATTACATTCACTAGTGTAACATCACATCATGGAAATCACATGCATAAGAAATACAGTAAAGAAAAGCACTGGGGGAAAAAAACTGCGGGGAAACTACGGTATCAAACATCACATAACTAAATGTTCTGGACATCTGGGAGAACGGCGGTATCAAACATCAAAGAACTAACTGGCCTAGAGAACTGTGAGAACTGCCGTATCAAACATCAAAGAACTAACTGGCCTGGAGAACTGTGAGAACTGCGGTATCAAACATCAAAGAACTAACTGGCCTGGACAACTGTGAGAACATCGGTATCAAACATCAAAGAACTAACTTACCTGGACAACTGTGAGAACTGCGGTATCAAACATCAAAGAACTAACTTGCTTGGACAACTGTGAGAACTACGGTATCAAACATCAAAAGGAACTAACTTGCCTGGACAACTGTGAGAACTACGGTATCAAACATCAAAAGGAACTAACTTACCTGGACAACTGTGAGAACTACGGTATCAAACATCAAAAGGAACTAACTTGCCTGGACAACTGTGAGAACTGCGGTACAACGGGCGAATCAGCTGGTGTAATATGATGTATGTTGTACTTTTGGTAGGAACACCAGTTATATTTGCTTGGGCATAGTAGTTAACTAAACCTGTGGACACCAGGTAGTTATAGAGGTTTTCGTCGGCAGGTAACGCCAATTTCAAAGTATGACATCTCCATCCGTCTCTGTATTTATATTTTATTTGTTACATAAGGTACCAGAGAGACAGAATTGAGCCCCAAACCAACAATCTATAAACCAGCTAACCAAAACCAACAATCTATAAACCAGCTAACCAAAACCAACAATCTATAAACCAGCTAACTAAAACCAACAATCTATAAACCAGCTAACCAAAACCAACAATCTATAAACCAGCTAACTAAAACCAATAATCTATAAACCAGCTAACCAAAACCAACAATCTATAAACCAGCTAACTAAAACCAACAATCTATAAACCAGCTAACTAAAACCAACAATCTATAAACCAGCTAAACAAAACCAACAATCTATAAACCAGCTAACCAAAACCAACAATCTATAAACCAGCTACCTAAAATCAACAATCTATAAACCAGCTAACCAAAACCAACAATCTATAAACCAGCTACCTAAAACCAACAATCTATAAACCAGCTACCTAAAATCAACAATCTATAAACCAGCTAACTAAAACCAACAATCTATAAACCAGCTAACCAAAACCAACAATCTATAAACCAGCTAACCAAAACCAACAATCTATAAACCAGCTACCTAAAACCAACAATCTATAAACCAGCTACCTAAAACCAACAATCTATAAACCAGCTACCTAAAACCAACAATCTATAAACCAGCTACCTAAAACCAACAATCTATAAACCAGCTACCTAAAACCAACAATCTATAAACCAGCTACCTAAAACCAACAATCTATAAACCAGCTACCTAAAACCAACAATCTATAAACCAGCAATCTAAAACCAACAATCTATAAACCAGCTACCTAAAATCAACAATCTATAAACCAGCTACCTAAAACCAACAATCTATAAACCAGCTACCTAAAACCAACAATCTATAAACCAGCTACCTAAAACCAACAATCTATAAACCAGCTACCTAAAACCAACAATCTATAAACCAGCTACCTAAAACCAACAATCTATAAACCAGCTACCTAAAACTAACAATCTATAAACCAGCTACCTAAAACCAACAATCTATAACCAGCTACCTAAAACCAACAATCTATAAACCAGCTACCTAAAACCAACAATCTATAAACCAGCTACCTAAAACCAATAATCTATAAACCAGCGATCTAAAACCAACAATCTATAAACCAGCTACCTAAAACCAATAATCTATAAACCAGCGATCTAAAACCAACAATCTATAAACCAGCGATCTAAAACCAACAATCTATAAACCAGCAACCTAAAAACAATAATCTATAAACCAGCGATCTAAAACCAATAATCTATAAACCAGCGATCTAAACCAACAATCTATAAACCAGCTACCTAAAACCAATAATCTATAAACCAGCTACCTAAAACCAATAATCTATAAGCCAGCGATCTAAAACCAATAATCTATAAACCAGCGATCTAAAATCAACAGTCTATAAACCAGCGATCTAAAACCAACAATCTATAAACCAGCTACCTAAAACCAACAATCTATAAACCAGCTACCTAAAACCAACAATCTATAAACCAGCGATCTAAAACCAACAATCTATAAACCAGCTACCTAAAACCAACAATCTATAAACCAGCTACCTAAAACCAACAATCTATAAACCAGCTACCTAAAACCAACAATCTATAAACCAGCTACCTAAAACCAACAATCTATAAACCAGCTACCTAAAACCAACAATCTATAAACCAGCTACCTAAAACCAACAATCTATAAACCAGCTACCTAAAACCAACAATCTATAAACCAGCTACCTAAAACCAATAATCTATAAACCAGCGATCTAAAACCAACAATCTATAAACCAAATAACCAAACCCAACAATCAGCTATCCAAATTACCCACAAACCTTTCAACCTTCCATGTTTGTGTTCTCTCCAAATCTGCACTCGGCGAGTGATAACGATTGGGCGGGTCGTTGTACGTGTCTTAGGCTGATTGGTTCTGGGGAATGTATGACGTGGCCTGCACGTTATCTACGCGTTTATCGCCAGCTCTATTTACAAATATGTAATTAATGTACGGGAACACAAGCAAGCTAGAGAACAACGTCTGGTTGGCATAGCCAAACAATTAAATAGAAATCTTGCAAAACAGGAGGTGTGTCAAGTATACAACAAAGGATGACACAAGACAAATTGTTTGATGGGCAGTGAGATACAAACTTGCAAGTGAAACAGTTCCGATCAGTGATTGGCTTGTTTACTTGGCTGGTGGAAGACACGGAGCGATGGCTCGGTGCTATATTGACGTCATTAATAGCAACGTGAACGTGTTCAAGAAACTATGAACTTGGCTTATTTTACTCTAATTTCCTCTTATTTTTACTCTTATTTCCTCTTATTTTACTCTTATTTACTCTATTTTACTCTTCTATCTATCTATCTATTGTCCTTTCGAGCCGAAGGCGGCACATAGGGCAGAACCTCAATCTCAAAAACAGAAACCTTGCGTGCCAAAATGGCACATATTGCAGAGATCACTGCTTCTAAAATATATGGCTCTGTTTCCATAACAATACTTTTTACAATGACAGCTTGTCAAGCCATCAATCAACCTCCTTATTCGCCTCATACGACATGCCTGGAAGGTCATAGTGTCACTATTCTTATTTTACTCTTACTCTAATTTTATTCTATTTTATTCTAATTTTACTCTATTTAACTCTTATTTTAGTAATTTTACTCTATTTAACTCTTATTTTAGTAATTTTACTCTATTTATTTTTGCACTATTTTTTTTACTAATTTTACTCTATTTATTTTTTTACTATTTTTTTACTACTTTTACTCTATTTATTTTTTTACTATTTTCTTTTACTAATTTTACTCTATTTAACTCTTATTTTACTCTCTTTTTTTACTAATTTTACTATATTTTACTATTTTATTTACTAATTTTACTTTATTTTACTCATATTTTACCCTCTTTACTTTTCGAGGGAGAATTAATTAATGAGGCCAGTGCACTTTCGTAAAATGTACCATTGTATCTTTTCATCCACATCTTTTCGCACTGCTTCTGAGTGTTGAAGCAAGTCAGGGGAAGCTGACTGGTGGTGATCGTTGTAGCCGTTCAGAGCATTTGATGTGTTCTTTGTTGAATATCGTTGTAGCCGTTCAGAGCATTTGATGTGTTCTTTGTTGAACATCGTTGTAGCCGTTCAGAGCATTTGATGTGTTCTTTGTTGAATATCGTTGTAGCCGTTCAGAGCATGTGATGTGTTCTTTGTTGAACATCGTTATAGCCGCCCACACTATTTGATGTGTTCTTTGTTGAACATCGTTGTAGCCGTCCACACCATTTGATGTGTTCTTTGTTGAACATCGTTGTAGCTGTCCACACTATTTGATGTGTTCTTTGTTGAACATTGTTGTAACCGTCCACACTATTTGATGTGTTCTTTGTTGAACATCGTTGTAACCGTCCACACTATTTGATGTGTTCTTTGTTGAACATCGTTGTAACCGTCCACACTATTTGATGTGTTCTTTGTTGAACATCGTTGTAGCCGTCCACACTATTTGATGTGTTCTTTGTTGAACATCGTTGTAGCTGTCCACACTATTTGATGTGTTCTTTGTTGAACATCGTTGTAGCCGTCCACACTATTTGATGTGTTCTTTGTTGAACATCGTTGTAGCCGTCCACACTATTTGATGTGTTCTTTGTAGAACATCGTTGTAGCCGTCCACACTATTTGATGTGTTCTTTGTTGAACATCGTTGTAGCTGTCCACACTATTTGATGTGTTCTTTGTAGAACATCGTTGTAACCGTCCACACTATTTGATGTGTTCTTTGTTGAACATGGTTGTAGCTGTCCACACTATTTGATGTGTTCTTTGTTGAACATGGTTGTAGCTGTCCACACTATTTGATGTGTTCTTTGTTGAACATGGTTGTAGCTGTCCACACTATTTGATGTGTTCTTTGTTGAACATGGTTGTAGCTGTCCACACTATTTGATGTGTTCTTTGTTGAACATCGTTGTAGCTGTCCACACTATTTGATGTGTTCTTTGTTGAACATCGCCCTGTAATCTCGAGCCTCCTTCTGATATCTTCAATTCTGCCCACTATTCTCCAGTAGGGGGTTAAGGCAAAGAAACGCAAATGAATGCATACAAATCGTAGCTACGTGTCCACGACACCGGAATAATTTTTTATTTCTTTAAAAACCAGTTTCGATTATTTTGTTTTGGATGTTTCGTTACTAGTTAGCTATGTAGGGATTAGTTTTATTTACTTACATATCTGTGTATGCGTGTTGTTTGTTTGTTTGTGCTGAAGGCCTATTGAGCCGAAACGTCGTTCACATTTGTGTCGTTTATTAATTACGTAAAGCTTTTACCATACCATTTTTTTCTACATTTTATTTTTCCAATTCTCCCTCCCAATCTTGTCCCATTCTTTCACTACACACATTTCCGTGGTAACGACAATTCTTTCTTCCCTGACCGCTAGTGTCCCAGCATGATAGTACGGTCTTGCTATAATAGTCAGCTCTTTTGTATCTACTGCTACGTTTTGAATCTAAAAAAAAACAAACAAACAAACAAACAAACAGGAATAACCTGTTTTTTTCCCTAATAAAAGTGTACCTTCTTCTTCTTCTTTCCTTCCTCATTTGCCTTTCAGCGTCGAGGGAGATATACTTTATGGTCATTTGCTCTTCTGTTCGCCTCTGCTGCTGTTATGCTTCCTAGTGTTTCTAATATTCCGTCAATCCATCTTTTTCATGGTCGGCCCTTGAGTTTGTTGTTCGTTCAACGTTTATTGAAGGCTTATTGTTGTGTTGTGGTTTGATCTTTCTGCCTTGTCACGTAGCCAAACCATTTTATCTGTTGTTTCTTTATACATTCTATGGCGGAAATTATTCCCAGCTTTTTTTCTCAGTTCTTAATTTCTGATCTTGTCTCTCAGGATGTTTCCTGTCATTCGTCTGACACATTTAATCTCAGTAGAGGTTATTTTTCTTATTGTTTTTGCATCTAGGGTCCAGGTCTGGCATTGGTAGCACAACGTTGGGATGAAGATTGTATTGTATAGTGCTCGTTTTGCCTCTAGAGTTATTTCCTTGTTGGACAATAGTGGTGATAACTGTCCAATGATTTGACAAGCTTTGTTGCATCTTGAGTCTATCTCTGCTGTTTGTGAATTGTCATTTGTCACTAGACTTCCTAGGTATTTAAATTCCTCTACTTGTTTTAGTTGTCTGCCGTCTATAGTTATGCTGATGTTCTATTTTAGTTGTCTGCCGTCTATGTTGATGTTCTGTTTTAGTTGTCTGCCGTCTATAGTTATGTTCTGTTTTAGTTGTCTACCGTCTATAGTTATGTTGATGTTCTGTTTTAGTTGTCTGCCGTCTATAGTTATGTTGATGTTCTGTTTTAGTTGTCTGCCGTCTATGTTGATGTTCTGTTTTAGTTGTCTGCCGTCTATGTTGATGTTCTGTTTTAGTTGTCTGCCGTCTATAGTTATGTTCTGTTTT
This sequence comes from Megaustenia siamemsis, assembly GCA_032433765.1. Lineage (NCBI taxonomy): Eukaryota > Metazoa > Mollusca > Gastropoda > Stylommatophora > Ariophantidae > Megaustenia > Megaustenia siamemsis. Next base: position 12,097,931 of record JAVIAB010000026.1, on the reverse strand, counting down.
AGTTGTCTACCGTCTATAGTTATGTTGATGTTCTGTTTTAGTTGTCTGCCGTCTATAGTTATGTTCTGTTTTAGTTGTCTACCGTCTATAGTTATGTTGATGTTCTGTTTTAGTTGTCTGCCGTCTATAGTTATGTTGATGTTCTGTTTTAGTTGTCTGCCGTCTATAGTTATGTTGATGTTCTGTTTTAGTTGTCTACCGTCTATAGTTATGTTGATGTTCTGTTTTAGTTGTCTGCCGTCTATGTTGATGTTCTGTTTTAGTTGTCTGCCGTCTATAGTTATGTTCTGTTTTAGTTGTCTGCCGTCTATAGTTATGTTGATGTTCTGTTTTAGTTGTCTGCCGTCTATAGTTATGTTGATGTTCTGTTTTAGTTGTCTGCCGTCTATAGTTATGTTCTGTTTTAGTTGTCTGCCGTCTATAGTTATGTTGATGTTCTGTTTTAGTTGTCTGCCGTCTATAGTTATGTTGATGTTCTGTTTTAGTTGTCTGCCGTCTATAGTTATGTTGATGTTCTGTTTTAGTTGTCTGCCGTCTATAGTTATGTTGTTGTTCTGCTTCTCTTTCATGACTTCTGTTTTGTTGATGTTGATTTCATAAAAGTGTTCCGGGACTCTATAATCTCATTAAAAAATAAAACAAGACAAGCCTAGAAAGCACTGGTGGTAGTAACATTTTTTTTATCCTTGTCTGGTGGTAGTAACATTTGTCTTATCCTTGTCTGGTGGTAGTAACATTTGTCTTATCCTTGTCTTATAGCAGAAACATTTGTCTTATACTTGCCTGGTGGTAGTAACATTTGTGTTATCATTGTCTGGTGGTAGTAACATTTGTCTTATCCTTGTCTGGTGGTAGTAACATTTGTCTTATCCTCGTCTTGTGATAGTAATATGTGTCTTATCCTTGTCTGGTGGTAGTAATATTTGTCTTATCCTTGTCTGGTGGTAGTAATATTTGTCTTATCCTTGTCTGGTGGTAGTAACTATAAATGTCAGACAACTAAAACAATTAGAGGAATTGAAATACCTAAGAAGTCTAGTGACAAATGACAATTCACAAACAGCAGAAATAGACTAAAGATGCAACAAAGCTTGTCAAATCATCGGACAGTTATCAGCACTATTGTCGAACAAGGAAATAACTCTAGAGGCAAAACGGGCACTATACAATACAATCTTCATCCCAACGTCGTGCTACCAATGCCAGACCTGGACCCTAGATGCAAGAACAATAAGAGAAATAACCTCTACTGAGATGAAATGTGTTAGACGAATGACAGGATACAGTCTGAGAGATAAGGTCAGAAATGAAGAACTGAGAAAAAAGCTAGGAATAGTCCCCGCCATAGAATATATGTAAAGAAACAACAGATAAAATGGTATGCCCATGTAGAAAGATTGCAGCGCGATTCCTATCGTAGAAGGGATGTATTAGAAGAAGAGTAGGGAGAAGAGCAAGAGGCAGGTCTAGAGTAAGATGGAGAAGAGCAAGAGGCAGGTCTAGAGTAAGATGGAGAAGAGCAAGATGCAAGTCTAGAGTAAGATGGAGAAGAGCAAGAGGCAGGTCTAGAGTAAGATGGAGAAGAGCAAGATGCAAGTCTAGAGTAAGATGGAGAAGAGCAAGAGGCAGGTCTAGAGTAAGATGGAGAAGAGCAAGATGCAAGTCTAGAGTAAGATGGAGAAGAGCAAGAGGCAAGTCCAGAGTAAGATGGAGAAGAGCAAGAGGCAGGTCTAGAGTAAGATGGAGAAGAGCAAGAGGCAGGTCTAGAGTAAGATGGAGAAGAGCAAGATGCAAGTCTAGAGTAAGATGGAGAAGAGCAAGAGGCAAGTCTAGAGTAAGATGGAGAAGAGCAAGATGCAAGTCTAGAGTAAGATGGAGAAGAGCAAGAGGCAGGTCCAGAGTAAGATGGAGAAGAGCAAGATGCAAGTCCAGAGTAAGATGGAGAAGAGCAAGATACAAGTCCAGAGTAAGATGGAGAAGAGCAAGATGCAAGTCCAGAGTAAGATGGAGAAGAGCAAGATGCAAGTCCAGAGTAAGATGGAGAAGAGCAAGATGCAAGTCCAGAGTAAGATGGAGAAGAGCAAGATGCAGGTCTAGAGTAAGATGGGCAGAAAACATCAAAGAAACGTTACAGTAACATCAATTGGTCATGATTGAAGCCGTCAAAATGATGAGGACCAGAACGTTCTATCTCGACACCCGGACGGTACAAGAGGAAGTGAAGATGAGGAAGAGAATATACTTCACAGTGATAACCTGGAAGTAATAGTTACACCGAGGAGAGATCGAGGGCCACGAGATGCAAAGAAACACACACAGAGAGAGAGAGAGAGAGAGAGAATCTTTGATGAAGTAGTTGCACAGATGACGTAGAGTGACGAGACGGTAAGAGACGAACCGCTGTGTTTACTGATCAGCTTCACACGACAGAGGCACTTATTGATAATGTGTGTTGTTTATGTTATTTCTACACAAGAGTTCTTAAATGTTAAGTAGAGCCAGTCTTAACATATGGATGTGAATCATGGACAATAAGACAACAGGCAAGAAGATCACTGGAGGCTGTAAAAATGTGGTTTTACAGAAGAATGTTGATAGTACCATGGACAGCTAGGAAGAGAAATTAAAACATTCTGAAAGAGGTCAAAGCAAAAAGAGAGCTAATTTCCAATATTAGGAAGAAACAATCATCATTTTTTGGCCATGTAATGAGAAGAGAACAACTGGAATATATTGTAACAACTGGAAAACTTGAGGGACGAAGTGATAGAGGGAAGCAAAGAGAAAAGATACCAGACAGCTTAAGAGAATGGCTGGGCAGAAGATCAACAACAGAAGTGATAAATAACTGTCGAGATCGAAAGTTGTGGAGAGACATGATCGCCTACGCCATCAGGCTTGACACTTGATGATGCTGATATTATTTTATTGTAATTAATAACAATCGTGGTCGTATATTTCATACATACCAAAGATGCGTCCAGTCTGTCAAATACAATCTCCGACATTTGATAACTGAGAACACAAGCCGAACATAGAGAACTCTGAAACAAGCGGAGATTGCCACATCGCACGGAAATAATCTTCCCTTGGATTCGGGGGACAATCCTACCGTTTCAACGTGAATGCCCCTCAATTATGCTCGGTCAGAGGTGTCACCTTCGGAAACAAACGTGGGGATCAGCATAAAACAAACGGGGTTTTGTTCCTAACGGCGTGAAGGTCACGGAATGTCAACTGTAGCGGCAGTTCTGTCAGAATTGTTTGTTTGACCGTCCCATCTTAAAGTCTGTTCTTTTGGCGCGCTTTCTCAACGTACAGTTTTTAATTTTCGTGTAAACTTGCCCACCAGAAAGTGTTACATCAACATCCCGCCATTACCATCGCTGGCATGGGTGACTCCTTTAGTCCCCTCTTGATTTTATTTTCGTGGGAAGTTGATTTTAAATTTAATAAATGACATTTCTTTCACTCATTCTTCTTCTTTCTTCCTTATTTTTGTCCTGCTTCTTCTTCTGGCTCATCTTCTCCTTTTTCCCTTCATCTTCTTCCATTGGACTGTCAGTATTTTTCTTCTTATTTTTGCTGTTCTTCTTCTGTTGTTTTATTTCTTGCATTTTCCCCCCGTTCTCCTCTTTATTTTCTTTTTCTTTTCTTCTTCCTTCATCTTCTCGTCCATCAGCGGCGTACCGACTAAGCACGGATTGCTCAACCCCCTCAAAAATAAAGAGGCAGAGGCGGACCAAGATTAACATGCACGAGTAACATCAAAAGATGGACAAGTCAACCTATGACAATCTGCACCATCAAATCAAAAGACAGAGTGAAATGGCGCTCCATGGTAGCCAACCTTCGATGCGGAGACGGCACTCAATGCCAAGTGTCTAAGATGTATAAAGGGCGGAGAACAAGGTAGGGTATACACGGCAGTTCAAAGTATATCAAATACAACAAATGAAATGGCAATGTAACAAGACGGAAACAACAAATGAAATAGTTTGACCATGTAACAAGACAGAAACAACAAATGAAATAGTTTGACCATGTAACAAAACAGAAATAACAAATGAAATAGTTTGACCATGTAACAAGACAGAAACAACAAATGAAATAGTTTGACCATGTAACAAAACAGAAACAACAAATGAAATAGTTTGACCATGTAACAAGACAGAAACAACAAATGAAATAGTTTGACCATGTAACAAAACAGAAACAACAAATGAAATAGTTTGACCATGTAACAAGACAGAAACAACAAATGAAATAGTTTGACCATGTAACAAAACAGAAATAACAAATGAAATAGTTTGACCATGTAACAAGACAGAAACAACAAATGAAATAGTTTGACCATGTAACAAAACAGAAACAACAAATGAAATAGTTTGACCATGTAACAAGACAGAAACAACAAATGGAATAGTTTGACCATGTAACAAGACGGAAACAACAAATGAAATAGTTTGACCATGTAACAAAACAGAAACAACAAATGAAATGAGCATATAACAAAACAGAAACAACAAATGAAATAGTTTGACCATGTAACAAGACAGAAAGAACAAATGGAATAGTTTGACCATGTAACAAAACAGAAACAACAAATGAAATAGTTTGACCATGTAACAAGACAGAAAGAACAAATGGAATAGTTTGACCATGTAACAAAACAGAAACAACAAATTAAATAGTTTGACCATGTAACAAGACAGAAAGAACAAATGGAATAGTTTGACCATGTAACAAGACAGAAGTAACCAAACACAATCAACACAATTATTAAAAGAAAGACGAGACCAACAGGTAGAGAATGCGTCCTGGAAACAGTTTGACAGAATAGAAGATACACTCGGAAAAGTGACAGAAGAAGAGGCCAAATATTAAGTATAAACCGCACTCACCCACCCCCCATTTCCCCCCCCCCCCCTATCTTTAATTCTCATCCTTGGCGCTCAAAGGCAAAGAAAAGGGAAATGAGAAGATGAAGTAGAACTGAAAGGGAAATAAGAAGATGAAGTAGAACTGAAAGGGAAATTAGAAGATGAAGTAGAACTGAAAGGGAAATAAGAAGAAGATGAAGTAGAACTGAAAGGGAAACAAGAAGATGAAGTAGAACTGAAAGGGAAATAAGAAGAAGATGAAGTAGAACTGAAAGGGAAACAAGAAGATGAAGTAGAACTGAAAGGGAAAGAAAAGGGAAATGAGAAGATGAAGTAGAACTGAAAGGGAAATGAAAAGATGAAGTAGAACTGAAAGGGAAATAAGAAGATGAAGTAGAACTGAAAGGGAAATAAGAAGAAGATGAAGTAGAACTGAAAGGGAAATAAGAAGATGAAGTAGAACTGAAAGGGAAATAAGAAGAAGATGAAGTAGAACTGAAAGGGAAACAAGAAGATGAAGTAGAACTGAAAGGGAAAGAAAAGGGAAATGAGAAGATGAAGTAGAACTGAAAGGGAAATAAGAAGATGAAGTAGAACTGAAAGGGAAATAAGAAGATGAAGTAGAACTGAAAGGGAAATAAGAAGATGAAGTAGAACTGAAAGGGAAATAAGAAGATGAAGTAGAACTGAAAGGGAAATAAGAAGAAGATGAAGTAGAACTGAAAGGGAAACAAGAAGATGAAGTAGAACTGAAAGGGAAAGAAAAGGGAAATGAGAAGATGAAGTAGAACTGAAAGGGAAATGAAAAGATGAAGTAGAACTGAAAGGGAAATAAGAAGATGAAGTAGAACTGAAAGGGAAATAAGAAGATGAAGTAGAACTGAAAGGGAAATGAGAAGATGAAGTAGAACTGAACGAGAAAGAAGAAGAAATATCAAGTGCCTTTCATAAAACACAATGTTATGGCTATGGATATAGTTATTGAAAGGCCCCGGTATCACTAAAAACGAATTAAAATCCATAATTGCCCAACCACCCGTACCAGCGGAATCATCCGAATTAATACTTATCTCATAGAAAAATCCAAACAAAGAAAGGCAGCTGCAGTCCCCATCATAGCAGCTACAGCACATGCAATAAGACATAATACCAAGCGGTACCGAAAGTGAACGCGGCTGAACTGTCCTACGTCATACGATATCATTATTCATCGTAAGCTATTGGAATATAGAAATACGATCTGGATGAAAAACACAGCTCACGGTGTGCACAGAACATTAAACTCAGTAGCTCTGGCAGTAAACTCTGCAACAAGTCTCTGCCAATAAATAAACGTGGAAGGGTTGGGGGGAAGGACATATTAAAAGTTTCATATGCGGAAGTAAATTATGGACAATTGATGAACAAGCAGGAGTAATACTGACGCAGCACAAATGTGGCTGTAGAGAAGCATATGATGGACAGCAATAAAGTGTCCGTTGTACATGAAGCCAGTCATGGGAACGTTGTACATGAACCCAGAACACAACAATAAGATTCTACATTCTGAGGTCAGGTCACAAGAAAAGGAATGAGAATGTAACGACGGGGGAAATGTAAAGAAAGAAAGAAAGAATGCAGAAAGAAAGAAAGAAAAAAAAAGAAAGAAAGACAGACAGAAAGAAATCAAGACAGAGAGAGAGAAAAAGAAAGACAGGCAGAAAAAAAGCAAGACAGAGAGAGAGAGAAAAAGAAAGACAGACAGAAAGAAAGCAAGACAGAGAGAGAGCAAAAGAAAGACAGACAGAAAAAAAAGAAAGAAAGAACAAAGAAACAAAGAAAGACAGAAAGAATCAAATAAAAAAAGAAAGAAAGAAAGAATGACAGAAAGAAAGATAGACAGGAGGAAAGAAAGAAATAAAGAAAGAGAGATAGAAAGAAAGAAAGAAAGAAAGAAAGAAAGATAACGAATATACTGGAATATTTCAGTCTTGCATGGAAAGATATCAACAGTAGATAAGGGATATAGGGAGTCATGAATATAAGGATCTCGAACATGATCGCCTACGCCCGTAGACATAACAGGCTGATAATGATCATGAAGAAAAAAATGTAAATCATTAACTCAGTTCAACTCTCTCTCTCTCGCTCTCTCTCTCTCTCTCTCTCTCTCTCTCTCTCTCTCTTTCTCTCACTCCTGTTGGAAACATTTTTGAACGCTAATGGCTGTGAATATCCCCCCATCTGACCGTGTTCTCTATTTCACAAAAACTGTCTGAAGGAAAACAAGAAATATGTGGATGGTGACATGAGGAAGAGGGAGAATTGGAAGTGGAGGAATTGTTGTGAGAACAGAAGGTGGAGTAGATTCTGGGAAAATGAAGGCGCAAGAGTTCCTGGAAGAATGGAGGATGAAGTGGAGGCGGGGAGAATAGAATGTGGAGAAGATGAAGGAAGGATAGAAGATGGAAAGGATTCGTGAAGTGGAAGAAGGGACAACGGAATGTGGAGTGGAAGATGGGGCAATAGAAGATGGGGCAACGGAAGGTGAAGTGGAAGATAGGACAATGGAATAGTGGAAGATGGGACAACGGAAGGTGAAGTGGAAGATGGGACAATGGAAGATGAGACAATGGAAGGTGAAGTGGAAGATGGGACTATGGAAGGTGGAGTGGAAGATGGTACAATGGAAGGTGGAATGGAAGATGGGACAATTGAAGGTGGAATGGAAGATGGGACAACGGAAGGTGGAGTGGAAGATGGGACAACTGAAGGTGGAGTGAAAGATGGAATAATGGAAGACGGGACAATGGAAGGTGGAGTGGAAGATGGGACAATGGAAGGTGAAGTGGAAGATGAGACAACGAAAGGTGGAGTGGGAGATGGGACAATGGAAGGTGGAGTGGAAGATGAGCAGTAGAAGGTGGAGTGGAAGATGGAACAATGGAAGGTGGAGTGGAAGATGGGACAATGGAAGGTGGAGTGGAAGATGGGGCAATGGAAGGTGGAGTGGAAGATGGGACAATTGAAGGTGGAGTGGAAGATAGGATAATGAAAGGTTGAGTGGAAGATGGAACAGTGGAAGGTGGAGTGGAAGATGGGACAACGGAATGTGGAGTGGAAGATGGGACAACGGAAAGTGGAGTGGAAGATGGGACAACGGAAGGTGGAATGCAGGATGGAACAATGGAAGGTGGAGTGGAAGATGAGACAATGGAAGGTGGAGTGGAAGATGGATAATGAAAGGTGGAGTGGAAGATGGGATGATGAAAGGTGGAGTGGAAGATGGGACAGCGGAAGGTGGAGTGGAAGATAGGACAACGGAAGGTGGAATCGAAGATGCGACAACGAAAAGTGGAGTGGAAGATGGGACAACAGAAGAGGGACGGAAGATGGGACAATGGAAGGTGGAGTGGAAGATGGGACAATGGAAGGTGGAATCGAAGATGCGACAACGAAAAGTGGAGTGGAAGATGGGACAACAGAAGAGGGACGGAAGATGGGACAATGGAAGGTGGAGTGGAAGATGGGACAATGGAAGGTGGAGTGTGAGATGGGACAACGGAAAGTGAAGTGGAAGATGAGCAGTGGAAGGTGGAGTGGAAGATGGGGCAATGGAAGGTGGAGTGGAAGGTGGGACAATGGAAGATGGAGTGGAAAATAGGATAATGAAAGGTGGAGTGGAAGATGGGACAACGGAAGGTGGAGTGGAAGATGGGACAACGGAAGGTGGAGTGGAAGATGGGACAACGGAAGGTTGAATGGAAGATGGGACAATGGAAGGTGGAGTGGAAGATGGGATAATTGCAGATGGAGTGGAAGATGGGACGGTGGAAGGATGAGTGGAAGATGCGACAACGGAAAGTGGAGTGGAAGATGGGACAACGGAAGGTGGAGTGGAAGATGCGACAACGGAAAGTGGAGTGGAAGATGGGACAATGGACGGTGGAGTGGAAGATGGGACAACAGAAGGTGGAATGGAAGATGGGACAATGGAAGGTGAAGTGGAAGATGGAATAATTGAAGATGGAATGAAAGATGGGACGATGGAAGGTGGAGTGGATGGTGCGACAACGGAAAGTGGAGTCGAAGATGGGATAATGGAATGTGGAGTGGAAGATGGGATAATTGAAGGTGGAGTGGAAGATGGGACGATGGAAGGTGGAGTGGAAGATGGGATAATTGAAGGTGGAATGGAAGATGGGACGATGGAAGGTGGAGTGGAAGGGGCGACAACGGAAAGTGGAGTCGAAGATGGGATAATGGTATGTGGAGTGGAAGATGGGACAATGGAAGGTGGAGTGGAAGATGGGATAATTGAAGGTGGAGTGGAAGATGGGACGATGGAAGGTGGAGTGGAAGATGCGACAACGGAAAGTGGAGTGGAAGATGGGACAATGGAAGGAGGAGTCGAAGATGGGACAATGGAAGGTGGAGTGGAAGATGGAACAACGGAAGGTGGAGTAGAAGATGTGATAAATGAAGGTCGAGTGGAAGATAGGATAATTGAAGGTGGAGTGGAAGATGGAACAATGGAAGGTGGAGTGGAAGATGAGACAATGGTAGGTGGAGTGGAAGATGGGACAATGGAAGGATGACTGGAAGATAGGCAGTGGAAGGTGGAGTGGAAGATTCGACAATGTAAGGTGGATTGGAAGATGCGACAATGGACGGTGGAGTGGAAGATGGGACAATGGAAGGTGGAGTGGAAGATGGGACAATGGAAGTTGGAATGAAAGATGGGGCAATGGAAGGTGGAGTGGAAGATGGGACAATGGACGGTGGAGTGGAAGATGAGCAGTGGAAGATGAGCAGTGGAAGGTGGAGTGGAAGATGGACATTGGGCGGTGGAGTGGAAGATAAGCAGTGGAAGGTGGAGTGGATAATAGGACAATGGACGGTGGAGTGGAAGATGGGACAAAGGACGGAGGACTGGAAGATGAGACACTGGAAGGTGGAGTGGAAGATGAGCAGTGGAAGGTGGAGTGGAGGGTGGGACAATGGAAGGTGGAGTGGAAGATGAGCAGTGGAAGATGAGCAGTGGAAGGTGGAGTGGAAGATGGACATTGGGCGGTGGAGTGTAAGATAAACAGTGGAAGGTGGAGTGGATAATAGGACAATGGACGGTGGAGTGGAAGATGGGACAATGGAAGGAGGACTGGAAGATGAGACACTGGAAGGTGGAGTGGAAGATGAGCAGTGGAAGGTGGAGTGGAGGGTGGGACAATGGAAGGTGGAGTGGAAGATGGGACAATGGAAGGTGGAGTGGAAGATGCGGCAATGGAAAGTGGAGTTGAAGATGAGACAATGAAAGGTGGAGTGGAAGATGCGGCAATGGAAGGTGGAGTGGAAGATGGGACAATGGAAGGTGGAGTGGAAGATAGAGAATGGAAGGTGGAGTGGAAGATGAGACAATGAAAGGTGGAGTGGAAGATGCGGCAATGGAAGGTGGAGTGGAAGATGGGACAATGGAAGGTGGAGTGGAAGGTGAGACAATGGAAGATGGAGTGGAAAATAGGATAATGAAAGGTGGAGTGGAAGATGGGACAACGGAAGGTGGAGTGGAAGATGGGACAACGGAAGGTGGAGTGGAAGATGGGACAACGGAAGGTTGAATGGAAGATGGGACAATGGAAGGTGGAGTGGAAGATGGGATAATTGCAGATGGAGTGGAAGATGGGACGGTGGAAGGATGAGTGGAAGATGCGACAACGGAAAGTGGAGTGGAAGATGGGACAACGGAAGGTGGAGTGGAAGATGCGACAACGGAAAGTGGAGTGGAAGATGGGACAATGGACGGTGGAGTGGAAGATGGGACAACAGAAGGTGGAATGGAAGATGGGACAATGGAAGGTGAAGTGGAAGATGGAATAATTGAAGATGGAATGAAAGATGGGACGATGGAAGGTGGAGTGGAAGGTGCGACAACGGAAAGTGGAGTCGAAGATGGGATAATGGAATGTGGAGTGGAAGATGGGATAATTGAAGGTGGAGTGGAAGATGGGACGATGGAAGGTGGAGTGGAAGATGGGATAATTGAAGGTGGAATGGAAGATGGGACGATGGAAGGTGGAGTGGAAGGGGCGACAACGGAAAGTGGAGTCGAAGATGGGATAATGGTATGTGGAGTGGAAGATGGGACAATGGAAGGTGGAGTGGAAGATGGGATAATTGAAGGTGGAGTGGAAGATGGGACGATGGAAGGTGGAGTGGAAGATGCGACAACGGAAAGTGGAGTGGAAGATGGGACAATGGAAGGAGGAGTCGAAGATGGGACAATGGAAGGTGGAGTGGAAGATGGAACAACGGAAGGTGGAGTAGAAGATGTGATAAATGAAGGTCGAGTGGAAGATAGGATAATTGAAGGTGGAGTGGAAGATGGAACAATGGAAGGTGGAGTGGAAGATGAGACAATGGTAGGTGGAGTGGAAGATGGGACAATGGAAGGATGACTGGAAGATAGGCAGTGGAAGGTGGAGTGGAAGATTCGACAATGTAAGGTGGATTGGAAGATGCGACAATGGACGGTGGAGTGGAAGATGGGACAATGGAAGGTGGAGTGGAAGATGGGACAATGGAAGTTGGAATGAAAGATGGGGCAATGGAAGGTGGAGTGGAAGATGGGACAATGGACGGTGGAGTGGAAGATGAGCAGTGGAAGATGAGCAGTGGAAGGTGGAGTGGAAGATGGACATTGGGCGGTGGAGTGGAAGATAAGCAGTGGAAGGTGGAGTGGATAATAGGACAATGGACGGTGGAGTGGAAGATGGGACAAAGGACGGAGGACTGGAAGATGAGACACTGGAAGGTGGAGTGGAAGATGAGCAGTGGAAGGTGGAGTGGAGGGTGGGACAATGGAAGGTGGAGTGGAAGATGAGCAGTGGAAGATGAGCAGTGGAAGGTGGAGTGGAAGATGGACATTGGGCGGTGGAGTGTAAGATAAACAGTGGAAGGTGGAGTGGATAATAGGACAATGGACGGTGGAGTGGAAGATGGGACAATGGAAGGAGGACTGGAAGATGAGACACTGGAAGGTGGAGTGGAAGATGAGCAGTGGAAGGTGGAGTGGAGGGTGGGACAATGGAAGGTGGAGTGGAAGATGGGACAATGGAAGGTGGAGTGGAAGATGCGGCAATGGAAAGTGGAGTTGAAGATGAGACAATGAAAGGTGGAGTGGAAGATGCGGCAATGGAAGGTGGAGTGGAAGATGGGACAATGGAAGGTGGAGTGGAAGATAGAGAATGGAAGGTGGAGTGGAAGATGAGACAATGAAAGGTGGAGTGGAAGATGCGGCAATGGAAGGTGGAGTGGAAGATGGGACAATGGAAGGTGGAGTGGAAGATGGGACAATGGAAGGTGGAGTGGAAGATGAGACAATGAAAGGTGGAGTGGAGGGTGGGACAATGGAAGGTGGAGTGGAAGATGCGGCAATGGAAGGTGGAGTGGAAGATGGGACAATGGAAGGTGGAGTGGAAGATGGGACAATGGAAGGTGGAGTGGAAGATGAGACAATGAAAGGTGGAGTGGAGGGTGGGACAATGGAAGGTGGAGTGGAAGATGGGACAATGGAAGGTGGAGTGGAAGATGGGACAATGGAAGGTGGAGTGGAAGATGGGACAATGGAAGGTGGAGTGGAAGATGGGACAATGGAAGGTGGAGTGGAAGATGAGACAATGAAAGGTGGAGTGGAAGATGCGGCAATGGTAGGTGGAGTGGAAGATGGGACAATGGTAGGTGGAGTGGAAGATGGGACAATGGTAGGTGGAGTGGAAGATGGGACAATGGAAGGTGGAGTGGAAGATCGGACAATGGAAGGTGGAGTGGAAGATGGGACAATGGTAGGTGGAGTGGAAGATGGGACAATGGTAGGTGGAGTGGAAGATCGGACAATGGAAGGTGGAGTGGAAGATGGGACAATGGTAGGTGGAGTGGAAATGGGACAATGGTAGGTGGAGTGGAAGATGAGACAATGGAAGGTGGAGTGGAAGATGGGACAATGGAAGGTGGAGTGGAAGATGGGACAATGGAAGGTGGAGTGGAAGATGAGACAATGGTAGGTGGAGTGGAAGATGAGACAATGGTAGGTGGAGTGGAAGATGAGACAATGGTAGGTGGTGTGGAAGATGGGACAATGGTAGGTGGAGTGGAAGATGAGACAATGGTAGGTGGAGTGGAAGATGAGACAATGGTAGGTGGAGTGGAAGATGGGATAATTGAAGGTGGAGTGGAAGATGGGACGATGGAAGGTGGAGTGGAAGATGCGACAACGGAAAGTGGAGTGGAAGATGGGACAATGGAAGGAGGAGTCGAAGATGGGACAATGGAAGGTGGAGTGGAAGATGGAACAACGGAAGGTGGAGTAGAAGATGTGATAAATGAAGGTCGAGTGGAAGATAGGATAATTGAAGGTGGAGTGGAAGATGGAACAATGGAAGGTGGAGTGGAAGATGAGACAATGGTAGGTGGAGTGGAAGATGGGACAATGGAAGGATGACTGGAAGATAGGCAGTGGAAGGTGGAGTGGAAGATTCGACAATGTAAGGTGGATTGGAAGATGCGACAATGGACGGTGGAGTGGAAGATGGGACAATGGAAGGTGGAGTGGAAGATGGGACAATGGAAGTTGGAATGAAAGATGGGGCAATGGAAGGTGGAGTGGAAGATGGGACAATGGACGGTGGAGTGGAAGATGAGCAGTGGAAGATGAGCAGTGGAAGGTGGAGTGGAAGATGGACATTGGGCGGTGGAGTGGAAGATAAGCAGTGGAAGGTGGAGTGGATAATAGGACAATGGACGGTGGAGTGGAAGATGGGACAATGGACGGAGGACTGGAAGATGAGACACTGGAAGGTGGAGTGGAAGATGAGCAGTGGAAGGTGGAGTGGAGGGTGGGACAATGGAAGGTGGAGTGGAAGATGAGCAGTGGAAGATGAGCAGTGGAAGGTGGAGTGGAAGATGGACATTGGGCGGTGGAGTGTAAGATAAACAGTGGAAGGTGGAGTGGATAATAGGACAATGGACGGTGGAGTGGAAGATGGGACAATGGAAGGAGGACTGGAAGATGAGACACTGGAAGGTGGAGTGGAAGATGAGCAGTGGAAGGTGGAGTGGAGGGTGGGACAATGGAAGGTGGAGTGGAAGATGGGACAATGGAAGGTGGAGTGGAAGATGCGGCAATGGAAAGTGGAGTTGAAGATGAGACAATGAAATGTGGAGTGGAAGATGCGGCAATGGAAGGTGGAGTGGAAGATGGGACAATGGAAGGTGGAGTGGAAGATAGAGAATGGAAGGTGGAGTGGAAGATGAGACAATGAAAGGTGGAGTGGAAGATGCGGCAATGGAAGGTGGAGTGGAAGATGGGACAATGGAAGGTGGAGTGGAAGATGGGACAATGGAAGGTGGAGTGGAAGATGAGACAATGAAAGGTGGAGTGGAGGGTGGGACAATGGAAGGTGGAGTGGAAGATGGGACAATGGAAGGTGGAGTGGAAGATGGGACAATGGAAGGTGGAGTGGAAGATGGGACAATGGAAGGTGGAGTGGAAGATGGGACAATGGAAGGTGGAGTGGAAGATGAGACAATGAAAGGTGGAGTGGAAGATGCGGCAATGGTAGGTGGAGTGGAAGATGGGACAATGGTAGGTGGAGTGGAAGATGGGACAATGGTAGGTGGAGTGGAAGATGGGACAATGGAAGGTGGAGTGGAAGATCGGACAATGGAAGGTGGAGTGGAAGATGGGACAATGGTAGGTGGAGTGGAAGATGGGACAATGGTAGGTGGAGTGGAAGATCGGACAATGGAAGGTGGAGTGGAAGATGGGACAATGGTAGGTGGAGTGGAAATGGGACAATGGTAGGTGGAGTGGAAGATGAGACAATGGAAGGTGGAGTGGAAGATGGGACAATGGAAGGTGGAGTGGAAGATGGGACAATGGAAGGTGGAGTGGAAGATGAGACAATGGTAGGTGGAGTGGAAGATGAGGCAATGGTAGGTGGAGTGGAAGATGAGACAATGGTAGGTGGTGTGGAAGATGGGACAATGGTAGGTGGAGTGGAAGATGAGACAATGGTAGGTGGAGTGGAAGATGAGACAATGGTAGGTGGAGTGGAAGATGGGACAATGGTAGGTGGAGTGGAAGATGAGACAATGGTAGGTGGAGTGGAAGATGAGACAATGGTAGGTGGAGTGGAAGATGAGACAATGGTAGGTGGAGTGGAAGATGAGACAATGGTAGGTGGAGAGGAAGATGAGACAATGGTAGGTGGAGTGGAAGATGAGACAATGGTAGGTGGAGTGGAAGATGGGACAATGGAAGGTGGAGTGGAAGATGAGACAATTGTAGGTGGAGTGGAAGATGAGACAATGGAAGGTGGAGTGGAAGATGGGACAATGGAAGGTGGAGTGGAAGATGGGACAATGGTAGGTGGAGTGGAAGATCGGACAATGGAAGGTGGAGTGGAAGATGGGACAATGGTAGGTGGAGTGGAAGATGAGACAATGAAAGGTGGAGTGGAAGATGAGACAATTGAAGGTGGAGTGGAAGATGGGACAATGGAAGGTGGAGTGGAAGATGAGACAATGGAAGGTGGAGTGGAAGATGGGACAATGGTAGGTGGAGTGGAAGATGAGACAATGGAAGGTGGAGTGGAAGATGAGACAATGGAAGGTGGAGTGGAAGATGGGACAATGGTAGGTGGAGTGGAAGATGGGACAATGGTAGGTGGAGTGGAAGATGAGACAATGGAAGGTGGAGTGGAAGATGGACAATGGAAGGTGGAGTGGAAGATGGGACAATGGTAGGTGGAGTGGAAAATGAGACAATGGTAGGTGGAGTGGAAGATGAGACAATGGAAGGTGGAGTGGAAGATGAGACAATGGTAGGTGGAGTGGAAGATGGGACAATGGTAGTTGGAGTGGAAGATGAGACAATGGTAGGTGGAGTGGAAGATGAGACAATGGTAGGTGGAGTGGAAGATGGGACAATGGTAGGTGGAGTGGAAGATGAGACAATGGTAGGTGGAGTGGAAGATGAGACAATGGTAGGTGGAGTGGAAGATGGGACAATGGTAGGTGGAGTGGAAGATGAGACAATGGTATGTGGAGTGGAAGATGGGACAATGGTAGGTGGAGTGGAAGATGAGACAATGGTAGGTGGAGTGGAAGATGAGACAATGTAAGGTGGAGTGGAGGGTGGGACAATGGAAGGTGGAGTGGAAGATGGGTCAATGGAAGGTGGAGTGGAAGATGGGACAATGGAAGGTGGAGTGGAAGATGGGACAATGGAAGGTGGAGTGGAAGATGGGACAATGGAAGGTGGAGTGGAAGATGAGACAATGAAAGGTGGAGTGGAAGATGCGGCAATGGTAGGTGGAGTGAAAGATGGGACAATGGTAGGTGGAGTGGAAGATGGGACAATGGTAGGTGGAGTGGAAGATGGGACAATGGAAGGTGGAGTGGAAGATGGGACAATGGAAGGTGGAGTGGAAGATGAGACAATGAAAGGTGGAGTGGAGGGTGGGACAATGGAAGGTGGAGTGGAAGATGGGACAATGGAAGGTGGAGTGGAAGATGGGACAATGGAAGGTGGAGTGGAAGATGGGACAATGGAAGGTGGAGTGGAAGATGGGACAATGGAAGGTGGAGTGGAAGATGAGACAATGAAAGGTGGAGTGGAAGATGCGGCAATGGTAGGTGGAGTGGAAGATGAGACAATGGTAGGTGGAGTGGAAGATGAGACAATGGTAGGTGGAGTGGAAGATGGGACAATGGAAGGTGGAGTGGAAGATGGGACAATGGAAGGTGGAGTGGAAGATGAGACAATTGTAGGTGGAGTGGAAGATGAGACAATGGAAGGTGGAGTGGAAGATGGGACAATGGAAGGTGGAGTGGAAGATGGGACAATGGTAGGTGGAGTGGAAGATCGGACAATGGAAGGTGGAGTGGAAGATGGGACAATGGTAGGTGGAGTGGAAGATGAGACAATGAAAGGTGGAGTGGAAGATGAGACAATTGAAGGTGGAGTGGAAGATGGGACAATGGAAGGTGGAGTGGAAGATGAGACAATGGAAGGTGGAGTGGAAGATGGGACAATGGTAGGTGGAGTGGAAGATGAGACAATGGAAGGTGGAGTGGAAGATGAGACAATGGAAGGTGGAGTGGAAGATGGGACAATGGTAGGTGGAGTGGAAGATGGGACAATGGTAGGTGGAGTGGAAGATGAGACAATGGAAGGTGGAGTGAAAGATGGGACAATGGAAGGTGGAGTGGAAGATGGGACAATGGTAGGTGGAGTGGAAGATGAGACAATGGTAGGTGGAGTGGAAGATGAGACAATGGAAGGTGGAGTGGAAGATGAGACAATGGTAGGTGGAGTGGAAGATGGGACAATGGTAGTTGGAGTGGAAGATGAGACAATGGTAGGTGGAGTGGAAGATGAGACAATGGTAGGTGGAGTGGAAGATGGGACAATGGTAGGTGGAGTGGAAGATGAGACAATGGTAGGTGGAGTGGAAGATGAGACAATGGTAGGTGGAGTGGAAGATGGGACAATGGTAGGTGGAGTGGAAGATGAGACAATGGTATGTGGAGTGGAAGATGGGACAATGGTAGGTGGAGTGGAAGATGAGACAATGGTAGGTGGAGTGGAAGATGAGACAATGGTAGGTGGAGTGGAAGATGGGACAATGGAAGGTGGAGTGGAAGATGAGACAATGGTAGGTGGAGTGGAAGATGAGACAATGGAAGGTGGAGTGGAAGATGGGACAATGGAAGGTGGAGTGGAAGATGAGACAATGGTAGGTGGAGTGGAAGATGAGACAATGGAAGGTGGATTGGAAGATGGGACAATGGTAGGTGGAGTGGAAGATGAGACAATGAAAGGTGGAGTGGAAGATGAGACAATGGAAGGTGGAGTGGAAGATGGGACAATGGAAGGTGGAGTGGAAGATGAGACAATGGAAGGTGGAGTGTAAGATGGGACAATGGAAGGTGGAGTGGAAGATGAGACAATGGAAGGTGGAGTGGAAGATGAGACAATGGAAGGTGGAGTGGAAGATGGGACAATGGTAGGTGGAGTGGAAGATGAGACAATGGTAGGTGGAGTGGAAGATGAGACAATGGAAGGTGGAGTGGAAGATGAGACAATGGAAGGTGGAGTGGAAGATGAGACAATGGAAGGTGGAGTGGAAGATCGGACAATGGAAGGTAGAGTGGAAGATGGGACAATGGAAGAAGGAGTTGAAGATGACACAGTGGAAGATGACGCCTATGCCAACCGATATGGCACATGATGAAGTCCCCATCTCGCTTCATTATGATTCGACCAAGCACTACAAGCAAACGTTGCTGCTCTCTCAACTCTGTCCCTGGATCCACCTAAAAAGTTCCACCCACACTTCTTACCAGCACAGATCCATGAAGTGGACCGCGCAACATCATCTTTTTTCACATCTGTTATCTGTTATCTTTTTTCTTCTTTATCTTATAACCCTCGGGGTCATTGGGGCACACATGACAGACTTCGTCAACCTTCTCCTGGTTGGTCATTGGGGCACACATGACAGACTTCGTCAACCTTCTCCTGGTTGGTCATTGGGGCACACATGACAGACTTCGTCAACCTTCTCCTGGTTGGTCATTGGGGCACACATGACAGACTTCGTCAACCTTCTCCTGGTTGGTCATTGGGGCACACATGACAGACTTCGTCAACCTTCTCCTGGTTGGTCATTGGGGCACACATGACAGACTTCGTCAACCTTCTCCTGGTTGGTCATTGGGGCACACATGACAGACTTCGTCAACCTTCTCCTGGTTGGTCATTGGGGCACACATGACAGACTTCGTCAACCTTCTCCTGGTTGGTCATTGGGGCACACATGACAGACTTCGTCAACTTTCTCCTGGTTGGTCATTGGGGCACACATGACAGATTTCGTCAACCTTCTCCTGGTTGGTCATTGGGGCACACATGACAGACTTCGTCAACCTTCTCCTGGTTGGTCATTGGGGCACACATGACAGACTTCGTCAACCTTCTCCTGGTTGGTCATTGGGGCACACATGACAGACTTCGTCAACCTTCTCCTGGTTGGTCATTGGGGCACACATGACAGACTTCGTCAACCTTCTCCTGGTTGGTCATTGGGGCACACATGACAGACTTCGTCAACCTTCTCCTGGTTGGTCATTGGGACACACATGACAGACTTCGTCAACCTTCTCCTGGTTGGTCATTGGGGCACACATGACAGACTTCGTCAACCTTCTCCTGGTTGGTCATTGGGGCACACATGACAGACTTCGTCAACCTTCTCCTTGTTGTTCATTGGGGCACACATGACAGACTTCGTCAACCTTCTCCTGGTTGGTCATTGGGGCACACATGACAGACTTCGTCAACCTTCTCCTGGTTGGTCATTGGGGCACACATGACAGACTTCGTCAACCTTCTCCTGGTTGGTCATTGGGGCACACATGACAGACTTCGTCAACCTTCTCCTGGTTGATCATTAGGTCACACATGACAGACTTCGTCAACCTTCTCCTGGTTGGTCATTGGGGCACACATGACAGACTTCGTCAACCTTCTCCTGGTTGGTCATTGGGGCACACATGACAGACTTCGTCAACCTTCTCCTGGTTGGTCATTGGGGCACACATGACAGACTTCGTCAACCTTCTCCTGGTTGGTCATTGGGGCACACATGACAGACTTCGTCAACCTTCTCCTGGTTGGTCATTGGGGCACACATGACAGACTTCGTCAACCTTCTCCTGGTTGGTCATTGGGGCACACATGACAGACTTCGTCAACCTTCTCCTGGTTGGTCATTGGGGCACACATGACAGACTTCGTCAACCTTCTCCTGGTTGGTCATTGGGGCACACATGACAGACTTCGTCAACTTTCTCCTGGTTGGTCATTGGGGCACACATGACAGACTTCGTCAACCTTCTCCTGGTTGGTCATTGGGGCACACATGACAGACTTCGTCAACCTTCTCCTGGTTGGTCATTGGGGCACACATGACAGACTTCGTCAACCTTCTCCTGGTTGGTCATTGGGTCACACATGACAGACTTCGTCAACCTTCTCCTGGTTGGTCATTGGGGCACACATGACAGACTTCGTCAACCTTCTCCTGGTTGGTCATTGGCGCACACATGACAGACTTCGTCAACCTTCTCCTGGTTGGTCATTGGGGCACACATGACAGACTTCGTCAACCTTCTCCTGGTTGGTCATTGGGGCACACATGACAGACTTCGTCAACCTTCTCCTGGTTGGTCATTGGGGCACACATGACAGACTTCGTCAACCTTCTCCTGGTTGGTCATTGGGGCACACATGACAGACTTCGTCAACTTTCTCCTGGTTGGTCATTGGGGCACACATGACAGATTTCGTCAACCTTCTCCTGGTTGGTCATTGGGGCACACATGACAGACTTCGTCAACCTTCTCCTGGTTGGTCATTGGGGCACACATGACAGACTTCGTCAACCTTCTCCTGGTTGGTCATTGGGGCACACATGACAGACTTCGTCAACCTTCTCCTGGTTGGTCATTGGGGCACACATGACAGACTTCGTCAACCTTCTCCTGGTTGGTCATTGGGGCACACATGACAGACTTCGTCAACCTTCTCCTGGTTGGTCATTGGGGCACACATGACAGACTTCGTCAACCCTCTCCTGGGTGGTCATTGGGGCACACATGACAGACTTCGTCAACCCTCTCCTGGGTGGTCATTGGGGCACACATGACAGACTTCGTCAACCCTCTCCTGGTTGGTCATTGGGGCACACATGACAGACTTCGTCAACCTTCTCCTGGTTGGTCATTGGGTCACACATGACAGACTTCGTCAACCCTCTCCTGGGTGGTCATTGGGGCACACATGACAGACTTCGTCAACCTTCTCCTGGGTGGTCATTGGGGCACACATGACAGACTTCGTCAACCTTCTCCTGGGTGGTCATTGGGGCACACATGACAGACTTCGTCAACCTTCTCCTGGGTGGTCATTGGGGCACACATGACAGACTTCGTCAACCCTCTCCTGGGTGGTCATTGGGGCACACATGACAGACTTCGTCAACCCTCTCCTGGGTGGTCATTGGGGCACACATGACAGACTTCGTCAACCCTCTCCTGGGTGGTCATTGGGGCACACATGACAGACTTCGTCAACCTTCTCCTGGTTGGTCATTGGGGCACACATGACAGACTTCGTCAACCTTCTCCTGGGTGGTCATTGGGGCACACATGACAGACTTCGTCAACCCTCTCCTGGGTGGTCATTGGGGCACACATGACAGACTTCGTCAACCCTCTCCTGGGTGGTCATTGGGGCACACATGACAGACTTCGTCAACCTTCTCCTGGGTGGTCATTGGGGCACACATGACAGACTTCGTCAACCTTCTCCTGGTTGGTCATTGGGGCACACATGACAGACTTCGTCAACCTTCTCCTGGTTGGTCATTGGGGCACACATGACAGACTTCGTCAACCTTCTCCTGGTTGGTCATTGGGGCACACATGACAGACTTCGTCAACCTTCTCCTGGTTGGTCATTGAGGCACCACCGACAGACTTTGTCAACCTTCTCCAGTTCTCGCTATATCAGTCGTTCTTCGGATCTTTGTAAAGTCCAGGCCTGTCCATTCTTTGATGTCATCTTTAACGTGATAGCCTGAACGTCCATCCGTTGAACCAATGCCAGACCCCGCTGCTGTGATCAATTACGACTCTTGGCAGTTGTCCATTTTTTGTAATAGTATTCATGCATGGACGTAGTTCATGGACAATGGACCAACAATCAGAACGTTCACTAGACGAAACATAGATAAGGACCTCTTAAAGGAAAAAAAAAATCTCTAAATTTCATTTGGTATTTTTAAAAACAAAATGAAGATAGACTAGAAGAAAAATAGCATTAAGTTGGAAGAATAAAATGGGAAAATATAGACTGAATCGGGCAGCTGTGTCCTGAATTAAAAGACTAGTTCACCACGTGGATAAAGGTCATAACATTAAAACAAATAAGAGTTGTCAGTCTTTTAATGTTGGAAGCTATTCCCCCCTGTTAATGATGGACTGAGCGGGGTCATTGTTGTGGGACACAGCTACAGCAGTTCTCAAAATTGTGGATACAGGCTCTGTGTGGAGGGGTACAGCTGGTTTATCAAAGGACGATAAGAAAATGGTAGTTAGAGGCAGACACGAGAGACTGACACCAAATTGTAGCTTCAATTTACCTTGTTAGTTTTAATTATCATTGGAGGTTACTGTATCTTATATCGGACGAATTGTGTCGTATGGTTATGGTTATGGTTATGGAAGGCCCATAGTCTCACTACAAAAGAAATTAAAATCCATAATTGCTCAACCGCCCGTGCCAGTGGAATCATTCGAATTACTATCTCATCTCCCAAACAAAGAAAGGTAGCTATAGTCCTCATCAAAGCAGTCTCAGCACACGCCAAAAGACATAATGGCGAAACCGCCTAGAAAGTGAACACAGCCATCTGTTCTCCATCATACTATATCATCATTCATCGTAAACAATCGGAATATCGAAACACGATCAAAACAGATGACACGCACAGTTCAAAATGTGCATAGAGCACTTAACTCAGTAGCTCCTGCAACAAGCCGGACTTGGAATATTAGGAAACTGCAACAAGGAACATTTTTTCAGACATAGCCTTTAATGGTTCCTGCCGCCTATCCACCATATTGACCGGAAGTTCATGTCACTCTGAAAATGATGGTCGTCATATTTTTAAAAAAAATGTATAGCGCTTGATGATGTTGGGACATCGTTTTTGACGCCAAATCCGAACATATGAAACACAGTTAGACGTCGGATTATCACGTCGCACATCGAACAACAGACTGTAAGATCTCCCTGCAATGTGAATTTGTGAAATTATAAATCCCCCTGACTAACATGAACCTCCGGGAGTCACCCCGGTACTGCAAAGTCCTGAACGAAACTCCATTTCGCCTTTCACCAGTAGCGTACAGCTGTTTTATGGATATGCAATCAGCCATTGTGATGACGTCGCACACACAACAATGGCTGCGTCCATAAAATCCCGATTACTCTAATAAATGCAGCCAACAACGCACGAAAAGATGATGCAAAATCTCTAAAGTGAAAACTTCGGTTGACTTGACAGAGCAGTCTATATTAATGAGTTGTAACATGTATACTGCGT
Organism: Megaustenia siamemsis; assembly: GCA_032433765.1. Taxonomy (NCBI): domain Eukaryota; kingdom Metazoa; phylum Mollusca; class Gastropoda; order Stylommatophora; family Ariophantidae; genus Megaustenia; species Megaustenia siamemsis. The sequence goes on along the minus strand of JAVIAB010000026.1, from coordinate 12,074,839 downwards.
CAGACAATTCCAGCGATGGAATGTATCGTATTTGTTTAGTTAGCCCTCGTAGCTGCAGGGTTATTGACTCTTGGTCCTGAAGAGAGAGAGAGAGACCGCTGACTTCTGTAAGTTCAAAATGGCTGGTTAGTCTCAATTGACACGAATTATTGAGTTACTGAGTTATTGAGTTATTGAGTTATTTAGTTATTGAGTTATTGAGTTATTGAGTTATTTAGTTATTGAGTTATTTACTTATTGAGTTATTGAGTTATTTGCGGGTCATCATCACTGCGCTCCGACCATGTCCATAGGTGCTCAGATCCCCTCCTCAGCAAGTCTCGTAGTGTCCAGCGACTGACGACTCCAGTTCTATGTTGGTTGATAAGTCTTCTTACACGGCCACCAAGTTTCTCATTTCTGGCCGTGCCCATCTTAACTCCCATCTCTTTCATCTGAAGGCATTGACGACTTCCGTTCGATCCATTGCTTGACCCATATTTGGCGACAGCGCAGCTAGTCAACCTGTCCGCTCTTTCATTTCGCCGTACTCCCGCATGTCCAGGGACATAGACAAAGGTGACTATGTATTGTCGAATTTTGTACTGAATCTACTCATTGCCTGCGCACGTTATTCTCACGAGATAGCCAGAACCTTCGTGCTTGTCTAATTTTCCTTGTCTTTGATACAGGCCATGACCACATCAACATAATTATTGTAGCTCTTCTGTTGGTAACATTTATTTAGTTCTGTTTTCTTTATCCCCGAAGCAGCTCATTTGTTTAATCTTCAGCGTCTTAGATGAGCACGATGTTTGACATTGATATTAGATCAAGGTTTACCAGACGTTTTTATATTTGATTAATTTAAACTATGCCGCTGCCAGGGAAAAACAGATTAACACACAAAATTCAGTTCATAGTCTTTAAGGACTTCGCCAGAGGTGAAAGCAGGCGAACGCAAACAAAAAAATGTTCATTCATTTTTATGAGAATTATTTTTTTGAACAATTCGATAAAACTATAACAAGTAATCTTTGGGGGCCTCGGTAACCGAGTTGGGAAAACCACCCGACTAGACTACCGACGTTCGGACAACCCGTGTTCGATTCCCGCTGGGAGCAGTTTGTGAGTTGTACTCGTGGTTGGAAAAAAAAAAATACACCCACGGTCGACCCAACCATTGGTAGAAATGGGTACCAGGGGAAGGTGAGGAATGTCGCTTCGCATCTGAGTTTCGATGCTTGAGGATACACTATACAGAAATCTCCGAACATTTCTGGATAGGCGGCCGAACACATATGGGTGGAAACTCGCGTGCTAAGACGCCGGTTCAAGTCTCGTACTTTACCTTTACCTTTACAATTAATCTACTCATGAGTCGTACACTTCATGTCGACTGCACTGGGCAAGCAGCCTTTGTTCTTCTGTAATCGACAGACTGACATGGCCCAGCCATAGATCCCCCCACCCCCCACACACACAAATAAAAAATATGTTTGTGGTGCTGACTTCCAATAATTTAGGAACCCCGAACAGCTACTGTTTGAAGAACATTACCAGTACAGCGCCCTATTACTGCTACCGGATGTGGTTGTGGTACCGGGACATTTCCCCCAGTAGGGGGAGCTGCAGTCATTATAATAAATGAGAGAAAGATGGCTTTCATTCATCATTTTGTTGTTCGCTTTTGACTGCTCTTGTTCATTATCTGTATCTTCTGTTCTCTGTTTTTCTCACTTCACTCATTTCGTCTGTTCTCTGTTTTTCTCACTTCACTCATTGCGTCTGTTCTCTGTTTTTCTCACTTCACTCATTTCGTCTGTTCTCTGTTTTTCTCACTTCACTCATTTCGTCTGTTCTGTTTTTCTCACTTCACTCATTGCGTCTGTTCTCTGTTTTTCTCACTTCACTCATTTCGTCTGTTCTCTGTTTTTCTCACTTCACTCATTTCGTCTGTTCTGTTTTTCTCACTTCACTCGTTTCGTCTGTTCTCTGTTTTTTAACACTTCGCTCATTTCGTCTGTTCTCTGTTTTTTAACACTTCGCTCATTTCGTCTGTTCTCTGTTTTTCTGACTTCCTCACTCATATCGTAACTATCATCAACATTCAATCATTATAAACATTCAACTATCATCAACATTCAACTATCCTCAACATTCAATATTATCAACATTCAACTGTCATCAACATTCAATATTATCAACATTCAACTGTCATCATAACTATCTATCTTTCATTCGCCTAAAGTATTGTCTATATCAGCAATGTCGTTTCCTGTATAAATGTTACTGTCTTTTGTAATTCTTGCAGTGGCCCATATAGTTTTGTCTGTAGTGTTGTATCTATGGGCCAATGGATTTTCCTCAGTCTACTATATTCAGTGCAGTCTTGAAGAATGTGTTTAGCAGTCTGGGGCGCCTGTCCACATGTACAAGTAGTTGAGGTTCCGTTCTAGAATTTTGTATACACGTGACTGCGGAGTCGATAGTGTCATGTTCTGAGGCGTATAATGATAACTTATTTATATCTATTCATATTATGAAAGGCATCCTGATTTGGGTCTTGTGGTCCTCTGATTGATTTGATTATCAATGAGATGGGATCCACTGCAGGGCAACCTTGTGGTGCTTGCAGAGTTCAGTCAATAAGGTCTCCAGATGTGGTAATTTTTTGGATTGAAATGCCTGGAGTACTACAATTGGTCTTCTGCGACATTTGGCCTTCTACTACAATTGGTCTTCCTCTACAACTGGTCTTCTACTACAATTGGTCTTCTTCTACAACTGGCCTTCTACTACAATTGGTCTTCCTCTACAACTGGTCTTCTACTACAATTGGTCTTCTTCTACAACTGGTCTTCTACTACAATTGGTCTTCCTCTACAACTGGTCTTCTACTACAATTGGTCTTCTTCTACAACTGGTCTTCTACTACAATTGGTCTTCCTCTACAACTGGTCTTCTACTACAATTGGTCTTCTTCTACAACTGGTCTTCTACTACAATTGGTCTTCCTCTACAACTGGTCTTCTACTACAATTGGTCTTCTTCTACAACTGGTCTTCTACTACAATTGGTCTTCCTCTACAACTGGTCTTCTACTACAATTGGTCTTCCTCTACAACTGGTCTTCTACTACAATTGGTCTTCCTCTACAACTGGTCTTCTACTACAATTGGTCTTCCTCTACAACTGGTATTCTACTACAATTGGTCTTCCTCTACAACTGGTCTTCTACTACAATTGGTCTTCTTCTACAACTGGCCTTCTACTACAATTGGTCTTCCTCTACAACTGGTCTTCTACTACAATTGGTCTTCTTCTACAACTGGTCTTCTACTACAATTGGTCTTCCTCTACAACTGGTCTTCTACTACAATTGGTCTTCTTCTACAACTGGTCTTCTACTACAATTGGTCTTCCTCTACAACTGGTCTTCTACTACAATTGGTCTTCTTCTACAACTGGTCTTCTACTACAATTGGTCTTCCTCTACAACTGGTCTTCTACTACAATTGGTCTTCTTCTACAACTGGTCTTCTACTACAATTGGTCTTCCTCTACAACTGGTCTTCTACTACAATTGGTCTTCCTCTACAACTGGTCTTCTACTACAATTGGTCTTCCTCTACAACTGGTCTTCTACTACAATTGGTCTTCCTCTACAACTGGTATTCTACTACAATTGGTCTTCCTCTACAACTGGTCTTCTACTACAATTGGTCTTCTAATACAATTGGTCTTCTACTACAATTGATCTTCTTCTGCAATTGCTCTTCTACTACAATTGGTCTTCTACTACAATTGGTCTTCTACTACAATTGGTCTTCTAACAAAATTGGTCTTCTATCACAATTGGTCTTCTACAACAACTGGTCTTCTGCGACAATTGGTCTTCTACTACAGTTGTTCTTCTACTACAATTGTTCTTCTACTACAATTGTTCTTCTACCACAATTGTTCTTCTACTACAATTGGTCTTCTACTACAGTTGGTCTTCTACTACAATTGGTCTTCTACCACAATTGGTCTTCTATCACAATTGGTCTTCTACAACAAGTGGTCTTCTACTACAGTTGTTTTTCTACTACAATTGTTCTTCTACCATAATTGTTCATCTACAACAATTGTTCTTCTACTTCAATTGTTCTTCTACTACAATTGATCTTCTACTACAGTTGGTCTTCTACTACAGTTGTTTTTCTACTACAATTGTTCTTCTACCACAATTGTTCTTCTACAACAATTGTTCTTCTACTTCAATTGTTCTTCTACTACAATTGATCTTCTACAACAATTGGTCTTCTACTACAGTTGTTCTTCTACTACAATTGATCTTCTACAACAATTGGTCTTCTACAACAATTGTTCTTCTACTACAATTGATCTTCTACTTCAATTGTTCTTCTACTACAATTGATCTTCTACAACAATTGTTTTTCTACTACAATTGTTCTTCTACAACAATTGGTCTTCTACTACAATTGATCTTCTACTACAATTGGTCTTCTACTACAATTGATCTTCTACAACAATTGTTTTTCTACTACAATTGTTCTTCTACAACAATTGGTCTTCTACTACAGTTGTTTTTCTACTACAATTGTTCTTCTACAACAATTGGTCTTCTACTACAATTGATCTTCTACTTCAATTGTTCTTCTACTACAATTGATCTTCTACTACAATTGTTCTTCTACTACAATTGATCTTCTACTTCAATTGTTCTTCTACTACAATTGATCTTCTTTTATTTATTGTTTTATATCACAGGCCAACCGTGTACTGTCAAATATACGTATAGTGAAACATCACACACTCAATGAAATATACGTAAAGTGACACGGCACACACACAATGAAATATACGTAAAGTGACACGGCACACACACAATGAAATATACGTAAAGTGACACGGCACACACACAATGAAATATACGTAAAGTGACACGGCACACACACAATGAAATATACGTAAAGTGACACGGCACACACACAATGAAATATACGTAAAGTGACACGGCACACACACAATGAAATATACGTAAAGTGACAAAAGTTTTTTTTAAAATACATGGACAAAATAATGTAAATAATGGAGCGATACTGAAGCGGGAAGAATAGGTCAGCCTCAAATAGAAACTATCAGTCGCTGTCATCTATCCTTTCTAGTGTTCAGGTCTCTGTAGTGCATGTGCTGTCTTGTAATTCCTAACGAATAGCACCCCAATTAATTTGCTTGAATACACGAATCATTTGTTTAAAGAAAAAAAAGTAAAGTGCCCACGTGGCGTATAGAAATATATTTATTCCATATGATGTTAGTGGCCATAATTTGTACAGACCTTCGGTATATGATTTTGGTGGTAATGTGGTCGGTATTACGCCCGTGCCGCTTTACTTTCCCAGAATAAAATCCGGTACCAATTTAAGGCTGGATGAACCTGGAAGCCGTCGATCAGGATCAAACCCGACCTCTTGTCAGGTGTAGTCCAGTTCTCTAACCAGCGAGCTGCCGCTGCTCCCTAATAATTTGTGTACAATAATGTGTGTACAATAATGTGTGTACAATAATGCCATTTCTGAAATATGAATCTTGGACAGGGTAACTAAAATATCAGAAGACGGCAGCAGTGGAATGATCTGAGCTGAATTAGCGACACGCTAATAGAGTGCTTCGAAGCGTTCCCTCGATATAACGGCTCGCTGAGCTCGCCCTACAAGTGTTTCCGGATGTAACAGGCAGGCCCTGCTACGAATATGCTGCTCAAGAAAATACTTTCAGTCCTTTCCTTTGAAATTGTTCGCGTTCCCTGTTCCTGAGTGGTTGCCAAGTGTTCCCTGTTCCTGAGTGGCTGCCAAGTGTTCCCTGTTCCTGAGTGGCTACTCAGTGCTTCTTGTGTACAATGCTACATGTGTCACTGACCTTTGAGGTTTGTATTTTGTGTCTTGTTCTTCAGATCTTATCAAGCCACTGTGTAAACTTCCCGTCAGCCAGTGCGCCCAGCCATGTCGTCTTTTTTACGCGATTGTGTTTCAGACTCATTCTTCCATATTTTGAGAACCGCTATCCGTTCGCAGATTTCAATTCAAACTCACGGCATCATATCCGACATGGCTGAGCTGTCAACTTCCATGGTCTGCAATGAGACGGCTCGTTTATAGATAATCTATGAAGCAGCGCGGCCCGTGAAACATTTTATCTCCCGTGTAATCTTCTATCTAAGCTTGGAATTTATGTGCACATTGAGAGATAGGATTCTTAACTAGAGATCCGTGGACTTTCAAGAGCTGGGTGGATTGATTTCACGACAGCGAGAACTTGAGTCGGATAATTATATCTTTAATTGCACTTCTGTAATCAGACAAGAGCAAGCTGTGGAAATGAGAAGCTCTGGCAAGATCCTCGGTGTCTCATATAGAGACCAGTAAACAAACGAACGAATTCGTGGACTCATCATCATAGAGGTTCACGTAAACAGCTTTCTACGTTCTTATTGTTCTTCTACCTCCCTGATTTAAATTACGGCACCGAAAGGTTCTACATTAGCAAAGAAAAATAAATGATACGGGTATGGGCAGGCCACAAGATGTAACTGCCTGGCCAAAACATCTCACAGAACATATTTCAAGGTTAGAAAGATGAAGAGAACATTGATTGTTGATGTGTAAGACTGGATAGAAAGATAAAGAGAACATTGATTGTTGATGTGTAAGACTGGATAGAAAGATAAAGAGAACATTGATTGTTGATGTGTAAGACTGGATAGAAAGATAAAGAGAACATTGATTGTTGATGTGTAAGACTGGATAGAAAGATGAAGAGAAAATTGATTGTTGATGTGTAAGACTGGATAGAAAGATAAAGAGAACATTGATTGTTGATGTGTAAGACTGGATAGAAAGATGAAGGGAAAATTGATTGTTGATGTGTGAGACTGGATAGAAAGATGAAGGGAAAATTGATTGTTGATGTGTTAGACTGGATAGAAAAAAACAATTCAGATAATACAGGACAGAATTGCATTAAAAATATAAACATTAAGTAAGATTGTGAGCTGCAAGATTTAAGGACGATTGTGGGCTGTAAGAATTAAATAAGATTGTGAGATGTAAGAATTAAGTAAGATTGTAGGATGTGAGAATTAAGTAAGATTGTGGGATGTAATAATTAAGTAAGATTGTGAGATGTAAGAATTAAGTAAGATTGTGGGCTGTAAGATTTAAGTAAGATTGTGGGATGTAAGAATTAAGTAAGATTGTGAGATGTAAGAATTAAGTAAAATTGTGATGGAGAATCTTAAATCTCCGTAAGATTTAAGGACGATTGTGGGCTGTAAGAATTAAATAAGATTGTGAGATGTAAGAATTAAATAAGAATGTGAGATGTAAGAATTAAGTAAGATTGTGGGATGTAAGAATTTAGTAAGATTGTGGGCTTTAAGAATTAAGTAAGATTGTGAGATGTAAGAATTAAGTAAGATTGTGGGATGTAAGAATTAAATAAGATTGTGGGATGTAAGAATTAAATAAGGATGTGAGATGTAAGAATTAAATAAGATTGTGGGATGTAAGAATTAAATAAGATTGTGAGATGTAAGAATTAACTACGATTGTGGGATGTAAGAATTAAATAAGAATGTTGGATGTAAGAATTAAGTAAGAATGTGAGATGTAAGAATTAAGTAAGATTGTGGGATGTAAGAATTAAGTAAGATTGTGAGATGTAAGAATTAAATAAGATTGTGGGATGTAAGAATTAAGTAAGATTGTGGGCTGTAAGAATTAAATAAGATTGTGGGATGTAAGAATTAAATAAGATGTGTGAGATGTAAAAATTAAATAAGATTGTGGGATGTAAGAATTAAATAAGATTGTGAGATGTAAGAATTAACTACGATTGTGGGATGTAAGAATTAATTAGAATGTTGGATGTAAGAATTAAGTAAGATTGTGGGCTGTAAGAATTAAATAAGATTGTGGGCTGTAAGAATGGCATCTATCTCCTCACATCAACTGACATCTATCTCCTGACATATTTCTCCTCACATCAACTAACATCTATCTTCTCTCATCTACTGATATCTATCTCCTCACATCGACTAACATCTATCTCCTCACATCAACTGACATCTATCTCCTCACATCAACTAACATCTATCTTCTCACATCAACTGACATCTATCTCCTCACATCAACTAACATCTATCTTCTCTCATCTACTGATATCTATCTCCTCACATCGACTAACATCTATCTCCTCACATCAACTGACATCTATCTCCTCACATCAACTAACATCTATCTTCTCACATCAACTGACATCTATCTCCTCACATCAACTGACATCTATCTCCTCACATCAACTAACATCTATCTCCTCACATCAACTGACATCTATCTCCTCACATCAACTAACATCTATCTCCTCACATCAACTGACATCTATCTCCTCACATCAACTAACATCTATCTTCTCACATCAACTAACATCTATCTCCTCACATCAACTGACATCTATCTCCTCACATCAACTAACATCTATCTTCTCTCATCTACTGACATCTATCTCCTCACATCAACTGACATCTATCTCCTCACATCAACTAACATCTATCTTCTCACATCAACTAACATCTATCTTCTCACATCAACTGACATCTATCTCCTCACATCAACTGACATCTATCTCCTGACATATTTCTCCTCACATCAACTAACATCTATCTTCTCTCATCTACTGATATCTATCTCCTCACATCAACTAACATCTATCTTCTCTCATCTACTGACATCTATCTCCTCACATCGACTAACATCTATCTCCTCACATCAACTGACATCTATCTCCTCACATCAACTGACATCTATCTCCTCACATCAACTAACATCTATCTCCTCACATCAACTGACATCTATCTTCTCTCATCTACTAACATCTATCTCCTCACATCGACTAACATCTATCTTCTCTCATCTACTAACATCTATCTCCTTAAATCGACTAACATCTATCTTCTCTCATCTACTGATATCTATCTCCTCACATCAACTGACATCTTTCTCCTCACATCAACTAACACCTATTTTCTCTCATCTACTGACATCTATCTCCTCACATCAACTAACATCTATCTCCTCACATCAACTGACATATTTCTTCTCACATCAACTAACATCTATCTCCTCACATCAACTGACATCTATCTCCTCACACCAACTAACACCTATCTTCTCTCATCTACTGACATCTATCTCCTCACATCAACTAACATCTATCTCCTCACATCAACTGACATCTTTCTTCTCAAATCAACTAACATCTATCTCCTCACATCAACTAACACCTATCTTCTCTCATCTGCTGACATCTATCTCCTCACATCAACTAACATCTATCTCCTCACATCAACTAACATCTATCTTCTCTCATCTACTGACATCTTTCTCCTAACATCGACTAACATCTATCTCCTCACATCAACTGACATCTTTCTCCTCACATCAACTAACATCTATCTTCTCTCATCTACTGACATCTTTCTCCTAACATCGACTAACATCTATCTCCTCACATCAACTGACATCTATCTCCTCACATCAACTAACATCTATCTTCTCTCATCTACTGACATCTATCTCCTCACATCAACTAACATCTATCTCCTAACTTCAACTGACATCAATCTCCTCACATCAACTAACATCTATCTTCTCTCATCTACTGACATCTATCTCCTCACATCAACAAACATCTATCTCCTCACTTCAACTAACATCTATCTCCTCACATCAACTAACATCTATCTTCTCTCATCTACTGACATCTATCTCCTCACATCAACTAACATCTATCTCCTAACTTCAACTGACATCAATCTCCTCACATCAACTAACATCTATCTTCTCTCATCTACTGACATCTATCTCCTCACATCAACAAACATCTATCTCCTCACATCAACTGACATCTATCTCCTCACATCAACTAACATCTATCTTCTCACATCAACTGACATCTATCTCCTCACATCAACTGACATCTATCTCCTGACATATTTCTCCTCACATCAACTAACATCTATCTTCTCTCATCTACTGATATCTATCTCCTCACATCAACTAACATCTATTTTCTCTCATCTACTGATATCTATCTCCTCACATCGACTAACATCTATCTTCTCTCATCTACTGACATCTATCTCCTCACATCGACTAACATCTATCTCCTCACATCAACTGACATCTATCTCCTCACATCAACTGACATCTATCTCCTCACATCGACTAACATCTATCTCCTCACATCAACTGACATCTATCTCCTCACATCGACTAACATCTATCTTCTCTCATCTACTAACATCTATCTCCTCACTTCAACTGACATCTATCTTCTCTCATCTACTAACATCTATCTCCTCACATCGACTAACATCTATCTTCTCTCATCTACTAACATCTATCTCCTTACATCGACTAACATCTATCTTCTCTCATCTACTGATATCTATCTCCTCACATCAACTGACATCTTTCTCCTCACATCAACTAACACCTATCTTCTCTCATCTACTGACATCTATCTCCTCACATCAACTAACATCTATCTCCTCACATCAACTGACATCTTTCTTCTCACATCAACTAACATCTATCTCCTCACATCAACTGACATCTATCTCCTCACATCAACTAACACCTATCTTCTCTCATCTACTGACATCTATCTCCTCACATCAACTAACATCTATCTTCTCACATCAACTGACATCTATCTCCTCACATCAACTGACATCTATCTCCTGACATATTTCTCCTCACATCAACTAACATCTATCTTCTCTCATCTACTAACATCTATCTCCTCACATCAACTGACATCTATCTTCTCTCATCTACTAACATCTATCTCCTCACATCGACTAACATCTATCTTCTCTCATCTACTAACATCTATCTCCTTACATCGACTAACATCTATCTTCTCTCATCTACTGATATCTATCTCCTCACATCAACTGACATCTTTCTCCTCACATTAACTAACACCTATCTTCTCTCATCTACTGACATCTATCTCCTCACATCAACTAACATCTATCTCCTCACATCAACTGACATCTTTCTTCTCACATCAACTAACATCTATCTCCTCACATCAACTGACATCTATCTCCTCACATCAACTAACACCTATCTTCTCTCATCTACTGACATCTATCTCCTCACATCAACTAACATCTATCTCCTCACATCAACTGACATCTTTCTTCTCACATCAACTAACATCTATCTCCTCACATCAACTAACACCTATCTTCTCTCATCTACTGACATCTATCTCCTCACATCAACTAACATCTATCTCCTCACATCAACTAACATCTATCTTCTCTCATCTACTGACATCTTTCTCCTAACATCGACTAACATCTATCTCCTCACATCAACTGACATCTTTCTCCTCACATCAAATAACATCTATCTTCTCTCATCTACTGACATCTTTCTCCTAACATCGACTAACATCTATCTCCTCACATCAACTGACATCTATCTCCTCACATCAACTAACATCTATCTTCTCTCATCTACTGACATCTATCTCCTCACATCAACTAACATCTATCTCCTAACTTCAACTGACATCAATCTCCTCACATCAATTAACATCTATCTTCTCACATCTACTGACATCTATCTCCTCACATCAACAAACATCTATCTCCTCACTTCAACTAACATCTATCTCCTCACATCAACTAACATCTATCTCCTCACTTCAACTGACATCTATCTCCTCACATCAACTAACATCTATCTTCTCTCATCTACCGACATCTATCTCCTCACATCAACAAACATCTATCTCCTCATTTCAACTAACATCTATCTCCTCACATCAACTAACATCTATCTCCTCACATCAACTGACATCTATCTCCTCACATCAACTAACATCTATCTCCTCACATCAACTGACATCTATCTCCTCACATCAACTAACATCTATCTCCTCACATCAACTGACATCTATCTTCTCACATCAACTAACATCTATCTCCTCACTTCAACTGACATCTATCTCCTCACATCAACTAACATCTATCTCCTCACTTCAACTGACATCTATCTCCTCACATCAACTAACATCTATCTTCTCACATCAACTAACATCTATCTCCTCACATATACTGACATCTATCTTCTCTCATCTACTGACATCTTTCTCCTAACATCGACTAACATCTATCTCCTCACATCAACTGACATCTATCTCCTCACATCAACTAACATCTATCTCCTCACATCAACTGACATCTTTCTCCTCACATCAACTAACATCTATCTCCTCACATCAACTGACATCTTTCTCCTAACATCGACTAACATCTATCTCCTCACATCAACTGACATCTTTCTCCTCACATCAACTAACATCTATCTTCTCTCATCTACTGACATCTTTCTCCTAACATCGACTAACATCTATCTCCTCACATCAACTGGCATCTATCTCCTCACATCAACTAACATCTATCTTCTCTCATCTACTGACATCTATCTCCTCACATCAACTAACATCTATCTCCTCACTTCAACTGACATCTATCTCCTCACATCAACTAACATCTATCTTCTCTCATCTACTGACATCTATCTCCTCACATCAACTAACATCTATCTCCTCACTTCAACTGACATCTATCTCCTCACATCAACTAACATCTATCTCCTCACTTCAACTGACATCTGTCTCCTCACTTCAACTGACATCTATCTCCTCACATCAACTAACATCTATCTCCTGACATCAACTAACATCTATCTTCTCTCATCTACTCACATCTATCTTCTCTCATCTACTGACATCTATCTTCTCACTTCAACCAACATCTATCTCCTCACATCAACTAACATCTATCTCCTCACATCAACTAACATCTATCTTCTCTCATCTACTGACATCTATCTCCTCACATAAACTAACATCTATCTCCTCACTTCAACTGACATCTATCTCCTCACATCAACTAACATCTATCTCCTCACTTCAACTGACATCTGTCTCCTCACATCAACTAACATCTATCTCCTCACATCAACTAACATCTATCTCCTCACATCAACTGACATCTATCTCCTCACATCAACTAACATCTATCTCCTCACATCAACTGACATCTATCTCCTCACATCAACTAACATCTATCTCCTCACATCAACTGACATCTATCTCCTCACATCAACTAACATCTATCTCCTCACTTCAACTGACATCTATCTCCTCACATCAACTAACATCTATCTCCTCACTTAAACTGACATCTATCTTCTCACATCAACTAACATCTATCTTCTCATATTAACTAACATCTATCTCCTCACATCAACTGACATCTATCTCCGCACATCAACTAACATCTATCTCCTCACTTCAACTGACATCTATCTCCTCACATCAACTAACATCTATCTCCTCACTTCAACTGACATCTATCTCCTCACATCAACTAACATCTATCTCCTCACTTCAACTGACATCTATCTCCTCACATCAACTAACATCTATCTCCTCACATCAACTAACATCTATCTCCTCACTTCAACTGACATCTATCTCCTCACATCAACTAACATCTGTCTCCTCACATCAACTAACATCTATCTCCTCACATCAACTAACATCTATCTCCTCACTTCAACTGACATCTATCTCGTCATATCTACTGACATCTATCCCTTCATGCACGCACCATCATTTCACATGAACTGACATCTATCTCCTCACATCAACTAACATCTATCTCCTCACATCAACTAACATCTATCTCCTCACATCAACTAACATCTATCTCCTCACTTCAACTGACATCTATCTCCTCACATCAACTAACATCTATCTCCTCACTTCAACTGACATCTATCTCCTCACATCAACGAACATCTATCTCCTCACTTCAACTGACATCTATCTCCTCACATCAACTAACATCTATCTCCTCACTACAAGTGACATCTATCTCCTCACATCAACTAACATCTATCTCCTCACATCAACTAACATCTATCTCCTCACATCAACTAACATCTATCTCCTCACATCAACTGACATCTATCTCCTCACATCAATTGACATCAACCTCCTCACATCAACTGACATCTACCTCCTCACATCTCCTGACATCTATTTCCTCACATCAACTGACATCAACCTCCTCACATCAACTGACATCTTCCTCCTCACATCAACAAACATCTATCTCCTCACTTCAACTAACATCTATCTCCTCACATCAACTAACATCTATCTTCTCTCATCTACTGACATCTATCTCCTCACATCAACTAACATCTATCTCCTAACTTCAACTGACATCAATCTCCTCACATCAACTAACATCTATCTTCTCTCATCTACTGACATCTATCTCCTCACATCAACAAACATCTATCTCCTCACATCAACTGACATCTATCTCCTCACATCAACTAACATCTATCTTCTCACATCAACTGACATCTATCTCCTCACATCAACTGACATCTATCTCCTGACATATTTCTCCTCACATCAACTAACATCTATCTTCTCTCATCTACTGATATCTATCTCCTCACATCAACTAACATCTATTTTCTCTCATCTACTGATATCTATCTCCTCACATCGACTAACATCTATCTTCTCTCATCTACTGACATCTATCTCCTCACATCGACTAACATCTATCTCCTCACATCAACTGACATCTATCTCCTCACATCAACTGACATCTATCTCCTCACATCGACTAACATCTATCTCCTCACATCAACTGACATCTATCTCCTCACATCGACTAACATCTATCTTCTCTCATCTACTAACATCTATCTCCTCACTTCAACTGACATCTATCTTCTCTCATCTACTAACATCTATCTCCTCACATCGACTAACATCTATCTTCTCTCATCTACTAACATCTATCTCCTTACATCGACTAACATCTATCTTCTCTCATCTACTGATATCTATCTCCTCACATCAACTGACATCTTTCTCCTCACATCAACTAACACCTATCTTCTCTCATCTACTGACATCTATCTCCTCACATCAACTAACATCTATCTCCTCACATCAACTGACATCTTTCTTCTCACATCAACTAACATCTATCTCCTCACATCAACTGACATCTATCTCCTCACATCAACTAACACCTATCTTCTCTCATCTACTGACATCTATCTCCTCACATCAACTAACATCTATCTTCTCACATCAACTGACATCTATCTCCTCACATCAACTGACATCTATCTCCTGACATATTTCTCCTCACATCAACTAACATCTATCTTCTCTCATCTACTAACATCTATCTCCTCACATCAACTGACATCTATCTTCTCTCATCTACTAACATCTATCTCCTCACATCGACTAACATCTATCTTCTCTCATCTACTAACATCTATCTCCTTACATCGACTAACATCTATCTTCTCTCATCTACTGATATCTATCTCCTCACATCAACTGACATCTTTCTCCTCACATCAACTAACACCTATCTTCTCTCATCTACTGACATCTATCTCCTCACATCAACTAACATCTATCTCCTCACATCAACTGACATCTTTCTTCTCACATCAACTAACATCTATCTCCTCACATCAACTGACATCTATCTCCTCACATCAACTAACACCTATCTTCTCTCATCTACTGACATCTATCTCCTCACATCAACTAACATCTATCTCCTCACATCAACTGACATCTTTCTTCTCACATCAACTAACATCTATCTCCTCACATCAACTAACACCTATCTTCTCTCATCTACTGACATCTATCTCCTCACATCAACTAACATCTATCTCCTCACATCAACTAACATCTATCTTCTCTCATCTACTGACATCTTTCTCCTAACATCGACTAACATCTATCTCCTCACATCAACTGACATCTTTCTCCTCACATCAAATAACATCTATCTTCTCTCATCTACTGACATCTTTCTCCTAACATCGACTAACATCTATCTCCTCACATCAACTGACATCTATCTCCTCACATCAACTAACATCTATCTTCTCTCATCTACTGACATCTATCTCCTCACATCAACTAACATCTATCTCCTAACTTCAACTGACATCAATCTCCTCACATCAATTAACATCTATCTTCTCACATCTACTGACATCTATCTCCTCACATCAACAAACATCTATCTCCTCACTTCAACTAACATCTATCTCCTCACATCAACTAACATCTATCTCCTCACTTCAACTGACATCTATCTCCTCACATCAACTAACATCTATCTTCTCTCATCTACCGACATCTATCTCCTCACATCAACAAACATCTATCTCCTCATTTCAACTAACATCTATCTCCTCACATCAACTAACATCTATCTCCTCACATCAACTGACATCTATCTCCTCACATCAACTAACATCTATCTCCTCACATCAACTGACATCTATCTCCTCACATCAACTAACATCTATCTCCTCACATCAACTGACATCTATCTTCTCACATCAACTAACATCTATCTCCTCACTTCAACTGACATCTATCTCCTCACATCAACTAACATCTATCTCCTCACTTCAACTGACATCTATCTCCTCACATCAACTAACATCTATCTTCTCACATCAACTAACATCTATCTCCTCACATATACTGACATCTATCTTCTCTCATCTACTGACATCTTTCTCCTAACATCGACTAACATCTATCTCCTCACATCAACTGACATCTATCTCCTCACATCAACTAACATCTATCTCCTCACATCAACTGACATCTTTCTCCTCACATCAACTAACATCTATCTCCTCACATCAACTGACATCTTTCTCCTAACATCGACTAACATCTATCTCCTCACATCAACTGACATCTTTCTCCTCACATCAACTAACATCTATCTTCTCTCATCTACTGACATCTTTCTCCTAACATCGACTAACATCTATCTCCTCACATCAACTGGCATCTATCTCCTCACATCAACTAACATCTATCTTCTCTCATCTACTGACATCTATCTCCTCACATCAACTAACATCTATCTCCTCACTTCAACTGACATCTATCTCCTCACATCAACTAACATCTATCTTCTCTCATCTACTGACATCTATCTCCTCACATCAACTAACATCTATCTCCTCACTTCAACTGACATCTATCTCCTCACATCAACTAACATCTATCTCCTCACTTCAACTGACATCTGTCTCCTCACTTCAACTGACATCTATCTCCTCACATCAACTAACATCTATCTCCTCACATCAACTAACATCTATCTTCTCTCATCTACTCACATCTATCTTCTCTCATCTACTGACATCTATCTTCTCACTTCAACCAACATCTATCTCCTCACATCAACTAACATCTATCTCCTCACATCAACTAACATCTATCTTCTCTCATCTACTGACATCTATCTCCTCACATAAACTAACATCTATCTCCTCACTTCAACTGACATCTATCTCCTCACATCAACTAACATCTATCTCCTCACTTCAACTGACATCTGTCTCCTCACATCAACTAACATCTATCTCCTCACATCAACTAACATCTATCTCCTCACATCAACTGACATCTATCTCCTCACATCAACTAACATCTATCTCCTCACATCAACTGACATCTATCTCCTCACATCAACTAACATCTATCTCCTCACATCAACTGACATCTATCTCCTCACATCAACTAACATCTATCTCCTCACTTCAACTGACATCTATCTCCTCACATCAACTAACATCTATCTCCTCACTTAAACTGACATCTATCTTCTCACATCAACTAACATCTATCTTCTCACATTAACTAACATCTATCTCCTCACATCAACTGACATCTATCTCCGCACATCAACTAACATCTATCTCCTCACTTCAACTGACATCTATCTCCTCACATCAACTAACATCTATCTCCTCACTTCAACTGACATCTATCTCCTCACATCAACTAACATCTATCTCCTCACTTCAACTGACATCTATCTCCTCACATCAACTAACATCTATCTCCTCACATCAACTAACATCTATCTCCTCACTTCAACTGACATCTATCTCCTCACATCAACTAACATCTGTCTCCTCACATCAACTAACATCTATCTCCTCACATCAACTAACATCTATCTCCTCACTTCAACTGACATCTATCTCGTCATATCTACTGACATCTATCCCTTCATGCACGCACCATCATTTCACATGAACTGACATCTATCTCCTCACATCAACTAACATCTATCTCCTCACATCAACTAACATCTATCTCCTCACATCAACTAACATCTATCTCCTCACTTCAACTGACATCTATCTCCTCACATCAACTAACATCTATCTCCTCACTTCAACTGACATCTATCTCCTCACATCAACGAACATCTATCTCCTCACTTCAACTGACATCTATCTCCTCACATCAACTAACATCTATCTCCTCACTACAAGTGACATCTATCTCCTCACATCAACTAACATCTATCTCCTCACATCAACTAACATCTATCTCCTCACATCAACTAACATCTATCTCCTCACATCAACTGACATCTATCTCCTCACATCAATTGACATCAACCTCCTCACATCAACTGACATCTACCTCCTCACATCTCCTGACATCTATTTCCTCACATCAACTGACATCAACCTCCTCACATCAACTGACATCTTCCTCCTCACATCAACTGACATCTATTTCCTCACAACAACTGACATCTACCTCATCACATCAACTGACATCTATTTCCTCACATCAACTGACATCTACCTCCTCACATCAACTGACATCTATCTCCTCACATCAATTGACATCAACCTCCTCACATCAACTGACATCTACCTCCTCACATCTCCTGACATCTATTTCCTCACATCAACTGACATCAACCTCCTCACATCAACTGACATCTACCTCCTCACATCAACTGACATCTATCTCCTCACATCAACTAACATCTATCTCCTCACATCAACTGACATCTATCTCCTCACATCAACTAACATCTATCTCCTCACATCAACTGACATCTATCTCCTCACATCAACTAACATCTATCTCCTCACTTCAACTGACATCTATCTCCTCACATCAACTAACATCTATCTCCTCACTTAAACTGACATCTATCTCCTCACATCAACTAACATCTATCTTCTCACATCAACTAACATCTATCTCCTCACATCAACTGACATCTATCTCCGCACATCAACTAACATCTATCTCCTCACTTCAACTGACATCTATCTCCTCACATCAACTAACATCTATCTCCTCACTTCAACTGACATCTATCTCCTCACATCAACTAACATCTATCTCCTCACTTCAACTGACATCTATCTCCTCACATCAACTAACATCTATCTCCTCACTTCAACTGACATCTATCTCCTCACATCAACTAACATCTATCTCCTCACTTCAACTGACATCTATCTCCTCACATCAACTAACATCTATCTCCTCACATCAACTAACATCTATCTCCTCACATCAACTAACATCTATCTCCTCACTTCAACTGACATCTATCTCGTCATATCTACTGACATCTATCCCTTCAAGCACGCACCATCATTTCACATGAACTGACATCTATCTCCTCACATCAACTAACATCTATCTCCTCACATCAACTAACATCTATCTCCTCACGTCAACTAACATCTATCTCCTCACTTCAACTGACATCTATCTCCTCACATCAACTAACATCTATCTCCTCACTTCAACTGACATCTATCTCCTCACATCAACGAACATCTATCTCCTCACATCAACTGACATCTATCTCCTCACATCAACTAACATCTATCTCCTCACATCAACTGACATCTATCTCCTCACATCAACTAACATCTATCTCCTCACATCAACTAACATCTATCTCCTCACATCAACTAACATCTATCTCTCTCATCTACTGACATCTATCTCTCACATCAACTAACATCTATCTCCTCACATCAACTGACATCTATCTCCTCACATCAACTAACATCTATCTCCTCACTTCAACTGACATCTATTCTCCTCACATCAACTAACATCTATCTCCTCACTTCAACTGACATCTATCTCCTCACATCAACTAACATCTATCTTCTCACATCAACTGACATCTATCTCTCACATCAAACTGACATCTATCTCCTCACATCAACTAACATCTATCTCCTCACTTCAACTGACATCTATCTCCTCACATCAAACTAACATCTATCTCCTCACTTCAACTGACATCTATCTCCTCACATCAACTAACATCTATCTCCTCACTTCAACTGACATCTATCTCCTCACATCAACTAACATCTATCTCCTCACTTCAACTGACATCTATCTCCTCACTCAACTAACATCTATCTCCTCACTTCAACTGACATCTATCTCCTCACATCAACTAACATCTATCTCCTCACATCAACTAACATCTATCTCCTCACATCAACTAAACATCTATCTCCTCACTTCAACTGACATCTATCTCGTTCATATCTACTGACATCTATCCTTCACATCACGCACCATCTATTTCTCACATGAACTGACATCTATCTCCTCACATCAACTAACATCTATCTCCTCACATCAACTAACATCTATCTCCTCACATCAACTAACAATCTATCTCCTCACTTCAACTGACATCTATCTCCTCACATCAACTAACATCTATCTCCTCACTTCAACTGACATCTATCTCCTCACATCAACTAACATCTATCTCCTCACTTCAACTGACATCTATCTCCTCACATCAACTAACATCTATCTCCTCACTTCAACTGACATCTATCTCCTCACATCAACTAACATCTATCTCCTCACATCAACTAACATCTATCTCCTCACATCAACTAACATCTATCCCTCACATCAACTGACATCTATCTCCTCACATCAACTAACATCAATCTCCTCACATCAACTGACATCTACCTCCTCACATCAACTGACATCTATTTCCTCACATCAACTGACATCAACCTCCTCACATCAACTGACATCTATCTCCTCACATCAACTGACATCTATCTCCTCACAACAACTGACATCTATCTCTCACATCAACTGACATCTATCTCCTCACATCAACTGACATCTATCTCCTCACATCAACTGACA